>VSDK01013751.1:103507-167584 GCA_009767595.1 Symbiodinium kawagutii
TAAATTAAATTTAAAATTAATTATATTAAATTAAATTAAAATTAAATAGTAATTAAATTAAAATTAGGTTAAAATTAAATTTAAAATTAAAATTAAATTAAACTACTATTTTTATTAAATAGGAACTAAATTTAAATTAAAATTAAAATTAAATGGAAAATAAATTAAAATTAAAATTATATTAGATATTAAAATTAAATTAAAACTAAATTAGGATTAAATCGGGACCGGATTAAAATTAAATTGGAACTAGATTAATTAAAGCTAGATCGCCCTTGGGTTAGAAAGGGTTTGGAATTATATTATAAAATTAGATTGGAAGTAGATTGGAATAAAAAGTAGAAATTAATTAGATTAGAGCTGGAAGTAAATTGAATTTGGATTAAATTAAATTGGGTTTATATAAAATTTTAACAAAAAATTTTAAATAAGAAAAAATAATTTAAGAAAATTATTAATATATATATATATATATATTAAATCTTTAATTTTAAAATTTTTAATTAATTTTAATTATATCGGGAATGATTTTGTATGCCATTAAGGAAATTAATGATTTTCATGCTGTAACAGAGAATGTTTTTTTCCCCAACAGCGTAAGCTTATGGGGTCTTCAGCCCAGTTAAGCTCCGGTGTGAGCCGGTGCAGCTTCCAGGCTCAGGTTCCGGAGGTTCCGAGAGGTTCCGGGAAGTTCCGGTGCAGTTGCCAGGCAAGGTTCCGAAAGGTTCCGCAGGGTTCCAGAAGGTTCCGGGGAGTTCCGGGGCAGTTGGCAGGCAAGGTTCCGGAAGGTTCCGGAGGCTTCCGGTGCGGATGTTCGGCAAGGTTCCCCCGGAGGGTTCCGGCGAGTTCCGGTGCAAATGCCAGGCAAGGTTCCCGAAGGTTCCGCAGGGTTCCAGAAGGTTCCGGGGAGTTCCGGTGCAGTTGGCAGGCAAGGTTCCGGAAGGTTCCGGAGGCTTCCGGTGCAGATGTCAGGCAAGGTTCCGAAAGGTTCTGAAAGGTTCCGGTAGGTTTGGGAAATTCTGATGCAGTTGCTGGAGATGGGCAGTGGCTCTTGCTGTTGGGGATACCACCTTAGCTTATGTTTGTGGCCACCGTATTAGAAAAGCAGGCTCCCCGGATACAGCAGCAATCTTCACGATGCGCTTTTCCACGGCCTTCGAGATGCCCAGTAGCAGTTGCGGTGGAAAGTGTATCGGCACTGCATCCGTTCCCTAAAGGGCGCTGCGCTGCTGTAGGATAGCAAGCATGCACGGAGCACCGCCGATAATCGGCATCAAGGGTATCAGGCCATAGGTCTGGAGGAAAGTAGTCCTCATGTTAGAATCGATAAAGAGCTCGGCAGTATGATCCTGCAACACCTTCGTCGCCAAGCCCATAAATGGGAAGTACGGGAGTGGGTTGGTCCACTGGCCGCGACGCCAGACGGTAATGTTTTGGTCGACGGCCTGGTTCCAAATCTGTAATGCCTCTTGCTGGCCCAGAGAATGTCACGGCCCAAAGCCACCATGGGTACATGTTACCCACGGGTCTCCAGACGCTGCGGCCAGCTCCAAGATACTTTGGCCCACAGCGCCCATAGCTGCCCGAATTGTCGGCGTCAGCTGGCCAGTTACGGGAGTTTTGTTTACATCAAAGATCTATTCGGGCTCCTGGTCGTCGATATTTACATCACCCTCTGCAGCCACGTCCAGCGATATAACTTTTAAATGGCAAGGACGGTCACTCGTTTCTCCAAAAACCAAGGCTTCGTCGCAAATCTTCTTGAGAAGGTCCGTACACCACGTCCGCGTAGCCCAGTCCCGGGTTTCCAAGAGCCGGCGCCGCAACAAACGGCACATAATAACGCCGCCGCTAAGGATGCCAAAAGCGGATGCCAACACCAACAAAGGTCCATTCAAGGAGATGGCAATGCCGTAGTCTCTTTGTAGGATACGAGCAGTTAAGGTTATCAATGTAACACTGACATATCGTATTCGATGGCTATTGCGATCATCTCTGTTGTTGAGATTGCAAAAATGTAATTGTTGTATTGCGGCCACAACATCCTTCAAGTGAAAAGATCGGGCGAACTGGACGTTACCGGCAGTGTCCACGAAGTCTGCGAGGGCGCGATCGCGGTCTTGCCTGGTGGGATTTTCCTCATTAATTTATGGATGATGGTCCAATAAGCCAGGTAACTCATCATATCATCGGTATGTTTGGCCGCGACCCAGAAAAATTTTCTGACGTCCATATTTTCCAAAACTTTGTTGGAAAACCCAAGCATCGGCTCGAACGCACGAATGTTCCAGAGTTTCATGTTGCGTACCAGCATGTTCTGAGAAAATCGAGCCCACTCGGTTCGATATGCAGTATGGGCCGTGGTACGCTCGGGCTGCGGTATGCTCAGGCATGGCGGTGTTTAAACTTAAATGCAAACTAAAAGCGGTCACCACCCGGAGCTGGGAGATAAAAACAACCAGGTACAACAAAAACGGCGATTTCTGCCAAATACACATATAGCTGCATAACGGCCATATACAATATAAACGGTAATTTCTGCCAAATGCAAATATACTCATATTAATATCCGGTACTCAGGACTGGCCAATTCAGACCAAAAATAGATAAAGTATAAAAAACTTCAAGTAATAAATATAAAAAAATATAATTATATTATATCATAGAAAATATCAGTAGGTTTTGCTAACTTCAGCATATTAAGTGCGGTCGACCCGGGGGGTAATAGATATAAACTATACCAACTAGGCGCGGTAGTTCGAATATACCGGGCCCGGTGTACAGGGGGGGAATCGAGCTGTCGGGCCGGATTACGGTACGTAAATTACCTAGTAATACATGGACCTCGGGTGGCGCAGCAGGGTATAAAAAAATACAACTATTTAAGAAATTTACAAAATCGCAATTTCCCAAATACTCAAACTATTTCAGTACCTACGCGCAGCCGGTAGCAAACAAAGGCTGCAAACAAAGTCATAAAAACTAAATCAAATTATGGGGAAAATTTCAAAATACTCCGACTTTTTTAGGAATTCCGATGTTCGGGGACTGCGAGCGCGCGCGCGGGGTAAGGACATGGCCCCTACCTTAGACCCCCCTCCCTCACATAGACCCTCAGAAAAATTTCTACTTATTCCATATACCTTCCACATAGGTTGCCAAAAATTATTCTGGATGTTAATCTACATCCAGAATAATAAACCCAAAATCTGGATGGTCATACATGGTCATACCCCCTACACCTATTCCTGGACATATATGCAGCCATATTAATACGTAACCCGCCCATTTGATGGTCAGTAAATACCAATTATTTAACATTATTTAAAATATTTTTCAGTTAAGGAACCTTACTGTTGATTCAAAAAAGATTTTCATCAACATTAGGGATCCTTAATATTGATCCAAAGAAAGAAGGTTCTCATCAACATGCAGGATCCTTAATTGGGATCCAGAAAAAAGGTTTGGTTCTGCATCAACATGAACGATTCCTAATATTGATCCAGAAATATATCTTTAGTCAACATCAAGGATCCTGAAGTACTTGGATGGTAATGGTTATTGAAATTTGATAAGGTTTATTTTTTGAATGTTATTGGTTGTTTTTATTATGTTGGAGTATTCGGCAGGATTGGCTTGTTTTATTTTGCTTGTTGTTAATATTTTTCAAGGGTTTGGAAAATTAAAGCCATGTTTTGGGCTCTGGTTGGCATATGTTGGCCTATATTTAATCTTGAGTGCCCCACCCTCCCAATATTTACGTAATTATTCCAAGGGTCCTTGGTATCCCAAATAGGTCTGGAAAAGACCCTGGGTTTATTGAGACCTTGGGTTTGGGGATATTTGGGGATTAAGGCCTTAATTCTTTACCAACAACAGGGATTATATTGTTACTCCAGAAAAGAAGGGCTCTTATCAACATTAATTAAGGATCCTTGATACTGATTCAAAAAAGGTTAATTAAGGGTCCTTTACATTGATCTAAAAAAAAAGATTCTTCATTAATATTGAAGATCTTTAATGTAAATCCAGTAAAGAAAGGCTCTAATTAACATTAAGGATCCTTAATGTTGATCCAAAGAAAGAAGGTTTTTATCAACATATAAAATCCTTAATTATAATCCAGAAAAAAGGCTTAGTTCTGTATTAACATAAATAATCCGTAATGTTAAGCCAGAAATATATCTTTAGTTAATATTAAAAAGCCTGAAGTATTTGGATGGTAATGGTTATTAATATTTAATAAGGTTTGTTTTTTAAATGTTATTAGTTATTTTATTATGCTGGAATATTCGGCAAGATTAATTTACTTTTTTTACTTGTTTTTAATATTTTTTAAAGGTTTAAAAAATTAAAACCATATATTAGGCTTTAATTAGCATATATTAATATATATTAACCTATATTTTACCTTAAATTTCCCACCCAATATTAATAATTATTAATATATTACCTGGGAAAAACAACCCACTCTCATTTAACCAAAATACCCAAATACCTTAAAATAATTACCAATATACATAATAAAATATCCAGGTATAATTTCAATATAAAATTATTAAAAATTATTTTATAAAATTATTATATAAATTAATAATTATTTTAAAATTATTCCTAAAAAATATCTATATTAATACAACCTTTTTAAATTCATACCTAAATTTATATTTAGCCAAAAATTTATTCCAAATTAATTATTTTATTATATTATAAGATCCCTAAAATAATTATCTAAAAATAAGGCCATATAAAAACCTATCATAATATTAAAATAATTAAATTAGTATATTTTAAATTTAATTTTTTTTAATTATTAAATATATAATATTTTTTAAAAATACATAAATATATAAAATAATATATTACCTTCCTTAAATTATTTATATATTATTTTTTAAATATATATTTATTTTTATTTATATAAAAAAATATAATATTTTAATCGAAGTATTTAAAAATAAAAAATATTTTTATAAAATATAAAAATATTAATTCAGAGGTAATTATACTTAAAATAACCCTATCTAAAAAATAATAATTATAATATCTATTTTTAATAGTTATTACCAATAAAGGCTAGAAAAGGGGTACATAGCTACATAAATAGTAGAAGAAATTTATATGGGGATATCCCCAGATAGCTAGAAGCTATAGGGTTCTTACTTCCAAAAAGAAAAAGTGCCTGTGGGCGGAATTTTCGGTGAGGTTACTGGGTCCGTCCAGGTATCTGCGAATTTTTTGTGAACTTGCTACAAGTAGGTGTCGTGCAGGGTACTGTCCACGGGTCGGTGAGCTTTTGGTAAAGTTGCTGGGTGCTGTCCAGGGTGTTGTCAAGAGGTGATCATTATTGTTGACTCTTTTGCTTTGTGATTCTTTTCTTTTATTTCTATTCAAAATGCATTCGGACCCCGAATGGGGAGTTGGAAGTATGCTGCTATGATTGTTAGTAATAGCTCAGAAGAAGAAGAAGAAGAAGAAGAAGAAGAAGAAAAAAAGAAGAAGTGATCATGAGTGTTGTTATTTTTGCTTTGTGAATCTTTTCTTTTATTTCTATTCGCAACGCATTCGGACCCCGAATGCGGGCCCTACATCCGTGGTTGGAAGTGCGCTGCTATGATCAATTGTTGTTGTTTTTTTTGGTGCTTCTCTCTTCTTATTTCTATTCACAACGCATTCAGGCCCCGAATTCGGGCCCCCGGACCCCGAATTGGGGAGTAGAAGTTTCGCTGTTGTGATTGTTTTGGAGAAGTGATCATTATTGTTGTCTCTTTTTCTTTATAGTTCCCCGGATAGCTGACAAGCTATAAGGGGTTCTTACTTCTCAATGGTAGGGCCTCGAATCGACGTTTTTTCTTCTCGCTGCTCTGCCGCTGCTCATGCTTGTCTTTTTTGAGGCTCTGGATCGGCGCTTTTTTTGCCGCTGCTCTACCGCTGCTCATGCTTGTCTCCCTTTGTCTCGCCTTTGTCTCGCCTTTGTCTCGCCTTTGTCTCGCCTTTGTCTCGCCTTTGTCTCGCCTTTGTCTCGCCTTTGTCTCGCCTTTGTCTCGCCTTTGTCTCGCCTTTGTCTCGCCTTTGTCTCGCCTTTGTCTCGCCTTTGTCTCGCCTTTGTCTCGCCTTTGTCTCGCCTTTGTCTCGCCTTTGTCTCGCCTTTGTCTCGCCTTTGTCTCGCCTTTGTCTCGCCTTTGTCTCGCCTTTGTCTCGCCTTTGTCTCGCCTTTGTCTCGCCTTTGTCTCGCCTTTGTCTCGCCTTTGTCTCGCCTTTGTCTCGCCTTTGTCTCGCCTTTGTCTCGCCTTTGTCTCGCCTTTGTCTCGCCTTTGTCTCGCCTTTGTCTCGCCTTTGTCTCGCCTTTGTCTCGCCTTTGTCTCGCCTTTGTCTCGCCTTTGTCTCGCCTTTGTCTCGCCTTTGTCTCGCCTTTGTCTCGCCTTTGTCTCGCCTTTGTCTCGCCTTTGTCTCGCCTTTGTTTCAGGTTTGTCCCCCCTATGTCTTACCTTTGTCCCCATTGTGGCTCTGGGTCGGCGCTTTGTTTGCCGCTGCTCTGTCGCTGCTTATGCTTGTCTCCCTTTGTCTCGCCTTTGTTTCAGGTTTGTCCCCCCTATGTCTTACCTTTGTCCCCATTGTGGCTCTGGGTCGGCGCTTTGTTTGCCGCTGCTCTGTCGCTGCTTATGCTTGTCTCCCCTTCGTCTCCCCTTTGTTTTCCCTCTGTCTCCCGTTTGTCTCCCGTTTGTCTTTTCCATGTCTCCCTTGTGGCTCTGGATCGGCGCTTTGTTTGCCGCTGCTCTAGCGCTGCTCATGCTTATCTCCCTTTGTCTCGCGTTTGTTTCCTCTGTCTCCCCTTAGTCTCCCTCTCGTCTCCGCTTTGTTTTCCCTTTGTCTCCCTATCGCTCTGGATCGTCGCTTTGTTTGCCGCTGCCCTGCCGCTGCTAAGCTTGTCTCCTTTTCTCTCCCCTTTGTCCCCCCTTTGTGTCCCTTTCCCTCCCTTGTGGCTCTGGATCGGCACTTTGTTTGCCGCTGCTCTGCTGCTGCTCATGCTTGTCTCCTTTTTGTCTCCCCTTTGTCTCCCTTTTGTGTCCCTTTGTCTCCCTTGTGGCTCTGCATCGGCGCTTTGGTTGCCACTGCTCTGCCGCTGCTCATGCTTATCTCCCTTTGTCTCGCCTTTGCTTCCCCTTTGGCTCCGCTTTCTCTCTGCTTTGTCTCGCTTTGTCTCCATTTGTCTCCCTTTGTCTCCATTTGTCTCCCCTTTGTCCCCCTTGTGGCTCTGGATCGGCGCTTTGTTCCCCGCTGCTCTACCGCTGCTCATGGTTGTCCCCCTTTGCCTCCCAATTGTCTCCCCTTGGTTTTCACTTTGTCTCCCTCGTGGCTCTGGATCGGCGCTTTGTTTGCCGCTGCCCAGCCGCTGCTGATGCTTGTTTCCCGTCATGTTTGACCGTGTAATTCAAAACACGGGTTTATGGTACACACCCTGGAATCCTTGGGCGCTGCGCCCGCTATCTGGGGTCTATGCTGGTGTAATTGTTTTTCTTATTACTGCTAACAACGCGTTCGGCCCCGAATTGGGGGTTGGAAGTGTGCTGCCATGATTGTGAATAATAGTTTTGAGGAAGTGATCATTATTGTTGTAATTTTTTCTTTATGCTTGTTCTCTAATATCATTCCTACTGACAACGCATTGGGGCGCCGAATTCGGAGCGGGCCCGGAATCGGGGGTTGGAAGTGCGCTGCTTGATTGTTAATAATGTCGTCGGAAAAAAATGGGGCGTTCAATCGCTATCTGGGGTCTATGCTGGCGTAATCTTATTTTTATGGCGTGATGTAATTACCATCCTTCAATCAACGTCCCTCCATGTTATTACTAAAGCAGTAAGATTGTCGTCACTTGCAGCCTGGCAAAGCAAGAGAGCGATAGAACCTTTTGATTCAAGGCCTGGTTCGTTTCACGGTACGCAAAGTGATGTGGACTACTTTCCAACACAAAACAACTGCGGTTTCTGTGCAACTGACACAACCACGCATGTATGCATGACATCAGTGTCATCTCAGTGATATCATCTTACATCTTACATTAACATTTGATGCATCCTGTTGTGCACTCCCAAAATCTCCCAAAATGATTCTACACAATACTCCAGGGCATCTGCATGATCACCGTGAGGAGTCAAACGAAAGCATGATCGTCGTCAAGCGGCTGCAAAGGAGCGACGAACAAGCGCCAACGCAGCTTCTTGGGCACCAGCCTGGGAGACCGAGGAGATCTGCACATACGAAGCGAAATCAGTACATCTTTCCACCTTTGTCGCAATTCCACAGTGAAATTCACTCAGTTTGGCACTTGGCTGGAGCAAACGGCCACTGCGTCATCATCTTGTAGAACATCCCAAACACCTCACCATAATGCAAAGATATGCAAACATGTGCAAACTACATGCAGCAACTACGATTCCCATGAAGCCAGCATCGTGCCAGAACTCAGTGCTGAAGCGAATTGAGAATGACTGCATACAACGCCGGTAACATGTAAATAACCTCTTAAGAAGCTGATCATGCGCAATCAAATCCTGTCATGTCACTTGAGATATCCTCTCTCCACTTTTCGAATTCTCAGCTGCAAACCATCGCATGCCAAGATCAAGAAGCGGTCCTTCCAACATGGGCAACACAGCTAGCATATAGCTAAAAAGCAGGATTAAACCAAAACACATAAATACACAAATCAACAACAAACAAATGAATAGATAAATAAATGAATAGATAAAACGATACATAAACAAATAAATAATTGATAAATCAACAAACATATATATATATATATGTATGTATATATATATACATACAAATCTATGTATACATACATACATACATACATACATACATACATACATACATACATACATACAAATCTATATATACATCTATACATATATATATATATACAAATCAACAAATGAATAGATACAGACATAAATGAATAAATCAATGAATTAAAATCGTCACACATGCAATTGGCAATCAATTTTTGTGTCACTAGTTGATATGGTGCAATTTTATCCAAAGAGCATCTGCTTGGCAGATCATTGGACAACGCTTCATCGCACGGTCTGGCCAAACTCGGCGACAAATATTCAACAAAATATCAAATGCATTTCACTCAAAACACACATAGAGTGGCTGGCCAGACCGGGTACTACGTACGGCTGTGACTTTGACGCCCCGCGATGACACAATGAGGAGTGGCACCAGCAGCACTGCCCTTTTCAGTGCTAAGATGTACCGCTGGCAGTTTGTTCAATTCCACCCCTGGGACAGGTCACACAAGTGACGAATGTTGAAGTGAGACTTCAAGCTTCAGATGTGCCACAGTCCACGATTCAATCCTTTTACGTTCCTGCTGACAGCCAGAAAAGAAGCATTGGACACTGTGCTTTGGCAAAGCACAAACTGCAGGAGCTGTGTGAGTTCTACTGTGGCACAAATGCTGCTCATTGTGGCAAACCAAACCGCAGAATGGGTTGATCAGTTCTGTACAGGAACGCAAGCATACTCTGCTCGGAAAAGAAGTGCCCTGACTTTTTGTTACAAATCCCTTGGTCGGACAATTGGCTCAGAAATTACACATGGAACATCTTTCTATGAAAGTCGTCAGGTGGAGAGGCTCTTTCACGTCCTTGTGGCTCACTGAAGGGATCCAGCCGATTCAGAACATCACGCAGCCGCTGTTGCATGAACTCTGCTCTTTGTTGTTGTTCCTGGAATCCCAACAGCAAGTTCTGGAACCTTAGATCAAAGGCATCAACATCAACGCCTTCTTGGGCGCCCTCTCTGATTACAATTGCATCCCCTCTCTGGACGGGTCCTGCGATTGTTGCAATTCCCTGGTCAGTCGCTGTGTCAGCCAAGGAGGCCACAATGACTTCAGCCTGTTCCAGTAATGGTTGCAACTCCTTCTCCATCTTTGCAAGGGATTCAAACATTGATCTGTCGCATCTCAAATCTGACTCCTCTCGTGGCACCGGTGACTTGCGGCCTGCAGCAAAGGCGTGCTGCTTTGCCTGGCCTCTTAAGCTGATTCGATGCGGTTCAGTGGAAGATTTCACTGGCTCCAGTCCAGCGTGTTGAAGAAGCTGGTTCTGTGCTCTCATGATTTCTTCATGATGACTCTGCATGGTCTCCAACACTTGATCCTGTATCAGTTTTCGCACTTCCATGACGGCACAATGTACGATGGAATGCATTATGACTGGATCACGTTTTTGGAATCCTCCCAGATTCGAGCAAAACTCCAGATATGACACCTCGCCAGAATTGTCACTATCCAGAACATTGAAAATGGATTGCATTTCGTCTCTTTTAATATCCATCTGTTTCATCAGCTTTCGAAACGCCTCCAGGTGATCGTAGCCATAAATCATCTCTTCCAGTGAGACAAGACCGTTGCTATTCTTGTCCATTGTGGCACAAAGGACTGCAAGATCCACCATGCTTTTGGAGCGTTCAAGCTCTTTCTTTTTGATCCTGTTTTCATGATCGTTGTCCCTAGCTTCCGTTGCCCTTTCAACGATCACAGCAAGGATTAGATTCATGACTCCAAGGGAAATTGAAATGATCACAATGTATAAAATGGGCCCAGTCCATGGTGCCTTTTCAATCAATGGCACAGAGATCTCTCCCCAGGAGTCGCCTGCGACGATTTGCTGGAAAAGTGTCAAGCCAGCCGCAGTCACGCTTGCAAAACCCCGAGGGCAACGTTCACACGATGTAGGGAACTCTATGGTGGAAGTGATTGGATTGAAAAGCTCCACGGCCAGGATAGCCCAGAAAATCAGAACAGAGACAAGCATCAGCGAGCCAAATAAGATTGCCTTAATGGAAGAGTAAAGTCCACTCATCAACAGGTAGAATTCCGGGATGGAGATAAATACCCGCACAGCCCGGACGACTCTTACCAAACGGGCAAGTCTCAGCAGGTTCAGGTTCACAACTGATGCGAGCGCGTTGCTAAGCCATCCAGCAATAACTGTCGTCAAGTCTATCATGTTCCAAGCATTGCAGCAATAGAGACTGCGCTCCACGAAGAAACGGAGACAACATTCTGTTGAGTAGATGACTAAGAGTAGCATGTTCAATGAGAAAATCCACGGAGATGCAGCACTGCGCTCAGGGCACTCGGAGAACGTTTCTGCATACTCGGGGTAACATAAAGCATCTCTGTCAGCTTCGATCATGATCAGGATCATATTTGTGACAATGACAACTCCCATAACCGTTTCAAATGTTTGTGAAAAAACAAGCTGTGCAAGTCTGATTCTGAAGGACGACCATATCACCCTTCCTTCGTCATCCAACCACGGCTTGTTGTCAATCAAACTCTGGTAGCGAAGACTCCTCAACCCTTCCAACGTGCTCTCCAAGTGCTCTGCATTCTTTATGGAGTCAAGTCCAGGACTCGGTGGCGCATCCATGTCTGCAACAATTACCGCAGGGCAAACAAAGCGGCGGATCTTCTTCCGGGCAAAGCAGCTGCAGGAGAGAAATTACAAATGAAGAAAGGGAGTCTTCTAACGTCTTGTAGCTTCTCTTCAACTACTTTGATTTGAAAACACGTACAGTGCTCGAATTCAACTTGCTCAATGCATTTTTCTTTGTACCTGCTGTAACTCGTGTTTCCGCACAAAATTGCAGGCGCCTGTGTCGGTTCGAGGTCAAAAACCCGAATCTCCGGCATTGCAGTGATCAATCCTCCTGGCCTGTGATCAATTGCCGTTGCTTTGCCGTTTGCATTTTGAGTCACACGCAATTGCTTGAAGCCTCCACAGCCTCCCGAATTCCTTCAAGAACAACCTTTTTTATTCTTCGGCCATTTCCGTTTTCGATGCTTCAAATCTCAGGAGATCTCATTGAAGTCTTATTGGTACGGTGTTGCACCCTCATGTTGCGCTGCAAACTGAGCTTCCCCGCAGCACTCCCATGCAACCATACCTTTCCGGCTCCTCTCAGCTGCCACAGTTCACTTCTCCAATTTCTGTGTCTCGGCTGAATCTGTTGAGGTTTGGTCATGCTTTCACTATCTCTTGTAGTTTTCGGCCTTCAGCAAAATGTCACCAAATGCTCTGGACACTGCCAAACCTGGAGGCGTTGCGCATAGTAAAAACACGGGCCAAACAAGGCCTTTTGCGGATGTCAAGCATGCACGACTAACACACACACGCACAACATCGGCAAAGAAAGTGGAACTGGCAACAACGACGAGCGCAGCAAGAAGAAACACATGAAGATTCTGACAGAATCTGATTTCTCGTGGAGGACCGCAGATTGGATGAGGATGATGATCACAACAAACAGGGCAGCTGCGATGGCAAAGGCTGAGGAATGACAAACGTGCCATTACTACAAACTAGGGGTGCCGTGACAATGATGAGGATGACGACGATGATGATGACGACAAACATGTTGGATGACGTCGGTCGAAGGTTGAATGGATGGACGGAGAAAACGGCAACCAAAATGCGGAAACCAGTCCAACAGGGTCCAACATTTGAAAGCATAGGGCAGAACATGTAAAACACCTCGCACAACAATGACGCAAATATGCGTGAATACATGTACAGTAATATTTCCCTGCACACCGCATCATGAAGTTGCAGGCGATTGTTGCAGTGTTGAGGCCCGAGCCCCACCGGGCAATGTGTTTGCCAGCGAAATTGGCAGGGCCAGGAGTGAACACCTGAAGCTCATAGGTCCGCACAACAGATCATGGCTCCTCCAAAATAAGCACGCTCATGACACATGCTACAGCACATGCAAGTACTATCACGTACTGAGAATCTGCTGCAGGTGCACAAATGCAATGGATGAAAAAACATATTACCGGAGAAGCATCACATAATACAAGTATATGTAATTACACTTAAATTATATCTATATAACATATTTCAACATCATTTTGATGCATCGCGATCGACCTTTTTTGTTCATGGATTGCGACTGTCGGAACCTGAGACTCTTGTTGTTTGTTCATCTCCCCAGCCCAAACTAAATTGATAAGGACTACCTGGACTGAGCAACAACTAGCAAAAGTATGCAAAAGTGCACTTAATCAACAAAAATCGAAGCTGGAAATCCAAAAGAACCAAAAAGAAAACGGTGTTTGATCTTTGTGCGAGTTGATGTCAGATACTCTGCCCCTGCAGTCCGATTCTTCTTGAAATTTCTTTGATGCCTCGCGCTGAGGCCCCGTCACGCCAGACTCCTTGGAGGTCGACGATGCCGCCTTTGGCCTGCACTCAGCTGATCACATTGCAAATCAACTGAACTTTTAACATGAAGTTGCGAAGAAGCTCTGAGGATATCAAAATCATTTGAAGCGGGTGCTGCTGCAATCGTGGCTGTTTCCCACAGTTTTGGCCTCAATCCTCTTTTGCTCCGTTGGGACCTCACCATTTCTCTGGCATCGCCATGTGAGGCATCGAATTTACGGTTTGAATTTGGACCCATGCTGCCAACACACTTGCAACGTGAAGCGGCTGCTTGACGCAACAGCCCCAGCGCTACAAATCAGAATATAAGGGTTTTCCTCTACAAAATTAGCCCCTAGGCCCCAGTGATCCAATTCTTTTCAAACATGGAGCAACATAATTTCAAGAAAATCAGTGGCGTGATCTTGTAGAGAGTTCGGGTGTAAGCTATTTTCGTTACTGTTGATGCATTTGGTGCCATTTGAGTCAGTTTTGCTGCGTGACTTGTGGACTTTTTCCTCCTGACACTACAAATCTTGGGGGTGGCATTCTGTAGATTGTCAACTTTAGGATCTGAGGCAGGGATCAACAGAACATCGGGTTGAGACAGGAGATAATTCGTGGTTCTTGGAATGTAATGATCTATCCGTAATGAACTTAAAACATAAAACTTCAGGAGTTCAGGAAACATGCTTAACATCTACATATGCATAAACACCTTCAATATGTGTGCATATATATATATATATAAATATCTATTAATCTATATGAATACAAATGCCTTTATAATTTAATCATATCAAACCTGATCTGTTATAATCTAGTAAAATACCACATGATATAATATATGATAAACCATAAGCATCTGTCACAAGTTCTCAGGCCCTGACGATCGGCTTATGATCTTCTGAAAGGCGGAAGGAATGCAAACGAGGTTCTTCACCTCCTGGAAAACAGGGAAGGATTGACTCGTCCCTACAGGCAAAAAACATTTGATTGTCGATCTAAATTCCTTTATCCTACAATGGCCATCTTATACATGTGCGAAACTTTCGCACACCCATGTACATCTTTTGCAGAGGAACATGTAGGCCACTTTGGGGGTCGGTTTTGTTTCATCAAAATCCCAAATGTCAATCCTGAACACCTTTTGAGAAACCTGCTGCTCATTGCTGGTTTGTGCCAGTGGTTAAGTTGATAGGTCTTGCTACGCCATCGGCTGGTCTGTAAGGATTCTTCTTTATCAGATTCTTTGCGAACTTTCGGAGGACTTTGGCAAAGGTGAACAAACTCTGACCAGTATGCACGAACTCCTTCGTGAATGTTTGGCGAATAAACAAATTGCGCGAGATAATGATTCCTAACATAAAGGTCATTTTGTCAAAACTCCTTACAAGGAGCCCTTCCAAAACAATCATTTCAGAACTCAAAAGAAGTATTCGCATCGACAGAATCAGTGCACAAAACACCCCCACGAGCCTTGAGCTGTTGCTCTGCATAGAACTGCACGCGAGTCGCCCACGTTGGCAATCAGGATGCGACTGACAGAAGCTCGACTCAAGTTCAATGGAGCTGCCTTCCGAGAACATAAAGGCACCAAGAAGGCACCACTAAGCTCCCTGCCAAGAGCCAGGTGCTCGAACTCCATTGCTTCCAGTCCGGGAATCCTCGTGCTGCGTTATGACAAAGTTCGTCTTTTGAACAAAAATCGAAGTCTTTTGCTGTAAAAGTTTTTATTACCGTCTATGTCTTTCAAAGAGTTTTCAAAAGTCGAAAACTTCGAAGTCTCATATTCTTTTGTCTTGCATAGTCTGGTCGCATTCGCAAGTGAAGTGCCGGCGCTTTAGTTGCAGTCCTCGGGATAAACAATGCCCAAAATCAATGTTGAGCCATCCAGAACCTTCGTCAAGTGTCAAACACCCGGGCTTCAACTGAAGTTATTGACATGGCAATACCGCAAGTCGTTATTTTTGCGCTCTGGTACAGCACTAAATACAAGTAGATAGAATTCAATATGATGTAATATGATATAAAGCAACATACTCTACTAGAATTCATCAAATATAGATCAAATATGATGAATAACGAGTATCAATCATTCCTATTTCTGATTTGTGTTCTCGGTGTCTTGCTTTCACTAACTCTGAAACCACTGTGATTCGCACCTCCTGCTGCCGTGCGCGCTGAAGAAATTCGTCATCCGTCAAAACACAAGCTTCCGTCACCGCCTGGCAATGAACCGCCGAGAAACTCTTTGCCTCTTAGCCGGGGGCAATGAGGTGTGTCATTGAAACAAAAATGATGATCACAGAAATGAAATTATGCGGGTGAATCATGATAAGGATGGAAGAAACAAGCACTAGGAAGATACCACGAGTACTAACTCTCGTTTCCTGGACAGCAAGTGGAAACGCCAGCAAGCAACTACTTTGAAGAGCGCATTTTTTTCCGCGCAACTTTGACTGAAGAAACGCTTGAAGGGTTCACCGATGGCCACTCTCACACCTCGATGACACTCACACAGTCGAAATAATCGAAACAAATGCCACAAGCAAATTGACCATGCATAAAACGCTAAGCACGTGCTCAAATTTGAGGTGCTTGTCATGTCTGATATGTGAAGGACTGCGCAATTTTTATGCACCAGGCACCGACGCACACAAACACACATACGCACGTGCAGGCACACTTTTTTTCTGTCCGTTTCTGGAACATTGGCACGTCAACGTCAGCACATCGTGTAGTCAATGGGGATAAGAACCTCAGAATAAAACACTCCATCTAAACATCTGAATTCGGTAGGATTTTGCAATGTATACATCTGTAATACGTGCACATGTGTGTATGTGTATGTATGTAAATATCTATATATACATATATATATATGTATATGTGTATATATATATATTTATATGTAAATCTATATATATGTATTTAAATATAGAGAGAGAGAGGATATGAGAGGATGATATAGATTCTAGATATATCTCATTCAAGTTTCGACTAGTCACACAACAGCTTCAACACTGGTCTGACAAACGCTGTCAAGACTCTGCCATCGCAGCTGCAAGAGATACCTCAGTGGCACTAAGCAGGGCGGGCATTGGCTTGTGTTCAACAAATAATATCTTTGGATATCTTTGACGCATTTCTGTGCAAATGTCTTCTATCTGAGGTCATGTCAAGGAAGTAGGTAAAACCTGAGTGACCAAAATCAAATCAGTACTCTTCTACCTCACAGCAAGCGACAGACTCACCAAACATCGACGCACTTTTTGCTCCTTAACAGCTACCATATGCTACATTGTATATAGTACTTTGCTACGTGCTGTCATGACTAATGCATCCGAAGTGACGGCAGCGCAGGCCACCGAGCGTGTCACTTCGCAGTTCGCTGACAAGTGTGGAGACCTTGCTCTTGCAGGGCTTTCGGGCTGCCGTGGTCTTTTTGGAATTCTTTGCGTCGAAATTTGTGAGCGATGACAACCCAATCTCAATTTGGCATTACAATGGCGAGGATATGGCTTTTTTTGTGTTTTGAAAGCAGCGTTGGCATTGCCCAGAGTCCCAAACAGTCGGGTTTTGAACGTGTTACCGGAATTTGACAACAATAAAGTTGGCTATTTACAGCATATCTAACCCGCGAGAAGAAAACAAAACATTGATATCAGTCTTAATCAGTCATGATCATTGTTTTAGTGACATTTCAAACAAAAATTGCTCTGCAAGGGTGTACCGGTGCATCCAGGATCGGAACACTTTGAATTGGAAAAAGAAGGAAAATGGACTCTTGAACGAGGGTGGCCCATCTGTTGCTGTTGAACAGTTTTGCAGATCTGCTGACCTGGTGCAATTGGGAACTTGATGCTTCCATTGATTCCAAAACAAAGAAACAAGAAGAGAGAACAATGAGCAATCAACGTATTGTCTATATGCATGTATATGACATATACCATCATATACCACCACATGCATGCATACACTAGTATCTGCGTCTATCAGTAGACGCACGCACACACTGGATTGCTGCATTGGATGTGGTTTTGCGCGCCAATAGTAAAAAGGCTTGGTTCGAGCATGGTAGTGTAATGCGGAGTGGTGTACTGCAATTAATCGTATGTGGTAAAAAAGGTAAATCGCAATGAAATTTGATGGGATACAAAAGAAATCAGATGAAATCAGTGTGTAGAAGATTATAACATCATCATACATCATCCTATCCTATGAGGCTAGCTGCTAGGAGCTGCTAGACCTTAGGTCACACATGGTCTCCACTTCGCCACGAGCCGAGTGCCGTCATGACAGGGCGCTGTTGAGAGGCTGCCGGCGAAGCCGGTGCTCAAGGCTCCCAGTGCAGAGTCAGCCATCGCATCCGTCAGCCGAGCCTCGTGCGCTGGAAGAGTTGGCGAAGAAGACAAGTGAACTCAACTCTTGAACCATTCTTGAACCATGAAGTTGAACCATGATGAAAATTGAAGATGAAAATTGAAGAGTAGTCACATCAAGTGACTCGAGTGACCATGAAGATTCATTGAAGATCCATTGAAGATCCATGAAGTCTATGCAATGTCTGGAAATGTCTGCAATGTACTTGATGCACCTTTGCAAATCGAGAACAAATTTCATCCGATAGTGGACTTGGACAAGTAGCTTCGTAAGCACCAGCCAGACCATTGCAAACGCAACCCACTGTGTTCGCAAGGAGGGTAAAGAAAGGAAACCTCGGTTCCAAAAGTTCAACGCGCTCTCTTCCAACCTGATTGCCCAAAGAATTGAGTTCCGACGGAGCGGTGTATTTGTTGAAAAGCGAAAGCCTCAGTTCCAAGTCTGCACACATGTTGGGTGGGCTCAAAGGAGCCATTCTTAAAATCTGGAAACATCAAACAAAAGCTTGTAGACACCGGAAATCCATGGAAATCCAAGAAAATTCATTCGCATGGCTGAACATTCTACTTGCCACCTGACAACAAAAGCACCAAAACGTCCGAAGTCCAGGAGTGAGACGCATGCTTAACCCAGCAAGAAATTTCATGTGAACACTACAAACATCAAGGAACTGTGTTCAGAACTGCGCGCGTTTCATTTGTACTACTCTTGGGGGCTATGCGCTGAGAAGCTTACATCTGGCTTTAAAAATACAGGTCTCTTGCATATGTTGCAAGCTCTATACTTTGCATTTATTTCACAAGGTTTTGTGTGTGCGTGCCCGTACCAGTAGTACCGCACAAGGCGGTGGCGGAAGTTTCCAAGATAGGAGCACTATAGGAGTGTGCAGTTGTGGTTGCGACAATGTGAGCATCGATCTGGCCACTTGACTGGCAGCCTATCTGTCTAGCCATCTTTCTATCAGTGGATCAGTTTTCTTTCTGTCTGTCTGACTGTCTATCTATCTATCTATCTATCTATCTATCTGATGATCTATTCGTTTATCTATCTGCCTATGTACTTGTCTTTTTATCTACCTCACTATCTATCTCGTCATCTTTCTGTCTATGTATCTATCTATCGACCTGTCCATCTATCTATTTATCTATCTGCCTATCTATCTATTTGTCTATCTATCTACCGAATTATTTGTCTGATCATCTATGCGTCCATCTGTCTATCTTTCTGTCTATCTACCTGACTATCTATCTACTTTTCTATCTGACTCTCGTTTCACATCTAGCTATCTGAATCTGGCCATCCAATTATCTATCTATCCATCTATCTATCCATCTATTCATCCATCGATGCATCTATGTATCTGACTATCCATCTAGCCACCCATCGATCTGACTATCGACTTGTCGATCTATCTGGCTACCTCTTTGTCTAACCATCTTTCGTCCATCCAGACGTTTACCTTCCAAATGTGCTTCGATCATGAAATCTTTTGCATCTAGGTGTTTGGCCACGTTTGATAACTGGACCTTGCAAAGGTGTTCCGATCATCAAGTGTTTTGCTACGTTTGACCTGCAAATGTGCTTGGCGCGCAAGCGTTGTGCACATTTTGGCCACATAAATCACGAAAAGTGACGCGAAACGCAAATGTTTTCCTGGCCCGAAACGCTAGTAAAATTGCAGTTTTCATTTTGGCAGAAGATTTTATCTTAAAAATTTGCTTCGCGCGCAGGCAGCGTGCCAGTTTTGAGACTCATGAGTCATCAAAAGTGCTCCGGACATGTAGTGTTTTTACGATTTTGACTTCCAAATGTGCTCGGCGCCTAGGTTTGTTAACGATTTTGAACGTGGAATCCTCTAAAAGTGCTCCGAGCATGGAGTGTTTTTACGATTTTGACTTCCAAATGTGCTTCGCGCCTAGGTTTTTTCACGATTTTGCACGTTGCATCTCCCAAAAGTGCTCCGGTGCTGACATGTTTTTACGATTTTGACTTCCAAATGTGCTTCGCGCCTAGGTTTTTTAACGATTTTTGCGCACACCTTCCGCCACAGTGGTCCGCACCCGCCGCTTTAGCGAGGTACCCTTCTGGACCCTCATGATGCACAAAACCTTGCAAAACACAGCATTTCGCGACTTTCCTAACATTTTGGCGCACTCGCACTCTCATCTTTCTCACATCTCTTCTTTCTCACATCTGCATACGCGATCTACCCTAGCTGAGTTGTCCATATTGTCGGAAGTTAGACTTCTAAACTTCCTTCGATCATTCTTACACTATGGAAACACAAGAGAAAAGAGCAGAAGAAACAAGAGTGGTAAAAACGAAAGCGCGAGGGGAGCGATGGGGACCGTGGGCCCTTTGAGAAACGCAAATAAGTCCTGGTATCTGACAGATGTTCACAGTGTAAGTTTCAAGACCGATGTCATGGGGGAATGGATGCCAAATCCTCAGAAACCAAACCCCAACTGCTAGCAACGTGAAAACATGTGAACTTCCAAACGTGAAAAAAAGTGAAAAAACATGTGAACAACATGTGAAACAATGGTGAAACATTTAGGTTTAAAAAGACTGAGCGTGAGCTCTTCAGGTATCTAATTAGACTCAAAGAGAAACAGACCAAACGAGTGTAGGATAGGCACAAAAATTGCCAGGATGGGTTCCGAAAAGGCTTCTTTGAATGTTTATGTCTGCCGGAAAGCTGATGTCAAAGACAAGACAAGTCCAAACCCCTAAGCCTCTATCGTCGATCTTAGCCACATTTATTCGTTGCATTGACACTAAAAAAAACCGACCCTTGCAAAAACTGAAGATAACACGTCATACTTTTTTGATTTTACATTTTTCATTCGACTGATATGCCTGGTTCAACTTACCCCTGGTGCAAGCCTTGCGGACCGACTTTCAAAACCACTCTGACTCACACTTGTAGTCCTGTGACGTCAAGGTAGTGACGTTTTCCTGCTTTCAGAATTGTTAATTCGCCGTAGCCTAATAGATAGATCTGTCTAAAGCCCAATCAATCAATGTGGGGTTTGGATCTCATCTTGATAAGGCTGTGACCACCATCTCAGAAGTGCTCCGAATGGAGCCATTGCCAAGTCCAGCAAGCCCGTGTAGTACTTGTGACCTGTGAATCAACACTGCTCCAACGGAAAAAACATGGAAAGGCTCGCAAAAACTACCCTAAAAACCCTAGAATGGATCAAGCATGATCAATCCATGACATGCTATACTCCTGTAGTTCACATCTCTTGTGCAGAAAATTGGCGTGGCAAAGAGTCTTGAACGGTTGCAAAAAGGATCAAAAAGGAATGCAAACACGCACTTTGAGAAGCTATTCTCAAGCAGAGCCTCCAGCTATCCCAAGGAACCTAAGTTGGCTTTGCACGCATACACACATGCAGGCGCACACACACACACACACGTGTACATAATAGATCACAATAGTGTGAAAGTTTCAGCCAAACGACGTCACAATGTAGACGAAGGCCAGCCCTGTTATGGCTCCGTGAACAGCATCACTGAGGAATACCTGCCATGGCTGGACTACAACTAGCCATGACCAACCCAGCGTTTTCTTAGGCTAAAACATGGCAACTGCTACATTGCTTTCTTCATCACATTTAAAGACGGCAAAGCCGCCTCCTTTTCGCTTTGTTCCCTCCAACTCGTGGGTTCGTCTACATGTAGACCCCATTCGTGCCTGACGATATCAACACTGCCAGGAAAAAACTCCACTTGATAAGAGGGGAGGGAACGAAAGCAAGAAAGCTAGATGATTCTGGTTTGCAGGTACCGTGATGGACTCATCAAACAATATCATATCAGAGATGAGGATGTAAAGAATGTACTGATGGATTTTGAATAAGGCGTCTCAGGAGAAACCAAAAGCCAGCCGAGCAAAAGCATTTTTCTCATGTCAAACAAGTCAGGTGGTTGGTGCAGGAGGGAAGCTGCCTTGCAAGGATAGAGATGCCATTGTCCTAGAGCCAGTACTGTAACAGTGACGTACCTGAAAGTGAATCTTTTGCATAGAAATCATATGATCAAGAAAGGATATGGGGATATTTGGGGTATGCCTGGGATATGCAATGGAAAACAAAGATTACGTTTGTCCGTCAATAGCGTAGTCAGACTGTTCAGAAATTGCTTGGATAGAAACTCATGTCGGGCTACAGGCGGTGGAGAGCTTCTGGAGGCAGTTGGTTGCTCAGCATATTTATGCTCGCGTCCCCGGAAAGTCTGGAAAGGGTGTTGTTCCGTGCTGCGGGTCTTGTTGTGCAATCTCTGCATCTGGGGTGTAACACAAAGTGTCTAAGAAAAGCAGAATACCGTTCAAGTGTAGTTGAGAAAGAGCATTGCTACATTGCATTAAAAGGGTCTCTGTGTGCGTATCTGTGTCAACAAAAGTGATGCAAGAGCTTGGCCCTGCAAAAAAACTTCTGGAGCCATAAACAATCTTTGTATTGTACACCTAACCCAACTTGATGAACATGGAAGCAATGCCGGGCCCAACATAGGGACAAGATAAACCTAAGTTGATGAACATAGCTGCAATGTGTGCACAAACAAGGCCGTAATATGTGCCGAACAAAAGCCCAACATTTGTGATATAGACCGGAGTTGGCGACCCTTCCCTCAACATTGCCGACCCGCAATGTGAGCAGACCTAGCACCTGTATTAAAGCATGCAGTACAGAAAATCAAGTTATCTATTCAAAGGATAATGTAATGTAAATATTTGTTTCATCTAGTAGTCTTGTTGAATAGCAAGGGTTTACAAGGGAAAGTTGCTGGAAAGATTTGCTGAATAGAATTTGTGCAAAAGAACACAAATTGGGTAACATAATTTTTGAGTTGTTTTCTCATGGAACTCCCTCCAATCTTGATCAAGAAATGGAAACTCAAACTCGCTTTCGTGATTATTTTGAAACAAGTTGCTCTGTGCCATTTTCGCAATCAGAGTCACTAGCAGTCTCACCATCCTCAATAATTTCCATTTTCTTCTCCTGCGGCAAAGCCATTTCGGTCGTCAAATTACAAGCTTCATACACATACCCCTCTCCGCACAAAAACATCTTAACGTTTCCTTTCAACGACTCTACTATTGCCTCCGCAAGTCAATTGAATACAGCCTTATTCACCGTGAGGTACCTAAGCACTAACAATCACCACCAACATAGATCCACATAGCCCGTTGAGGGGGGGCTTGCACAATGCCAAACATAGCCGATGCCGATTCCACATTTGAGGCTATGATTCGCAGACCACCTGAATTACTTTTCATCACGATGCTTGCTCTGTTCGTGCTGTCACAATCATCGTTATATGCTCTTTCTTCTTTCTTTCTTCTTCACTGTCTTATGATATCTTATGATGGTGTTTTGTTCCCTTTGGACCTTTCCCTCTTTTACCCTTCAACTTGCTGCAAAAAGAGTTTCTACATGTTTCTACTTTCAGCTTCATTGTCTTTTGCGGCATCAACATCTATCAACATCCATCATTCCTGGTTCTTGCTTTGTTTGCCGTGCTTCTGCTACTCCCTGATTCCTTAGTTCCATTGTTTGTCTGTTGGATCATGCCTTCCTTCTTGTTCATCTTCTACGCTTGATGCTACAGAATTGCTTTCAAAGAGCTCATAGCTTGTCGTCTTTGAGGCTATTGGTCTACTTTGCTTGTTCTTTCCTTGGTCAACTTGAGTTTGTCGGTGCTGCTGGGTCACATTTGAATTTGATGCGGCCCCTGCTTTTTCTGTCGCTACTGGATGCTGCGAGCGTCCTCTTGCGCTTATTTTTTTCTGTTCTTGTTCTGGCAACACTTCTGCGTCAAAACCTGAACATGTTGTCAAGAAAGAGCATAAGCATGTCCTGCCGAGTAAACAATATGCGCAGTCCGCAATACTCATCGAAGCACTTTGGCTCCTCCTGCATCCAAGAAGATCTGTGGCTTATATTGGATGACTGATTCCTCTTGTTTCAATCAAGCCGTGCGGCAGGCAAAATCACTCACTGCATCTCTCAGTAAGGAGCTTTCAATTTGTTATATACCTAGGAGCTTTTGAGCTTTGACACAGCTTCAAAATTTACAGGTGTGATTGTATGACAGGCCACCTCCATGCCACAACCTGCAAGAAAGTGGCCAAAACCTGAGTGGGAACAAGGAAGCATACAGGGAAGCAACAGGCATCGCTGGCTTTTGCATTCGTTCACTATCTGCTGGTGAAGCAGCGGTATGAGGTCAGGGAGACGCAAAGCATACAAAGCCTCTGACGAGTTCTGATCTCTGTCACCACGGCACTCAATGAAACAATCGCTTCAAATGGAACCGACTTCTCAGCCGAGGGACACGCTAACAAAAGCCTGAAAGGTGTAGCCATTGGTTATAGTATGTGCAACCTGCAGGCCCAAATTCGGAATGCAGAAATGAGGAGTAGAATATACAAATAATGATATACAATCATGTGTATATATCTAGATGTATGTGTAATAGAATGCCTTGGAAATGCCTTGGAAAGCCATGGTTTCACCGCAGGCGGTCTCGAGCCTCACCCATCCAGGTAGCCCACGTTGTCAATGCTCCGCACAGCCCCGAGGACAAGCCCGTGGCCAAATGCCTGAAACTTCCCAAAGCTTGCGGCTTCTTCCGGCTTCTTGTGGCTATGTGCTTGAACTACGCTGAACTTGCGCAAAGCAAAGCTTTTCCTTTCGAGTTGCTGATTCATCGCCTTCTTGTGCCTGCAGACTGCATGGTGTCTGCTCATGGATGCTTCTGCGCGGTGCTAACAATCAATGCTTTTTGCTTACCACATGAAAATTCATACATCATCACACATCTATGATTGTCTACAATCATCTATGATGATGATAATCCAAAGTTCATGAGCCATCTATGCGTGGGTAGCACTAGAATCCTTAGATTTTGGCAATTTCACAGCTCAAAACTGACACTTGGACCACTTGGTTCTCCTCGCCACAGCTGCCATCAGAATGCACCCGAGCACATTCTGAAAGAAATACCCTGCGGCACTGCTTCGCTTGTAACCTGGGGGCCATGGCCCTCTGAAACGCTTCGATTCCACTGCCCTCTTCTAGTGGAACGTGTTGAAGCATTGACTCTCTGCTACGGTGGAACTCTACATATATTTGAATCTATTTCATCACCATCGATCTATCTACATATTTAAAATAGAGTAGTTTGCAGTGCAAGGTGTATTCCAAACATGTATATAGATCCAACAAAAGATCAATCTCTGACAAGGTGTACACATTGCACATCAAAGCATCGAACACTTGTGGTTGTAGGAGTCCCGGAGAAGTCCTGGACACAGGACATGCCAAAGCCACATGTGATCATGTTTCTTACCTTGAGGTTTCTAAGACATTCCACAGAAAGCATGCCTAAGATATCCTAAGATTCCAGAAATCCTCTGCAGCTTTCGTTTCTAGGTCTAGCAAGTTAGATGGTTATCAAAAACAATATGCGTCAAGATGGCATTCTATACTCAAGTTGGACCTTTGGAATCCTTGGTGCACACTTGGCATGGCATCTTTGTGCCACCGAGCCTGGCTGTGATGTGGTGACACCGAAGTTCAAATGATGAAGCCACAGCTCGATCGAAACTCGAATTGCCTTTGCCAAACCAAAGGGTGCAAAGAGAGACTCGATCCGAAGAAAACAGAACAGGATCAAACAGGATCAAACAGAAGAAAGAAAACAGGCAGGACAGTTTTCGAAGGTACAAGTTGAAAGGAGACTATTTCAGTGCGAAAGAATCTTTCTCCGAGCAAATACATCTTCCACAGCAAGCAATCTTTCTCATCCCAAGGGACACAGCCGAGAAGGGCGAAGAAGGCTACTGAAGCTGCAGTGAGGACCTTGGAGTCCTGCTGAAACATTGATCTTGCCGTCCTGGACTCAAGACACTCAAGATGCTTAAGATGCTGAGTACAAAGACTTTGCACAGACTTTGCACCATGTTGATTGCAACAGTTTTGCAAAATTGTGCAAATGCAATGTGCTGTCTGAGCGTCATGTTGAGTCGTCGACAAGCGGTAGTATGCGGCTATTGCATGGGGGGGAGGGCAAAAATCCGTGCAGTCTCGGTGCAAAAGATCAAACTGGGTGTGCGTTGACGTGATTGCATTTTTTCAATACCATCCCCCAACAAACACACACACACACACACAAACGCACACGCGCACACTTTTTTCTCGAATAAATTTGATCATTCTCTGCTTGCTCTCTATCTATAATCATGGCCATACATGGGCACTTTGTCAGCGCTCACCGTCTTTCAAACGTGCTTCCTCTTAGGTTTCATATGAATGGTTCAGCATGTTCTTTCCACATTGGACACTTCCTGGTAGCCAACGGCTTCTGGCAAAACGCACAACAGGAACAATTTTGAGCAAAGTACATACAAGGACAGGCACAGTCAGCTGAGCACAGGTGAGCACAACTGAGCTAAGTTCTCTGCGAAGACAAAGGCCTTGTGGCTCCTTCGATGCCGCCACACCTGCAGAACTCCGTGAAGTCAACCTGAAGCCTTGACCGCCTTGACCACCTTGACCGCGACCCTTCTCATGATCTTTGATGCTGACATATGCTTCAAATTGTTTCAATAGAGTGACATATGTTCCTCATAATCACCAGATTCCGAAGGAAGACAAATCCATTGAGACCCTCTCTGCTTCCATGGAATTCACGACTCTCTTTTTGTCACCCAAGCTGGTTGTGGCCACTTTGACTCTCAGGTGTTCGTAGCAAGTAGCGGTGCGGTGAGCCGCAGAGGTGATTGGATCCATTCAAAGTTGGGCCACATGGGAAGCCACTGGCAATTCCGGCTGAGCTCAACTAAGCATCGACTTCTTTGCCGTTCCCCTCCTTCTCCAATTCGACCTGCGTTGCATTTAATGTTTACAGGAAGTCAAATATTCAAGAATGCAAACCTGAGATGCCAAACATGCCAAGACCTCCAAGTAGTCTTAAGTTGTCATTGGCTTCTACCCTGCAAAACATTTCCGAAACCATTCCCATCCCCTATGTGCTTGCTAGATCTTGCTACGCTGCACAGATCATTGGGTGCCATGAGCAGTGCCATGCCACTTGCATCCACTGGGTGCCTTGTGTGTCAGGGTGAAGACACCAGCAGCTGCAGCACCGCCAACGAGTTCCAGGGCAGAGTAGATCAGAGCCTGGACCGCGACTCCCCAGCTGCGAACCGAACCGCACTGCTTTCGTATGATTCAAACATGATTCAAACATCTAGATCATATGATATCATATGATATCATATGTTTAGATCATGTTTACACATTTTGGAAATAATATTTCATTATATTTCATTATATCTGATTTTCCTCTTGTTTCTTATTCGGTTTTGGTGTTCTTGCCTATTTTGAATTGGTTTTGTATTTGACAACCTGGACCTAAACACTTCACCTTCATGCAACAACTACACCTGTCTTGCACATAGCCACCAATGCAGTGATGAGCTTTGGGCCCTTCTTGGGTGTTGAATGTGGCTCACTCGAATTGTCCTGTGCTTTCAACTCTTTTGGACCACTTTTGGGGACGATTAGCCTAGGGCCTATCTCAAGGTCATGCCAAACTTCGGGGATGGACACTGCAATGCTTGTTTGAAGCACGAGCTAGCTCAATGTGATAGGTCCGACTGACTGTTTTGAGCCTTGCATCAAGGTCCTAGTCCAAAGCTGTACAAAAACTCCCTATTGGAGGACTTACAGAGGTCCCCCCATAAAAGCCAGGTTTTGGGCGCATTCTCGTAGTTGGTGCATGTGAATAACACCCGCTCTGTCCCTTTCTTTTTCCATGCTGTGTTTGTGGTCGTTGTGCGATAAACAATTATAAGCAGTATATTGTATCGTGTGTGTGTGTCTACATCTGTGTATGTATGTTTTATCATTAATCGTACGAGTGCTTCTTGCATTTGCACAAAACATGATAAGCTATATATAGTACCGCAGGTTTTTCGAATTTGTATGCATATATACGTATATACATATTTATCTAATACCATTTTCAGATTGTATACATTTGACATGAAATATCATCTAATATATATATATATATATGTATCATTTTTGTTTATCATGTATTGCTTAACACTGCATTTATACAAGATCACGTTACATCACATTCTATCTTTGTGCATGTGTTCCATTGCATCACTAAACAATCAGTAATTATATCATATTCATTTCATGATGCATCGATCTACACTTTGTCACCGTACTATAATATCAAGATATGTTAAGTGCATACGTATATATGTATATTTCAATCGTTGAGAGTCTTCTTCATACAGGCTATCGCTGTGCATGTTCTTGTGAGGCGGACGTGTCTGAGTAGGGCGACCGTGTCAAGTATGTTGTTTATTTTTTTCTATTCTCTGCTACTGCGTCCGATGAACACCCTGAGGCCGATACCTTGAAGAAGAAGCCGCCGTTCAGAACGTTTGCAGCAGCGATGCCAAACCTCAAAAATGGTTTGCATGCGCCCTTTGGGGTCCAATGTGCAAGAAGGCTGCTGACAATGTGGAAAAAATGAGGAAGTGACATGTTCATTACATTTAGTGACAAAATGGCGAAAATTGCGTCCGAGCAACGACACGGCAGGGTTCAAAGAGCCGCCAGAGATTCCACCAATGGCGAACCCGCCGACGGTCACGCAAGAGCCAATGGCAAGGCCGAACAAATGGGAGGCCTTGGTACGTTCAGACACTGCCACGCAAAGGACCACGAAGCAAAGAACGAAGGTGTAGACAATCTCGGCCACAGAGACCCCAGCCCAAGTGCTTGAACCCACAGGGCCCAATCCAAAGGTGGCACCCTGGTAGATGAAGGCATAGGTCAAAGCTGCGGCAATGCCGCCAGCGATCTGGATGCCAGCGTAGGTTCCGGCTTTGGCAGGAGTCAGATCAGGGCACCGACCAGAGGCCAGGATAGCCACGGTGACAGCAGGGTTGAAGTGGGCGCCAGATACATCACCAAGGGCATAAATCATGGATGTGAGACCAGCAGCGATGGAGAATGCAGCTGCCTTGGACTGTCCCAAGACGTTCAGACCAACGGTGAGGACCAACATGTAAGTTCCCAAGAATTCACTGACCAGCTCTGTCACCTGTGACTTCTCACCACCAAAGTCTTCTGGACGCACCACCTTGAAGAGTGCTGCGGCCATGCCAGCGCCCAGCAGCTCAAACACGATGTACACAAGGCTCCAACCAAAGCCCAGGCCCGCGCTCGAAAGGTCAATGCCCAAAGCAACCGCAGGGTTGAAGCAACCGCCTGACACAGCACCAGCACCATAAGCACCTGCAACCACTGTGAATGCAATGGCCATACCATAGTATTGATTCTTCTCAGTTGCATTCTTCTTAGCTGCAGCGACATTCATGACCACAAAGGTCAGCATGAAGGTGTAAAGCAACTCGCAAAGTCCAGCATGGTACCAGGAGAAGCCTTTAGCCGGTGCCAAGTTGAAGCTTTGACCGAACAGGAGCGAGTAGCACACTCCAGCCACGATTCCAGCAACACATTGAACTCCGGAATAGATGCCGACAGTGGTCCAGTCAAGACCGGGTCCTCCAATGCTCTTGGAAATGCCAAGGGTCACGGAAACGGCAGGGTTGAAGTTGGCGCCAGAGATACCACCCAAGGCGTAAATGCTCACCATCAGCACGAATGCAATGGAAACACCAGCCCAGATTGCACTTCCTCCCAGGACATTGCAACCCACGGTGAAGATCAAGAGGAAGGTCCCGACAAACTCTGCAGTGCACTTGGCTGCCATGGTGGGTTCAGGAGCCATGATTGGCCTCAGCAATGTGCACAGTATGCAACACTTGCTTCACAAAACTGCAAGTGTATTCAAATGTATTCAAACTACAGTGGCAGCGCAATTCTGAACTATACCCTAATACAGTGACCGAGCGGCGCAGGAACAATAGCACGAGTGGCTGAAACTTCAATGCGAGGGGAGTCCGGTTTGGGACTGGAAAGCTGCATATCATGGCTCATCATGATCAAGCATGAAAGATACACATCGATTGCCCATGTGTCTTTGGGTGGATCATTCATGGAGCATGTAGCCGGGCTGAAACGCAGCCGCTTCTTCAGAATGACTAAATAATGATATTGTATACTGATGCACTAGTTGAGTCATTTCATCTCTCATACCCGAGTACTCTCATGATGCACAAGTACACTCTCCCCAGCAAATGCATGAAGCTCTTTTTTCGTCCTGTTGTCCAAAAGAGGCTTGCATTTCGTGCCAGGCTCATGATTGATAGCCTCAGGACTCAGGATCCGTTCAGCCTCTAGGCATCCAGCTTCTTCTCTTCTTGCACAGCAACTTCCACCTGAACAGATCTGAGCAGTGTGCTTTACAAACATCGAAATTTCTGCAAATTGCTCAGCTTTGGAGGCTTCAACTTTAGACTCCCTTCCCTCTGCCTCATGGGTGACCTTGAAAACGCCAGCTGCCATGGCTGCTCCCATGACTTCCAAGACGGAATAAATGAGGGCCTTGAAATGCATAGCACAGGTCGCATGTCCGGAAGTTGCATGCATGCTAGGCACAGTCCCTCCAGGATCTTGACTTTACTACTAAATGAGACGGACACCTCTACTGTACCGTTTGTCCTCAGCCAGCTTCTGAAATTATTTTGGAACCTCGTTGTAGACGTAGCGACACATCAGCTCCTGCCTTGTAGAAAATGCCGCCGTTGAACAATGCCGCAGTTGCAATGCCAAACCTAGGTGATGGATGGTGATGGATGGTGATGGTTGGTGATGGTTATGATTCTGTGATATTCTGTGATGAAGCTTGTCAGTATTCTGTGAAGTCAAAATAATCTTTTGTGTGTGGAGACTGGTCAAACCCTGTCGTAATGCCAAACACATCCGAATAATTCCGAACGACTCCGCAGGAAATGTGACCGCATGCAACCTCATGACGGTGTTTTGCAGACCAACCAGCACAATAACGGAACTTGCGTCCGAGCAACGACACGGCAGGGTTCAAAGAGCCGCCAGAGATTCCACCAATGGCGAACCCGCCGACGGTCACGCAAGAGCCAATGGCAAGGCCGAACAAATGGGAGGCCTTGGTACGTTCAGACACTGCCACGCAAAGGACCACGAAGCAAAGAACGAAGGTGTAGACAATCTCGGCCACAGAGACTCCAGCCCAAGTGCTTGAACCCACAGGGCCCAATCCAAAGGTGGCACCCTGGTAGATGAAGGCATAGGTCAAAGCTGCGGCAATGCCGCCAGCGATCTGGATGCCAGCGTAGGTTCCGGCTTTGGCAGGAGTCAGATCAGGGCACCGACCAGAGGCCAGGATAGCCACGGTGACAGCAGGGTTGAAGTGGGCGCCAGATACATCACCAAGGGCATAAATCATGGATGTGAGACCAGCAGCGATGGAGAATGCAGCTGCCTTGGACTGTCCCAAGACGTTCAGACCAACGGTGAGGACCAACATGTAAGTTCCCAAGAATTCACTGACCAGCTCTGTCACCTGTGACTTCTCACCACCAAAGTCTTCTGGACGCACCACCTTGAAGAGTGCTGCGGCCATGCCAGCGCCCAGCAGCTCAAACACGATGTACACAAGGCTCCAACCAAAGCCCAGGCCCGCGCTCGAAAGGTCAATGCCCAAAGCAACCGCAGGGTTGAAGCAACCGCCTGACACAGCACCAGCACCATAAGCACCTGCAACCACTGTGAATGCAATGGCCATACCATAGTATTGATTCTTCTCAGTTGCATTCTTCTTAGCTGCAGCGACATTCATGACCACAAAGGTCAGCATGAAGGTGTAAAGCAACTCGCAAAGTCCAGCATGGTACCAGGAGAAGCCTTTAGCCGGTGCCAAGTTGAAGCTTTGACCGAACAGGAGCGAGTAGCACACTCCAGCCACGATTCCAGCAACACATTGAACTCCGGAATAGATGCCGACAGTGGTCCAGTCAAGACCGGGTCCTCCAATGCTCTTGGAAATGCCAAGGGTCACGGAAACGGCAGGGTTGAAGTTGGCGCCAGAGATACCACCCAAGGCGTAAATGCTCACCATCAGCACGAATGCAATGGAAACACCAGCCCAGATTGCACTTCCTCCCAGGACATTGCAACCCACGGTGAAGATCAAGAGGAAGGTCCCGACAAACTCTGCAGTGCACTTGGCTGCCATGGTGGGTTCAGGAGCCATGATTGGCCTCAGCAATGTGCACAGTATGCAACACTTGCTTCACAAAACTGCAAGTGTATTCAAATGTATTCAAACTACAGTGGCAGCGCAATTCTGAACTATACCCTAATACAGTGACCGAGCGGCGCAGGAACAATAGCACGAGTGGCTGAAACTTCAATGCGAGGGGAGTCCGGTTTGGGACTGGAAAGCTGCATATCATGGCTCATCATGATCAAGCATGAAAGATACACATCGATTGCCCATGTGTCTTTGGGTGGATCATTCATGGAGCATGTAGCCGGGCTGAAACGCAGCCGCTTCTTCAGAATGACTAAATAATGATATTGTATACTGATGCACTAGTTGAGTCATTTCATCTCTCATACCCGAGTACTCTCATGATGCACAAGTACACCCTCCCCAGCAAATGCATGAAGCTCTTTTTTCGTCCTGTTGTCCAAAAGAGGCTTGCATTTCGTGCCGGGCTCATGATTGATAGCCTCAGGACTCAGGATCCGTTCAGCCTCTAGGCATCCAGCTTCTTCTCTTCTTGCACAGCAACTTCCACCTGAACAGATCTGAACAGCGTGCTTTACAAACATCGAAATTTCTGCAAATTGCTCAGCTTTGGAGGCTTCAACTTTAGACTCCCTTCCCTCTGCCTCATGGGTGACCTTGAAAACGCCAGCTGCCATGGCTGCTCCCATGACTTCCAAGACGGAATAAATGAGGGCCTTGAAATGCATAGCACAGGTCGCATGTCCGGAAGTTGCATGCATGCTAGGCACAGTCCCTCCAGGATCTTGACTTTACTACTAAATGAGACGGACACCTCTACTGTACCGTTTGTCCTCAGCCAGCTTCTGAAATTATTTTGAACCCTCGTTGTAGACGTAGCGACACATCAGCTCCTGCCTTGTAGAAAATGCCGCCGTTGAACAATGCCGCAGTTGCAATGCCAAACCTAGGTGATGGATGGTGATGGATGGTGATGGTTGGTGATGGTTATTATGATTCTGTGATATTCTGTGATGAAGCTTGTCAGTATTCTGTGAAGTCAAAATAATCTTTTGTGTGTGGAGACTGGTCAAACCCTGTCGTAATGCCAAACACATCCGAATAATTCCGAACGACTCCGCAGGAAATGTGACCGCATACAACCTCATGACGGTGTTTTGCAGACCAACCAGCACAATAACGGAACTTGCGTCAGAGCAACGACACGGCAGGGTTCAAAGAGCCGCCAGAGATTCCACCAATGGCGAACCCGCCGACGGTCACGCAAGAGCCAATGGCAAGGCCGAACAAATGGGAGGCCTTGGTACGTTCAGACACTGCCACGCAAAGGACCACGAAGCAAAGAACGAAGGTGTAGACAATCTCGGCCACAGAGACTCCAGCCCAAGTGCTTGAACCCACAGGGCCCAACCCAAAGGTGGCACCCTGGTAGATGAAGGCATAGGTCAAAGCTGCGGCAATGCCACCAGCGATCTGGACGCCAGCGTAGGTTCCGGCTTTGGCAGGAGTCAGATCAGGGCACCGACCAGAGGCCAGGATAGCCACGGTGACAGCAGGGTTGAAGTGGGCGCCAGATACATCACCAAGGGCATAAATCATGGATGTGAGACCAGCAGCGATGGAGAATGCAGCTGCCTTGGACTGTCCCAAGACGTTCAGACCAACGGTGAGGACCAACATGTAAGTTCCCAAGAATTCACTGACCAGCTCTGTCACCTGTGACTTCTCACCACCAAAGTCTTCTGGACGCACCACCTTGAAGAGTGCTGCGGCCATGCCAGCGCCCAGCAGCTCAAACACGATGTACACAAGGCTCCAACCAAAGCCCAGGCCCGCGCTCGAAAGGTCAATGCCCAAAGCAACCGCAGGGTTGAAGCAACCGCCTGACACAGCACCAGCACCATAAGCACCTGCAACCACTGTGAATGCAATGGCCATACCATAGTATTGATTCTTCTCAGTTGCATTCTTCTTAGCTGCAGCGACATTCATGACCACAAAGGTCAGCATGAAGGTGTAAAGCAACTCGCAAAGTCCAGCATGGTACCAGGAGAAGCCTTTAGCCGGTGCCAAGTTGAAGCTTTGACCGAACAGGAGCGAGTAGCACACTCCAGCCACGATTCCAGCAACACATTGAACTCCGGAATAGATGCCGACAGTGGTCCAGTCAAGACCGGGTCCTCCAATGCTCTTGGAAATGCCAAGGGTCACGGAAACGGCAGGGTTGAAGTTGGCGCCAGAGATACCACCCAAGGCGTAAATGCTCACCATCAGCACGAATGCAATGGAAACACCAGCCCAGATTGCACTTCCTCCCAGGACATTGCAACCCACGGTGAAGATCAAGAGGAAGGTCCCGACAAACTCTGCAGTGCACTTGGCTGCCATGGTGGGTTCAGGAGCCATGATTGGCCTCAGCAATGTGCACAGTATGCAACACTTGCTTCACAAAACTGCAAGTGTATTCAAATGTATTCAAACTACAGTGGCAGCGCAATTCTGAACTATACCCTAATACAGTGACCGAGCGGCGCAGGAACAATAGCACGAGTGGCTGAAACTTCAATGCGAGGGGAGTCCGGTTTGGGACTGGAAAGCTGCATATCATGGCTCATCATGATCAAGCATGAAAGATACACATCGATTGCCCATGTGTCTTTGGGTGGATCATTCATGGAGCATGTAGCCGGGCTGAAACGCAGCCGCTTCTTCAGAATGACTAAATAATGATATTGTATACTGATGCACTAGTTGAGTCATTTCATCTCTCATACCCGAGTACTCTCATGATGCACAAGTACACTCTCCCCAGCAAATGCATGAAGCTCTTTTTTCGTCCTGTTGTCCAAAAGAGGCTTGCATTTCGTGCCAGGCTCATGATTGATAGCCTCAGGACTCAGGATCCGTTCAGCCTCTAGGCATCCAGCTTCTTCTCTTCTTGCACAGCAACTTCCACCTGAACAGATCTGAACAGCGTGCTTTACAAACATCGAAATTTCTGCAAATTGCTCAGCTTTGGAGGCTTCAACTTTAGACTCCCTTCCCTCTGCCTCATGGGTGACCTTGAAAACGCCAGCTGCCATGGCTGCTCCCATGACTTCCAAGACGGAATAAATGAGGGCCTTGAAATGCATAGCACAGGTCGCATGTCCGGAAGTTGCATGCATGCTAGGCACAGTCCCTCCAGGATCTTGACTTTACTACTAAATGAGACGGACACCTCTACTGTACCGTTTGTCCTCAGCCAGCTTCTGAAATTATTTTGGAACCTCGTTGTAGACGTAGCGACACATCAGCTCCTGCCTTGTAGAAAATGCCGCCGTTGAACAATGCCGCAGTTGCAATGCCAAACCTAGGTGATGGATGGTGATGGATGGTGATGGTTGGTGATGGTTATTATGATTCTGTGATATTCTGTGATGAAGCTTGTCAGTATTCTGTGAAGTCAAAATAATCTTTTGTGTGTGGAGACTGGTCAAACCCTGTCGTAATGCCAAACACATCCGAATAATTCCGAACGACTCCGCAGGAAATGTGACCGCATGCAACCTCATGACGGTGTTTTGCAGACCAACCAGCACAATAACGGAACTTGCGTCCGAGCAACGACACGGCAGGGTTCAAAGAGCCGCCAGAGATTCCACCAATGGCGAACCCGCCGACGGTCACGCAAGAGCCAATGGCAAGGCCGAACAAATGGGAGGCCTTGGTACGTTCAGACACTGCCACGCAAAGGACCACGAAGCAAAGAACGAAGGTGTAGACAATCTCGGCCACAGAGACTCCAGCCCAAGTGCTTGAACCCACAGGGCCCAATCCAAAGGTGGCACCCTGGTAGATGAAGGCATAGGTCAAAGCTGCGGCAATGCCGCCAGCGATCTGGATGCCAGCGTAGGTTCCGGCTTTGGCAGGAGTCAGATCAGGGCACCGACCAGAGGCCAGGATAGCCACGGTGACAGCAGGGTTGAAGTGGGCGCCAGATACATCACCAAGGGCATAAATCATGGATGTGAGACCAGCAGCGATGGAGAATGCAGCTGCCTTGGACTGTCCCAAGACGTTCAGACCAACGGTGAGGACCAACATGTAAGTTCCCAAGAATTCACTGACCAGCTCTGTCACCTGTGACTTCTCACCACCAAAGTCTTCTGGACGCACCACCTTGAAGAGTGCTGCGGCCATGCCAGCGCCCAGCAGCTCAAACACGATGTACACAAGGCTCCAACCAAAGCCCAGGCCCGCGCTCGAAAGGTCAATGCCCAAAGCAACCGCAGGGTTGAAGCAACCGCCTGACACAGCACCAGCACCATAAGCACCTGCAACCACTGTGAATGCAATGGCCATACCATAGTATTGATTCTTCTCAGTTGCATTCTTCTTAGCTGCAGCGACATTCATGACCACAAAGGTCAGCATGAAGGTGTAAAGCAACTCGCAAAGTCCAGCATGGTACCAGGAGAAGCCTTTAGCCGGTGCCAAGTTGAAGCTTTGACCGAACAGGAGCGAGTAGCACACTCCAGCCACGATTCCAGCAACACATTGAACTCCGGAATAGATGCCGACAGTGGTCCAGTCAAGACCGGGTCCTCCAATGCTCTTGGAAATGCCAAGGGTCACGGAAACGGCAGGGTTGAAGTTGGCGCCAGAGATACCACCCAAGGCGTAAATGCTCACCATCAGCACGAATGCAATGGAAACACCAGCCCAGATTGCACTTCCTCCCAGGACATTGCAACCCACGGTGAAGATCAAGAGGAAGGTCCCGACAAACTCTGCAGTGCACTTGGCTGCCATGGTGGGTTCAGGAGCCATGATTGGCCTCAGCAATGTGCACAGTATGCAACACTTGCTTCACAAAACTGCAAGTGTATTCAAATGTATTCAAACTACAGTGGCAGCGCAATTCTGAACTATACCCTAATACAGTGACCGAGCGGCGCAGGAACAATAGCACGAGTGGCTGAAACTTCAATGCGAGGGGAGTCCGGTTTGGGACTGGAAAGCTGCATATCATGGCTCATCATGATCAAGCATGAAAGATACACATCGATTGCCCATGTGTCTTTGGGTGGATCATTCATGGAGCATGTAGCCGGGCTGAAACGCAGCCGCTTCTTCAGAATGACTAAATAATGATATTGTATACTGATGCACTAGTTGAGTCATTTCATCTCTCATACCCGAGTACTCTCATGATGCACAAGTACACTCTCCCCAGCAAATGCATGAAGCTCTTTTTTCGTCCTGTTGTCCAAAAGAGGCTTGCATTTCGTGCCAGGCTCATGATTGATAGCCTCAGGACTCAGGATCCGTTCAGCCTCTAGGCATCCAGCTTCTTCTCTTCTTGCACAGCAACTTCCACCTGAACAGATCTGAACAGCGTGCTTTACAAACATCGAAATTTCTGCAAATTGCTCAGCTTTGGAGGCTTCAACTTTAGACTCCCTTCCCTCTGCCTCATGGGTGACCTTGAAAACGCCAGCTGCCATGGCTGCTCCCATGACTTCCAAGACGGAATAAATGAGGGCCTTGAAATGCATAGCACAGGTCGCATGTCCGGAAGTTGCATGCATGCTAGGCACAGTCCCTCCAGGATCTTGACTTTACTACTAAATGAGACGGACACCTCTACTGTACCGTTTGTCCTCAGCCAGCTTCTGAAATTATTTTGGAACCTCGTTGTAGACGTAGCGACACATCAGCTCCTGCCTTGTAGAAAATGCCGCCGTTGAACAATGCCGCAGTTGCAATGCCAAACCTAGGTGATGGATGGTGATGGATGGTGATGGTTGGTGATGGTTATTATGATTCTGTGATATTCTGTGATGAAGCTTGTCAGTATTCTGTGAAGTCAAAATAATCTTTTGTGTGTGGAGACTGGTCAAACCCTGTCGTAATGCCAAACACATCCGAATAATTCCGAACGACTCCGCAGGAAATGTGACCGCATGCAACCTCATGACGGTGTTTTGCAGACCAACCAGCACAATAACGGAACTTGCGTCCGAGCAACGACACGGCAGGGTTCAAAGAGCCGCCAGAGATTCCACCAATGGCGAACCCGCCGACGGTCACGCAAGAGCCAATGGCAAGGCCGAACAAATGGGAGGCCTTGGTACGTTCAGACACTGCCACGCAAAGGACCACGAAGCAAAGAACGAAGGTGTAGACAATCTCGGCCACAGAGACTCCAGCCCAAGTGCTTGAACCCACAGGGCCCAATCCAAAGGTGGCACCCTGGTAGATGAAGGCATAGGTCAAAGCTGCGGCAATGCCGCCAGCGATCTGGATGCCAGCGTAGGTTCCGGCTTTGGCAGGAGTCAGATCAGGGCACCGACCAGAGGCCAGGATAGCCACGGTGACAGCAGGGTTGAAGTGGGCGCCAGATACATCACCAAGGGCATAAATCATGGATGTGAGACCAGCAGCGATGGAGAATGCAGCTGCCTTGGACTGTCCCAAGACGTTCAGACCAACGGTGAGGACCAACATGTAAGTTCCCAAGAATTCACTGACCAGCTCTGTCACCTGTGACTTCTCACCACCAAAGTCTTCTGGACGCACCACCTTGAAGAGTGCTGCGGCCATGCCAGCGCCCAGCAGCTCAAACACGATGTACACAAGGCTCCAACCAAAGCCCAGGCCCGCGCTCGAAAGGTCAATGCCCAAAGCAACCGCAGGGTTGAAGCAACCGCCTGACACAGCACCAGCACCATAAGCACCTGCAACCACTGTGAATGCAATGGCCATACCATAGTATTGATTCTTCTCAGTTGCATTCTTCTTAGCTGCAGCGACATTCATGACCACAAAGGTCAGCATGAAGGTGTAAAGCAACTCGCAAAGTCCAGCATGGTACCAGGAGAAGCCTTTAGCCGGTGCCAAGTTGAAGCTTTGACCGAACAGGAGCGAGTAGCACACTCCAGCCACGATTCCAGCAACACATTGAACTCCGGAATAGATGCCGACAGTGGTCCAGTCAAGACCGGGTCCTCCAATGCTCTTGGAAATGCCAAGGGTCACGGAAACGGCAGGGTTGAAGTTGGCGCCAGAGATACCACCCAAGGCGTAAATGCTCACCATCAGCACGAATGCAATGGAAACACCAGCCCAGATTGCACTTCCTCCCAGGACATTGCAACCCACGGTGAAGATCAAGAGGAAGGTCCCGACAAACTCTGCAGTGCACTTGGCTGCCATGGTGGGTTCAGGAGCCATGATTGGCCTCAGCAATGTGCACAGTATGCAACACTTGCTTCACAAAACTGCAAGTGTATTCAAATGTATTCAAACTACAGTGGCAGCGCAATTCTGAACTATACCCTAATACAGTGACCGAGCGGCGCAGGAACAATAGCACGAGTGGCTGAAACTTCAATGCGAGGGGAGTCCGGTTTGGGACTGGAAAGCTGCATATCATGGCTCATCATGATCAAGCATGAAAGATACACATCGATTGCCCATGTGTCTTTGGGTGGATCATTCATGGAGCATGTAGCCGGGCTGAAACGCAGCCGCTTCTTCAGAATGACTAAATAATGATATTGTATACTGATGCACTAGTTGAGTCATTTCATCTCTCATACCCGAGTACTCTCATGATGCACAAGTACACTCTCCCCAGCAAATGCATGAAGCTCTTTTTTCGTCCTGTTGTCCAAAAGAGGCTTGCATTTCGTGCCAGGCTCATGATTGATAGCCTCAGGACTCAGGATCCGTTCAGCCTCTAGGCATCCAGCTTCTTCTCTTCTTGCACAGCAACTTCCACCTGAACAGATCTGAACAGCGTGCTTTACAAACATCGAAATTTCTGCAAATTGCTCAGCTTTGGAGGCTTCAACTTTAGACTCCCTTCCCTCTGCCTCATGGGTGACCTTGAAAACGCCAGCTGCCATGGCTGCTCCCATGACTTCCAAGACGGAATAAATGAGGGCCTTGAAATGCATAGCACAGGTCGCATGTCCGGAAGTTGCATGCATGCTAGGCACAGTCCCTCCAGGATCTTGACTTTACTACTAAATGAGACGGACACCTCTACTGTACCGTTTGTCCTCAGCCAGCTTCTGAAATTATTTTGGAACCTCGTTGTAGACGTAGCGACACATCAGCTCCTGCCTTGTAGAAAATGCCGCCGTTGAACAATGCCGCAGTTGCAATGCCAAACCTAGGTGATGGATGGTGATGGATGGTGATGGTTGGTGATGGTTATTATGATTCTGTGATATTCTGTGATGAAGCTTGTCAGTATTCTGTGAAGTCAAAATAATCTTTTGTGTGTGGAGACTGGTCAAACCCTGTCGTAATGCCAAACACATCCGAATAATTCCGAACGACTCCGCAGGAAATGTGACCGCATGCAACCTCATGACGGTGTTTTGCAGACCAACCAGCACAATAACGGAACTTGCGTCCGAGCAACGACACGGCAGGGTTCAAAGAGCCGCCAGAGATTCCACCAATGGCGAACCCGCCGACGGTCACGCAAGAGCCAATGGCAAGGCCGAACAAATGGGAGGCCTTGGTACGTTCAGACACTGCCACGCAAAGGACCACGAAGCAAAGAACGAAGGTGTAGACAATCTCGGCCACAGAGACTCCAGCCCAAGTGCTTGAACCCACAGGGCCCAATCCAAAGGTGGCACCCTGGTAGATGAAGGCATAGGTCAAAGCTGCGGCAATGCCGCCAGCGATCTGGATGCCAGCGTAGGTTCCGGCTTTGGCAGGAGTCAGATCAGGGCACCGACCAGAGGCCAGGATAGCCACGGTGACAGCAGGGTTGAAGTGGGCGCCAGATACATCACCAAGGGCATAAATCATGGATGTGAGACCAGCAGCGATGGAGAATGCAGCTGCCTTGGACTGTCCCAAGACGTTCAGACCAACGGTGAGGACCAACATGTAAGTTCCCAAGAATTCACTGACCAGCTCTGTCACCTGTGACTTCTCACCACCAAAGTCTTCTGGACGCACCACCTTGAAGAGTGCTGCGGCCATGCCAGCGCCCAGCAGCTCAAACACGATGTACACAAGGCTCCAACCAAAGCCCAGGCCCGCGCTCGAAAGGTCAATGCCCAAAGCAACCGCAGGGTTGAAGCAACCGCCTGACACAGCACCAGCACCATAAGCACCTGCAACCACTGTGAATGCAATGGCCATACCATAGTATTGATTCTTCTCAGTTGCATTCTTCTTAGCTGCAGCGACATTCATGACCACAAAGGTCAGCATGAAGGTGTAAAGCAACTCGCAAAGTCCAGCATGGTACCAGGAGAAGCCTTTAGCCGGTGCCAAGTTGAAGCTTTGACCGAACAGGAGCGAGTAGCACACTCCAGCCACGATTCCAGCAACACATTGAACTCCGGAATAGATGCCGACAGTGGTCCAGTCAAGACCGGGTCCTCCAATGCTCTTGGAAATGCCAAGGGTCACGGAAACGGCAGGGTTGAAGTTGGCGCCAGAGATACCACCCAAGGCGTAAATGCTCACCATCAGCACGAATGCAATGGAAACACCAGCCCAGATTGCACTTCCTCCCAGGACATTGCAACCCACGGTGAAGATCAAGAGGAAGGTCCCGACAAACTCTGCAGTGCACTTGGCTGCCATGGTGGGTTCAGGAGCCATGATTGGCCTCAGCAATGTGCACAGTATGCAACACTTGCTTCACAAAACTGCAAGTGTATTCAAATGTATTCAAACTACAGTGGCAGCGCAATTCTGAACTATACCCTAATACAGTGACCGAGCGGCGCAGGAACAATAGCACGAGTGGCTGAAACTTCAATGCGAGGGGAGTCCGGTTTGGGACTGGAAAGCTGCATATCATGGCTCATCATGATCAAGCATGAAAGATACACATCGATTGCCCATGTGTCTTTGGGTGGATCATTCATGGAGCATGTAGCCGGGCTGAAACGCAGCCGCTTCTTCAGAATGACTAAATAATGATATTGTATACTGATGCACTAGTTGAGTCATTTCATCTCTCATACCCGAGTACTCTCATGATGCACAAGTACACTCTCCCCAGCAAATGCATGAAGCTCTTTTTTCGTCCTGTTGTCCAAAAGAGGCTTGCATTTCGTGCCAGGCTCATGATTGATAGCCTCAGGACTCAGGATCCGTTCAGCCTCTAGGCATCCAGCTTCTTCTCTTCTTGCACAGCAACTTCCACCTGAACAGATCTGAACAGCGTGCTTTACAAACATCGAAATTTCTGCAAATTGCTCAGCTTTGGAGGCTTCAACTTTAGACTCCCTTCCCTCTGCCTCATGGGTGACCTTGAAAACGCCAGCTGCCATGGCTGCTCCCATGACTTCCAAGACGGAATAAATGAGGGCCTTGAAATGCATAGCACAGGTCGCATGTCCGGAAGTTGCATGCATGCTAGGCACAGTCCCTCCAGGATCTTGACTTTACTACTAAATGAGACGGACACCTCTACTGTACCGTTTGTCCTCAGCCAGCTTCTGAAATTATTTTGGAACCTCGTTGTAGACGTAGCGACACATCAGCTCCTGCCTTGTAGAAAATGCCGCCGTTGAACAATGCCGCAGTTGCAATGCCAAACCTAGGTGATGGATGGTGATGGATGGTGATGGTTGGTGATGGTTATTATGATTCTGTGATATTCTGTGATGAAGCTTGTCAGTATTCTGTGAAGTCAAAATAATCTTTTGTGTGTGGAGACTGGTCAAACCCTGTCGTAATGCCAAACACATCCGAATAATTCCGAACGACTCCGCAGGAAATGTGACCGCATGCAACCTCATGACGGTGTTTTGCAGACCAACCAGCACAATAACGGAACTTGCGTCAGAGCAACGACACGGCAGGGTTCAAAGAGCCGCCAGAGATTCCACCAATGGCGAACCCGCCGACGGTCACGCAAGAGCCAATGGGAAAGGCGAACATAGGTCAAAGCTGCGGCAATGCCGCCAGCGATCTGGATGCCAGCGTAGGTTCCGGCTTTGGCAGGAGTCAGATCAGGGCACCGACCAGAGGCCAGGATAGCCACGGTGACAGCAGGGTTGAAGTGGGCGCCAGATACATCACCAAGGGCATAAATCATGGATGTGAGACCAGCAGCGATGGAGAATGCAGCTGCCTTGGACTGTCCCAAGACGTTCAGACCAACGGTGAGGACCAACATGTAAGTTCCCAAGAATTCACTGACCAGCTCTGTCACCTGTGACTTCTCACCACCAAAGTCTTCTGGACGCACCACCTTGAAGAGTGCTGCGGCCATGCCAGCGCCCAGCAGCTCAAACACGATGTACACAAGGCTCCAACCAAAGCCCAGGCCCGCGCTCGAAAGGTCAATGCCCAAAGCAACCGCAGGGTTGAAGCAACCGCCTGACACAGCACCAGCACCATAAGCACCTGCAACCACTGTGAATGCAATGGCCATACCATAGTATTGATTCTTCTCAGTTGCATTCTTCTTAGCTGCAGCGACATTCATGACCACAAAGGTCAGCATGAAGGTGTAAAGCAACTCGCAAAGTCCAGCATGGTACCAGGAGAAGCCTTTAGCCGGTGCCAAGTTGAAGCTTTGACCGAACAGGAGCGAATAGCACACTCCAGCCACAATTCCAGCAACACATTGAACTCCGGAATAGATGCCGACAGTGGTCCAGTCAAGACCGGGTCCTCCAATGCTCTTGGAAATGCCAAGGGTCACGGAAACGGCAGGGTTGAAGTTGGCGCCAGAGATACCACCCAAGGCGTAAATGCTCACCATCAGCACGAATGCAATGGAAACACCAGCCCAGATTGCACTTCCTCCCAGGACATTGCAACCCACGGTGAAGATCAAGAGGAAGGTCCCGACAAACTCTGCAGTGCACTTGGCTGCCATGGTGGGTTCAGGAGCCATGATTGGCCTCAGCAATGTGCACAGTATGCAACACTTGCTTCACACAACTGCAAGTGTATTCAAATGTATTCAAACTACAGTGGCAGCGCAATTCTGAACTATACCCTAATACAGCGTGACCGAGCGGCGCAGAAACAATAGCACAGGTGGCTGAAACTTCAATGCGAGGGGAGTCCGGTTTGGGACTGGAAAGCTGCATATCATGGCTGATCGTGATCAAGCATGAAAGATACAAATCCATTTCCTACGTGTTGGTGTGAGATTCACTGCCAGAAGGGTCGGTAAGAAAGAGTGACCAACAATGCATGCTGAAGCTGATGGTGTGTAAAGCTTGGTTTCTGATGCAGGGTGATTGTTCAACACTTTTTCCACTCGCAATCAAAGCAGCGATTGGTTGCGCTTCAGGGCGGTTCAGCTGCCGGGTTCAAGATCCTTAGAGCATTCAGCGTTCCTCGCAACCCAGCAGATCGATGACTTCCCCCATACGTCAAGGATAGTATGTTTTTATCATATATATAACACGCATCCGCATACACGTAAAACTGTAAACACAGGTGTATATAGATAGATGATATACATGTATATATGTATATATATTTATACATATATATTATAGTTCTAGACCGAAAAATATCGATATTATCGATAAATTTGGATATGTATGTGCGCATAGGCATGTACAGTATGAGTATGAATGTCACCATGCACGAATGCCTATGAGCATGCGTTGGGGTGCATGCATGTATGAGAACATTCATGTACGTATGCATGTACGTATGAGTGCATGCATGCAGGAATCGAGGAATGTAGGCATGTAAGCATGTAGTATGTAGGTGTGTGGGTATGCAGGTCGTTCCGTATGTATGTATGTATGTATGTATGTATGTATGTATGTATGTACGTATGTACGTACGTATGTACGTATGTACGTATCTATGTATCTACGTATGTACGTATGTACGTATGTACGTATGTACGTATGTACGTATGTACGTATGTACGTGGGTACGTACGTATGTACGTATCTACGTATCTACGTATCTACGTATCTACGTATGTACGTATGTACGTATGTACGTATGTACGTATGTACGTGTGTACGTATGTACGTATGTACGTACGGACGTATGCACTTATGTACGTAAATACGGATGTACGTATGTACATATGTAGAATGTATGTCTGTATGTAAGCACGCATGCATATGTGTTCAGTGAAACGGGTGTTCAGTACATGGCGTGCTTTTTGTCATCTATTCATTTGTGTTGTCTAGTGTGTGAATATATTATGTCTTCAGACTTTCATATGTGTTCACACACTGATATTCATGCTGAAGGTTCTATAGTGATGACTGATTGGATTCATTACAACTAACGGTTGCCACAACCCATGTTAACCAGTTTGATTACCATTCCTTCTCAATCGTTTGTGTACTTCAATGTTGACCATACCTCAAATACATTTAACATGCACGTCTGCAGGCATGCAGGCGTTCTTCTAGGCAGGCATGCAGGTTTGAATGCATGTCAATCTGTCAGGCTTCGGGGCATGCAGCTACTCCCGTATGTATTTATGCACCCAGGTACTGGCAGGGAAGCAGGTGTGAATACATGTCTCGCCGGGTACCTGTGTCTGAATGTAGCCGCATGTGTGTGTGTGTGAAGTTTGCATCTAGATGTGCATGGATATCTTCATCGTATGCATGTATATCTTCCTCGCATGCATGCATGCATTTATTGTATGCACGTATACAGCCTGTATATAGCCTGTATCTATATATATATACACATAATTATATATATATAGCTTGTATATCGTTTGTACGTAATCTGTACATAGTCTGTATGTAAATATGTATATAGTCTGTCTATATATGTATGTTTTACAGTCTGTCTGTATGGAATGTATGCTTGTCACGTGCGCGCACGGATGTATGTTCCCGTGTTTCGTGTTCCTTGCTCCCATGGTGCAGTACCCCACTTCCCACCATTTCCCACCCCTTTCCACGATGCTACCTAATTCATGGACCTTTGCACACAGTAGCCCAACCCATAGGGCCGTACAACGCCCATAGTACCTAACACAGTGTATTTGATATACAACCTACATAGTCCTACATCATTTGCCGGTACTACCCCTATGCTACATAAAACATGTCCGCCATACATATTTGCTGCCTGTCGGATTTGTTCTACCTCTGAATTCTGCTTGCTACACATGCATTATATCTGCTACCTATGGACTTTGTTTCGCCTACACTATGCTGTAAACACCACCTTAATGCAACATATTGCCTATATGCTGCGTATTTGCTGCCTTTGTGCTTCCCCTATTACAGTTGATATACCAATGGACCTATGTCGCACTGATATGCTCCATACACAAACATCACAGGTCAACCCACACTCAACCACAAGTCCCAGAACCTCTGGCGTTATCTATAGAGGATATGTCTGACCATGAGGGACGGGCGGGTGTGGGGTTGGAACGCTGGAGCATGTATGCAGCATGCGTGTTCATGCACGTATCATACGTGTACCATATGCATGTATGTTTGTAAGGATGTATGTCCTCTTTCACTCAAGCTAGAATTCAAGCGTCTCGGGCTTTCCTTTTATCGCTTGGGGCACTGTGGACCAGTCTGTTGATGCTGGGTATTCTTCTTTCAGTTTGTTTATCACATGCTCTGATTACATCCAACAAAATCCAAACAAACGGTTGAGCTGTCAGGGCTTGACTCGAAGCCACCCAAAACTGAGACGAATCTACGTCGCTGAGCTCAAAGAGCGGGTGGGGTCAGGCACCTACTGCGGCGAAGTGAGTTGCGCAGGTGGAAGGGCTGGGAAGAAATTGGAAAGGTCATTTTGGATCAGCCTTTTTGCTGAGAAAAAACACTTCAATAACACTTTAAATATCTTTAAATCATTTTACTTTCCTACCTTTTCTGTGAAATCCACCTGTGCTCACTTGCCAAATCTTGCCAATGCCTATGTGAGGGGCAACCATCCCCGTGGGGACAAGCTGCTCATCCGGGTGAGGAGAGCAACCTTTTCTCAGCTCTGCACACCACACAACAAGGGCAGGAAAGGGCAAGCTGAGCTGCAGGGAGGGGTCGCCAGTGTGACTGGTTGGCATCTTGCCAACTGGGGTGGTTTACTGCTGGCATGAAAACGACGGATGTTCACCACGCCTGCCCTGGAAGCACAAAACACTACAAGCATGATGTACGTCAAAATGCAGTAAGCGAATATACACAAATATATGACAGTGCATGCCAATGTATACCAAGGTATGCCAAGGTACTCCAATGCATTGCACGGATGTAAGGTGGTATGCACCATACGCGGTTTCAGTATGTGTTCGTACTTTGTAGCTCCGGCTGTAAGGCACTGTAAATTGTAACGCTATCTGTCCCATTTCATTGTTTGAAGCACAACTTAAAATCTTCAAAGTTCATGCAATACCAATCTTGAACCTCAGGCTGCGGACGTTTACACAGCGGTCTTTTCCTCGGGCAAGGCTAAGTCTGCCTCAGATCAAGCGCTGAATTTTGAAATGTTGCTCACATCACATCCAACATTTTTCCCAGCAGTCAAGCTTCACATATTTTCACATCATCTTCAAGACTTTGAAGATAATTGAACCTGGCGCCTTTGACTTTCCCTTCAAGACAAAGACCGCGCCTCATGAGTGATCTTGAAAACGCCGGCTGCAGCAGCACCTCCGATGATTTCAAACGCCGCGTAAGCCACGGCCTCACATCCAAAAGCATCAAAAACAGATCTATTGCCATTTGTACTAAAAGCATTACATTGTCTAGTCGTCCTTTCTAAATTTACATTGTTTTGCAATAAAATGTAGAATGTCAGTGCATAGAAACAGAAGGAATAGTTTCGCTTTGACCAAACGAGTGCCTGCAGGAGCGTTCGAAGAGTGAACGACGGAGTTGCGAGACCAATCCTTGAGAATGCTGCATGTGAGAGATGCATCTTACTGGTCAAGGAAAAGTCATCCCATCTCAGCCGTGTCATTGTGGTGTCACGTGGCTGTGAACAAAGCCCTGTCACTATCCAGAAAATTGAACTATCTTTGTTGGGCATTCACCCGACCAAGTTTGATGCGTGGAGTGTATTCGGCATAAACATGCATGGATGGCTGAATGACTACGTATGAAGTATGTATGAACTATATGTGTATGAACTATGGACTCAAAATCTAAAGTGCTTATGGATTGGCCCTGCAGCCGAAAGTCGATACTGCTGGATTCAGAGATCCACCAGAAATTCCTCCAATCGCAAATCCGCCAACGGTCACACAGGAGCCAATAGCAAGGCCGAACATATGGGAGGCCTTGGTAGCATTTGACACAGCAACGCACAGGACCACATAGGAGAGCAGGAAGGTGAAGACAATCTCAGCGACTGCGACGCCAGCCCATGTGCTGTTCCCAGCAGGTCCCAATCCTAAAGCACCTCCGTGGTAAACAAAGCTAGCACTCAAAGCTGCGGTAATGCCACCAGCGATCTGGACGCCAACATATTTGCCAGCTTTGGCAGGAGTCAACTCAGGGCAACGGCCAGAGACCAGTATAGCCGCAGTGACAGCAGGGTTGAAGTGGGCGCCAGATACGTCACCAAGGGCATAAATCATGGATGTGAGACCAGCAGCGATGGAGAATGCAGCTGCTTGTGACTGCCCCAAGACGTTCAGACCAACGGTGAGGACCAGCATGTAAGTTCCCAAGAATTCACTGACCAGCTCCGTCACCTGTGACTTCTCACCACCAAAGTCTTCTGGACGCACCACCTTGAAGAGTGCTGCGGCCATGCCAGCGCCCAGCAGCTCAAACACAATGTACACAAGGCTCCAACCAAAGCCCAGGCGCGCGCTTGAAAGGTCAATGCCCAAGGCAACCGCAGGGTTGAAGCAACCGCCTGACACAGCACCAGCACCATAAGCACCTGCAACCACTGTGAATGCAATGGCCATACCATAGTATTGATTCTTCTCAGTTGCATTCTTCTTAGCTGCAGCGACATTCATGACCACAAAGGTCAGCATGAAGGTGTAAAGCAACTCGCAAAGTCCAGCATGGTACCAGGAGAAGCCTCCAGCCGGTGCCAAATTGAAGCTTTGACCATACAGGAGCGAATAGCACACTCCAGCCACAATTCCAGCAACACATTGAACTCCGGAATAGATGCCGACAGTGGTCCAGTCAAGACCGGGTCCTCCAATGCTCTTGGAAATGCCAAGGGTCACGGAAACAGCAGGGTTGAAGTTGGCGCCAGAGATACCACCCAAGGCGTAAATGCTCACCATCAGCACGAATGCAATGGAAACACCAGCCCAGATTGCACTTCCTCCCAGGACATTGCAACCCACGGTGAAGATCAAGAGGAAGGTCCCGACAAACTCTGCAGTGCACTTGGCTGCCATGGTGGGTTCAGGAGCCATGATTGGCCTCAGCAATGTGCACAGTATGCAACATTTCAATATCCTATGCACTCAGCCAGTGTTCGAGATAGGCAAACAATGGAGTGCCAAGCCTCCGACAGATTCTAGCTAGTAAAGTACCAGGTCACGTGAGATAAAGTTGCGAGCAACAGTGGCTGCGTCAGGCTCCAAAGTCAAGTCTCATGATACACTTCCAGGCAACTCAAGCAAGAACCTTGATTAATAGTGACATGGAAGGCAAACACAAAAAAACTTACATCATCTTGAATTGCAAGTCTGGCCTTGTCAAGCTGCTTCATGAGGCACGCGTGGTGAAAGCAGCAAAATGGGAATATCCCATCCACACAGTTCTTCCATATGATAGTATGATTGACTTCGATAGGTTTCATCAAGCGCCCGCGAACAAAATTTGAGTTGGTGATTATTTGACTTATCATCTTCCAAATCTTATGTGCGGGATCCATATTCGCATGATTTCATCGGTTTGCTGTATGACTTCCCCCAGATTTCAAACAACAACTCCACTCTTCTCCAAACAGCCCGCTTGACACTTGAAGTTGGAGCCTCGAAATTTCAATGGCGTCCTCTTGAAGTTGTCAATTTGCATGGTTTTGAAGTTGTCCTCTTGCTGACAAATGCAGATTTCACACATCGCTCGCAGCACTTCCTATTGTTTGGTTCAAGGCAGGAGCGCAGCAGTGGCAGTGTGGCTTACATGTGTCTGAGTGCACAGGTCGATTGAGCCGCACCACATACAAACAATCTCCGTCCAAGCAATAACTAAATAGCGACAATGGAAATCATTGAAACAATAGTGATTTTATCCAAATGATCTATAAATTGGAATAAAAGGGATAGGGTATGATGAAGTGAAAGCAAATTGTTCAACTGCATCACAGGCTACAGCTTCAATGCTGCCAGCTGGACCTGGGAGAGACTTTCTTCTGAGAGCCCTGGCTTTGTGCTGAGGCATTTCCTCATGGCTCAGGCACAAAGAAAACAGTTGGCTTCATCTTTGGGTCTTTTGCATAATTCCGAGTGCCACAATCGGTTTGCAAACAGATACAACAGCAAAGATACCAATGCTGACGTAAAACCCAACTTTTTATAAAATATAGGCTCTGCGACTATTTGCTAAATCTCAAGAACATTGCTGGTGCAATGCAACAGCTGCAGGCATGAACAGGACCCCCTGCAAAATATCCAGTCCTGCGACACACCTACCATGTGGACTAGACTAGACACGATGCTTTGATCATCACAAAACTCCATCAGAGATCCCACTTTAAATAATCAGAATGAAAATAGCACCAATGAAGATGCACAGAATAGGTTCCCACCAAAAACCCTTGGGTAATGTCGTAGAGCGAAACAAAGCACACCCAAGTTGAACTGCACGGCGTCTGACCAGCTCTCAGGGATTGATCTGATTGGTCCAAACATATCTGAATCACAGAGGTCCATGTGACTTCATGTGTATACTATTGTACACTTGTGTATCAGGCTATCTCTGTGCACATCTACAAAAATGAGATCCGATCATGTATATGTTATAAAATATACCTACACCTGCACACAGCATGTTTATGCTTTTGTGTGTATTTCTCTCTCTGTGTCCCAGTGTACGTGGGCGCAAACTCAGTCATTCCATTGGCGTCTGTAAAAAACAGGATTGAGGAAACATGGGTTTGTCCTTTAAGCAAAAGCCAAGCATCTGCAGGTTTCCTGGCAATCGTTCCATCAAGTGGTCGCAGCCTGAGGAAAGCTGCAAGGGGAACGCGCGGCGTCCCTTGACTCGGCTCTCTTCAAATCCCTTCTCCATCACTGATCCCTGAGTGATGGACAAAGGCTACCCGAGTGGCCGTCAAGAACCAAGAACCTTTGACAGAAGGTTGAAGCAAAACTTTCAAACAAGATCATCTCACTGGAGGGTCTCCAGTGGCAGGGATGGACATCCCTCTCGATGTGTTTCGAACATCAACTTTGATGATTTCCTTGAGAGGGTTCTGTCTTGAAATCCTGGTATATGGTGAATCAAAATATGATCAATAATCACAGGGTTGGCTCCATGTACTATTATCCAAATCCCATTTCACTTTGTTACAAAACCGGCTTTCACCACTGTTCCTTTGAGTATGTCCAGATGGATGTCATCCTGATACTGAAATGGGTGCTCTCAGATCAAGTCTTCTCATACCCCATCAATGCCTTGACGGATCTCGTGGGTGAGGAGCAACAGGTTGCGTGGATGTGTGGTGCTAAATCGGGCTAGTGTACCTTCCTAAGCAGGTTTCGGCTTCGCGTCATCTCTGTTGTCATTTCTTTGTTTTGTTTCTTCTAGCTGCACCTCCAGGCGAAGGGGTGAGTTCCATCGGTGTGGGGAGTGCGGCATCTCCTGGTCTGGTTGTGACCTCCAAATTGATACCTTGTTGATTTCCGCGCTTTCGAAGAGGTACTGATCATCTTGCGTTGCTAAAATGGGAGTTGTGCCCCGGACATTTTCAAACCCTTCAATATCCTTCAAACAAAGGTAGTGAAGTACTTCAATACAGATCTGCAACTTGCATTGAGCACAGCTACCTTGTCGCCCAAACAAGGTAGAAACTAAGCTTAAGACCCGGCAATCTTTGTGCCTTCTGGTGACTCCAACTCCAAATCCAAGAGATACCTCTCCATCAAAGCGTCCATGATCCAAATGTGGAATTGGAGATGTTTTGAGATCGACCTGCTCTGCAAGGATTAATGGTGCAGCAAAATGATTGACCACCATGCCAAGGACAGGAGACATTATTCTTGATGAACGAAGAAGGCACGCGTTTTTTTCTGTCGTCTGCGCATGCATCCACCACAGCCCATGGCAGGTGATTCCGGCGAAGCATGCACAGTGCATGCTACATGCTACATGTAGAAGATGACGAAGTCCTGCGCAATAAAACTGTGCAAAGTCAACTTGCGATCATCTACCTCAGCCCATGAAGGCTTGAGTCTTGCCAAAGTTCTCCAGAGTATGGTCATCAGCAATACATAATCATCAGCAATCCATGGATATCTGTGGCGTTCTTGCCATCGCCAACGTTTGCACCCCGGTTGTTAAGGGGAGCAGCTGGAGTCTTGGTAAGAGCAAGTGTAGCGAGGATGATGCAGAAATAAAGAGCAAGGACCAACAAATTCTGGGGTGCAATCGGGTACGAGGAAGTCTGTTTGGCTCAAGTACCTCTCACTAGCAACTGACAACCTTTTAAGTTAGTCTCGCTTTCAAGCCAAGCTAACTTCTGTTTCCAGCCAAGATTAGTTCAAATTTGCTGCGAGCTGCTGAATCTGATGATTTTCGCATCGGATCTCTCTAGCAGCTTCGTAGCTCACGCTTGCCAACTGATCCCGCTCGCGATTGCAGGCCACCTACGGCGCATGCCTCAGAGTCGTCTCTGTTGCGATCTGTTCAAGGATGATCTGCAGGATGAAAAGGTATGGTATGTCAATGTACGTCATGTGTGAATGTATTGGTATTTTCAAATCGACAAAACTACCTCGGATGGCTTTGCATTGCTTTTTGAGTAGCCGTGTCTAGGGGTGCTGGCAGCAGCCACAGGACAGGAACAGCATAGGTTCAGAATGCAAACACATATAGACGTCGCGTGCGATACTAAGCTTTTTCCCACCAGCAAGCGAAGACAAACAGCTCCTCTGCAGAAGGTGTACAGCTGTACAAGTGAAGTTTCCAAATTAAGAGCACTCGTTCAGTGCCATTCATCTACAGTCTTGGAATCCACATCTCTGGGCCGGTGGTACCCGCAACTCCATTCTGGAACAAGATGGCCATGATGGCCACCATTGCAAGCCGACCGTTGGCAAGATCTGCATTGATCTTGTGACGCCTCTCATCAGGATCATCTGAAGTCAACACTTTCCACGAATAGTCACCAGGGTTTCCCGATCTGTAGTCTTCGAAACCGCCACTGTACTCAATGAAGCCGAAGTAGATCAGGATTTGGGTCCACCCTGGTCAAGGTCTACAACTGCATGGTTCAAGTGCAAGGGTGCTGGATTTTTTTCCGGTAAAAGAACAAATGTATACAAAGTGATGTCAAGTGTCTACAACTGCATGATTCAAGAGCTGGAATTCACGCGTTAAAAGAACAAACATAGCCTTTGCCTCACTGCTATTTTCATCTATTTTCTTTTCGCATCTGTACACAGTTGTCAGTTCAATATCTTTCTTTGCCAGCCTAGTGATGGAACCACATCGAGGGCTGCCAAGCCATTTGGGACGTCTTGGAATTTCAAGTCCATTGAAGGTGAAAGGTATCCAGGCCAGTGCCCGATAATTTCAGGTGTCATGAAACCCATCGAAGCCAGCATGGCAATTCGTCCATGTTTGAATTCCACTGATCGACGTCTTCGGTAGGCAGCAATGTCACCGTCATCCGTGAAGCCCATTGGATCCCAAAGTCCCAAGGGCGGCTGAACACCCAATTCGTTCTCAAATGCGAATCTGGCAAATCCCACACCCAAACATTGACGCCTCCTTGATTTCAGTGCACAAGTCCCAACATAAGTCCCAACTCCAACTCCTGAAAACGTGCTAAACACACTTCCTCCAGTGTGTGCATTCCGCCTTGCAAGACTCGCTGTACTTTGACAACCCGTCTGCTCAAGCGGCAATGGAACATGGCGAGCAACAACAGAGAGCATTTGGGGCTAGGATCAAGCAGGATGATGAGATGTGGAACTTATTCCTCATGCACCTTTCTGTCAGAGCCAGCAAATGACATGGACAAAAAGCTTCAGGAACTTCATTGATTGCTCCACAAATATGAAACAGCCAGGACTAGGCGTATGCAATACGGAAGCATAAGTCCGACACCCAACATGGGAAGAGGTCTGGTCATGTCTGGTCATTGGCCTTCCAGAACAAGGCTCGCAGTTCGCAAAGGGCGGACATGAATGAAGCAAGCTGCAAACAAAGGAATTTTCAGCAGAGCAAGAGCTCTGTAGGACTATTTGTCGTTGCCTTATTGTGGTCAGATCAGCCAAGTTGTTCGAAAGGCGGAAAGCCCAGTCCTGCACGCAGTTTGAAAAAGCTTTGCTTGAGATCTTTTCGAGTTTTGAAAGCTCACTGAGGTACTCCTGAGAGTTCGCACTGTGCCCTGCATGATAGATCTTTCATGTCTTCAATGAGGACATTTGATTTCGGTCACATGACTCTAGTACCGGCCACTTTGACTCCAAACACATCCATAAAAACCCGTTTTCAATGGTGTAGTCCCTGGCTGCGAGTGACTTTCAACATCTTTCAAATTTGTTCAATGCCTAGAGCTCATGCCGAGCATCTGAAGAATAAACAAGAATCAGAATGATTCAGAATGCATTTATTTTAGAATGCTTTCGCACAAATCTTGCCTCAGTGTTGACTATTTCGCAGTCATAGCTCATAGCAATGACAGCTCCAAGGTCTGCTAGGAGCAATTGTCATGCCTCCATCGGGGCACATCGGCACATCCCCACTTTTACCACTCGAGCTGCCAAGAAAGTCGCAATTCTCAAATCCCATGAGGATCATTTCAATTCCCCTCACTGCATCTAGAAAGTGGAGCTTGGCTTCTATTCTGGCTGCCACTGTAGATTTGCTAGATTTTGCTCATCAATTTTGAGATTCTGTTGATTTCTATTACATCTCTTGCGCGATCAAAAGCCTCACTGCCATGACCTGGCACACTATAATCATGTATAATCTGCAAATATCAAACAATACAAATCAAGCCCGTGTGGAACACTCTCGACAGAGGGTCTCTTAGGCCTGGAATAGCATCCAAGCAGCTCCAAGCTCCAAGCATGGCCGGGAAACAAAACTGCAACGCTTTAAACGGCTTATCTTGATCCAAGTGAATGCGGACGAGCGGTCACAACAAACCAAACACCACCCGGTTGAAGCATAACGCAGTTGAGATTGGTCAAGGCATCTACTTAGTCTACTCGCTCTTTACAAGTGGAAGCTGCCCAGGTCACCGATCTTCTTGAACTTCTTTGTTGCCCTGACAAAGAAATACAAAGAAGTTGAAATGTTGAAGCAAAATGAAGCACACACGTTGTGCAAAGATTTTCTGAGAGACTTTGAGAGTCTCCTCTGAGATAAGTTGACGAATCAGCCTGCCAAGAAGCAGCCCCAGCCATCAGCGCCAGCCTGCCCAACTGAACAGTTTCCAAAGGCGAGACCAGCACAATTTACAACAAATGTCTAGACATTTTCCACTTTCTTCACATTTCTTACACCTATTAGTCACTCATAGATGTTCCGTCGATGTTAATAAGCTCCAGAATGATTCACCTGCCGATTTGGCAACTGCTCCAACACAGGGATTTGAGGGCCCCAGAAGGCGAAAGCAAAGCATGGAGCCTGCTTGTGTCGGTTCTGAGCATGAAGAAGGGAAATGAAGTCAGGGTATGGTATCGGGAGGAATTGTTTGCACATGCAATGGATGAGCCATAAGTGGGAGACACCCTTGGTATCATCACTTTGACATCCAGACCACTGGGCAGAAATATGCAGAAATCAGTGCCCCCCAACAGCTTCTTCAGGAAAGAATTCTGAGGCATGTGTGTTTGTGTAACATGTAACAACTGCTTTATGGATCTACTTTATGGATCTTTATGGATCCTGGTATCACAGCTTCTTGTTTTCCAACGAGTTGAGATCTGACAAAAAGGAACGACACTGCAAGGACGGACTTGGACGCCACTCTTGGCAGGTGGCGTTGAGACCGGAGGAGGTCAACCAGTCAACCAGTGAAACATGCGGAGAGGTTCGCTTGGACCCCTAGACCTAAACAACTCAAGCAAAGCGAAATCGTCGCGGCGTTTACAAAGAACCCCAAGCCGAAAAATGAAGCAGGATGAAGAGAAACAAAGGTGTCTGCACCAGAAGCTCCACCTTGAAGGGTGTACCCATGTGTACCCCAAGGAGAAATGCTTTAACGAGATCGACACCACACAGATTCACCATTTGCCTGTACAATAGTTGTTCGAAGGTTGTCTAGCACCTTGGAGTAAATCAAAACAAATCGTCTTTTGGGGCATGGAAATTCAACCAAAATTGTCCCTGAAGGCAAGTACTTCCAGTCTGCAACATGGCAGCCTATGGATTTGGTATCCCGGCCTATGCGAATGCCTACCCGAATGCCCAGGGCCTATGCGAATCCTAGGCGAATCCTCGTCCAAAAAAGCTCTGTGAGTCCGAGCCGCAAAGAGGTTTCGATTGACCACAGAAAAGGATCACAAGTTGGAGCAGTGTCGAAAGCCAAATTCAAACGAACGAAAGTCAGCATCAACATACCATCATGTTGCCTGCACAAGATGCTTACGCGACTTGGCCTATGCAGCATGCCCACGCAAGCCTATGTATTCCCACCAATGAGAATTGCCTGTGTTGCCAAATGTTTGTTCCTTGTTATACAGATTTCACCTTGTCAAAAACAATGGCAGCGCACCTTCCAACTTGCTTCTCCTGCCGTAGAGCAGCTTTGACAGCAGAAGGACCACGACGCTTTCTTGACCTACGAGAGAATGCAGCGCAAACACAGAAATACAACGAGGGTTCCCATGGGTTTCCATCGCTTCCCATGGGTTTCCTGGTTGCTCCAACTCCAATGAGCAACGTCTACGTCGCACGCAAAGTCTGCTGTGGATTCCCCCGACACTGCAAGGATTCCTCTTCTCTGCACTGATACGATATCTGTCTAAACAGCTTTGCACAAGAACAACAGTTGCAATATCTCATGAATTCTCATGATATCACCCTTTCTATCAATTTCTGAGCATGTTTCTTCATGTTTCTTCACTGAGCATCTGCAGATGTGCTGATTGCGTGCCTTTGAGGCCGGTTCTCCTCAATGGTTTCTTGCGCCTCGTCCCCGAGGCGACATGACTTGACAGCACAGGAGCCCATTGGTAGCCCAGTGATAGCCCAGTGATAGCCCAGTGATAGCCCAGTGATAGCCCATTAGGAGCCCGTTAGGAGCCCGCTATTCAAAGCCCTGGCACTTTGGTCTGGTCTCAGCGGTCAATTCTCATCTTGATTTGGGCAATCTTTGATCGTGGCTCACCACACCTGGCCATATTCAAAAAGAAGTTGGCGCAGTTGCCTTGGATTTGCAGATGTCAACGGATCTCGCACGGTTGCAACCACTACCAAACAAAGACTCGCTTGCAACAAATTGAGGGCACAGGATGCGAGGATCAAGCAAGTTCTGACGGAGATCTAATAACAAATCATGAGTTGTATTTGAGTATGAATTGTCAGTATCAAGAAACAGTCGTTCCTGGGGTTCCAGGAAGGAAAGGAAGAAGAATGGATGTAGGCAAACCTTCCACAGAAGACATGTCTACCACCCCTCCAGTTTGATCAATGTATTTGCTTTGTTAATGTGTTTGCCCTCCCTGCTATTGGCGTTGCAGCAAAAGAACTTAAAGAAACAAATATCTATTTTATCCTCAGAGTATCTCAGAGTATTCTTGGGCCGCCTGATACGACCTGAGGCCATCGACATTTCCATCAATGTTCGCTGGCCCTGGCCTTCTTCACTCTGATAGGCCTGAGGGCTTCTTCTAGAGCTTTACAGCTTCATCAAAAGCAGTGTCAGAGCGGATGCAACTTTCAAGAACATAAGTTGAAGTACCAAAAGCCCACGCATCACCACGCTATGGAATTCAAAAGTCCTTGCCATCCCCTCTGCCTACCACCCACAGCCATGCTCTCCATATCAACAAACCACATGCCCACTGAAAGAAACGGATGCATATTACCCCGATATGTTCCATGCCAAAATAGCTCCATTCAACGCTTGGACCCCTGATGCTCTGATTCAAGAGAGGTCATTCCAACTAGTAAACTAAAGTAAATCAGTTAAATAAAGCTTTCTATATTATTCTATTAGTATCAGTTCAAATCAGGAGATGTCTGGACAGCTTTCTGAGGACCTTTGTGCCCTTCTAGCTTTTCAACAAGCACTGAAAAGACACAGGCATCCCGTCACGTTCATCTCCATCCATCTCCACGATGCGGCTCCTGGAGAAAAGGAAACGTAGAGACGAACGAAAACAATCTCACTTTCTTCTTCTTCTTCTTCTTCTTCTTCTTCTTCTTCTTCTTCTTCTTCTTCCAAAAGCATATGACTTCTCATGACCAACGTGTCTTGATTAGTAGGACATCCTACACATCCCTACACGACGTTACTTGCCGGTCATGGAAATAATTCCTGGCGACTCATTGGACCAGTGAATGCACATTGTGACAGTTGTTGATCATGATTTGCATGCTGATAGTGCATATGTTGCACATCAAAGCATCATATGACAGGACTATAACTAATCTATCTGTAAAGGTTCAACACAGCCTAGAAGGACTTACTCTTGTTGCCAGAACGGTCTCTTTGCAGCTGCAAGTGAAGTTCGTTTAAACCATGGCCTTTCCGCAAGCCCTTCATACTGACCGGTGGATGGAAGGCCGCACAGCCAATTATGATGATGATCATCATCATCATCATCATCACCATCATCATCGTCATCATCATCGCTATTGCTTCTTCACTATTGTCAACAAATATAGTGTTGACGACTGCATACAATGAATATAGCGTAAGTTTACATACACGTATATACATATATAATATATATAATACACTTACATGTATGATTCCTTATACTTTCCAAACAACGCGAACAGTGTGTGTTGTACTAGTAAGGCATAGAATAAAGTCACTAATCAACAAACAATGGTTTTCGCCACTGTTCATCTGAATGAAAGACCTTGGTAACTTGAGAGCAGGCGAAGGAAAACAACGAATGGTGATGGTTCGGAAAGGAAGGAAAAAGGGCAAGAGCAAAAAAACAGCAGGGAGGTCGGTTGGCAACCCGTCAAAAAAAACGCCAGTGGTTATCTTTATGGCAAACATTTTGGAGTCGAGTGAGTCGGTCTTGAGGTGCGAGGCCATTTTGCCGGATCATTTCAAGCCATAGCCATACCTCGTGCGTTGAATAGTCAGGGTAGGGACATGTAGCTCCACTGGCACATTAAGCCAAGTTCAGTGTTGCGACAACATGCAACAGGCACCGATTTGAAATGTCCCATTCATAGCGAACATCGTGACTTGGTTGAGAATTGAGTTCTCTATGTCACCTTTCTGAGATAGCTTTTGAACACCTTCTCCATGAGTTGAAGCTTGTAAGTATGCTTCGGTGCTTTGAATTGCGGAGCTGCCCAATGCATATTGTTTCGAGCAGGTTAGGCTCAGTGACTCCGGCAATGCTTATTTGGAAGCAATGGTGTTTTTGTATACAATAAGTGCTTTTCAAATGAAGAAGTTTTTGAACTCATCTTTGCTCGGGTGCTCAGCGAAAGCTCTCGAGTGCTGCAGTAGTTCTCGGGGCATCAGACTCTGTCGGGCACAAAAAGCTTTTGTGGGTCCTGAGTCGCAGGTTTCGATCCCTTTTGAGCTCGTGTGTCGAAAGTCTGAAATCCTTCATTGGATTCCAAAAGATTTGCAATTCTTGTGGCTTTCTCTTGTGGCTGCCTGAAGTTTGTGGTGCTGCGTGTGGACCACGCTGGTGTAGTTGGTATTGGCCATTCTTCACCATTCTCGGCCATTCTCCATACCGGTGTCCAAACACCGGGCCGAAGCCCTTCAATACCCACAGAGCTGTAGTGAAGCAAGGAGAACTCACGCACCTTGTCTTCCTTGATGTTCACTCACGATGTGAGAGAGCTATGCTGGCAGTTATTGGCTACTCAAGTCTTACGTTGAAAATGTGTATGTGTACTGTGTACACAAATTCTGTACGTGTATATATGCGTGTACATATATACTATATACTATATACATAGTATATATATATATATACATATATATATATATATACATAAAATATGTACTTCTTTCAGTTTTGCTGCTACACTGAACCCACACCTTTACCCTGCGCCTCACGCAGTGCACCGCCAGCTTTAATTCGGCTTTGCGCTGGTAGGTGAGTTCGTCCTCGCGTGAGAGGTGGCAATCTTACCTGTACACGGTACACGTATATTCACATGCACCCATACAAAGTATTTGCAGGTTCAGATATATCTGGTTGCTTAGCGTACACGTGTATATGTATATGTACATGAACAAATTTGTATACACACGCATATTCATGCAAACAAGAGAAGGGAGAGGGCAAAAGCCAGGCTCTGCTAGCCTCCTGCATTTTGATTTGGTGGTTGCAAGTGACCATAGGTGAAAGTTACTAAACTGGAAGTCCTTGATGGATTTGGTGGTTCGTAGCTTGAAAACTACTGTAGACGTTGAACATATATAATATATAATGTAATAATACATTGATGTGCAAAAATACTGATCCAAGCAGATTGTCTCATTGCTAAGAAGCGTCTGCATGTATTCAACGTATATATATATATATGTATATATATATATATATTATGTCATATATCTACTCTTGGAGCAATCAGAATACAGTGATATGTTTGACAATGAGACCTGCCGCAATCCAATCCAACAGCACTACGATGCTTGTCATGGGTAGAGTTGGATTGAATGAATGTAAGGGACACAGTGAGGCTGACATGTAAACATCCAAAGAAACATGGAAGTCCGCATGCTGCAACCAAACAAACATACAAAACACGTGCAAACCAAAAGGCTGGCAATGGTATACATGTATATATATATATATATATGTATAATATATGTATGTGCACATGCAGAACTAAACACAGCACGGCAGAAGGAAATACAGCCATCACATCACGGCCACCTTTGCAACAAGCACCATCCAAAACAACAGAATACAGCACAGTGCCAATCAAAACAATCCAAACAACACAAAGTAGCGGAGCATGTCATCAAGCCTGGCGATAGAAAACATCGGAACAACCAAACCAACAAACGACTGTCGTGCAAGGGCACGCAACATTTCGAGACGATATCGTAAGACAAGGCGAGGCAAGACACGGCAAGAGTTCCATTCATTGGATCGACCTCACTGGTTCGATGAACTACAGTATATCATCCTAGATTATTTTTTTCCAGAGGCTCTGGCCTGCTTTTCCATGCTGGACCGATGGAGGTCAGAGTGTCTCTCATGGCCTTAGATTGCTTAAGTAAAAGTCCTGAAAATCAAAATCTGGCTGCTATTGCCACATTTAATAATTCATTTGTACTGACTCGATATATCATGGTGTTCTGATCTCCCCGTACACCGCATAGAGAAATCTGACGAGCAAACGCTTCAAATGTGCTGCACTTGGAAACCACCTTGGCAAATGGGGTCCACTCCCGAATTGCAGCACTGGATGCTCAATACTTTTGCACTGGATCCCTGGATATTAGAGAGTCTCTCGTGACTGTCCTTGCGGAGTCCAATGTGATCCTGTGTAAACTGCAGACTTTCTAAAGAGAGTAAAGCAGACTTTTCAACACTTTATCTCTCACCTCTTGCAAATAAAGCAAGGTATTCTCGAGCGTGGACCTAGCGAAAGCAAGTTCCACGATGCCAAGTGAACTTCGGGTTTCAGCATTGGCCGGTCACAAGCTCTCAGCTGGAGATGTGTGCCTTTTGTTGATGTGACAACTGTTGTCTTTGAAGATGCCTCAGTCGCACTGGGGTTGAGATAGAAAGGCTTCAAATTCTTACCGTCTGATCCCAGGTAGGCATCAGGTGAGAAACGCCTTGATACAAAATACTTTGCGCCACGATGCATGTGGTTTGCTTTCATCATGGACTACATGTATATTGATACCACCGGTACCGCACAAGCAACAGCAACGTGGAACAATCTAGTAGCCCTCATCAGCGTTGGGTATACGCAAAGACGAATACTTTGTGTGCATGTGTGTCCGCACAGTTGAATATCTGAATATCTATGTATGCATAGGCGTGGAGACGCTATGCATGGATACGGGGACGCGCCACCTGAAGCAGTTTCAAAGGATCCCACCTCCTTCACATCTTTGGCAACCATGGCTGTTCTTGAAAGTAAAGAAATACTCTCAATAATGGCTGTGAAGCTGCATGGAAGTTGTTTTGCATACGAGACAAGCATAAATGGTGCTCAATTCTTGTCACCTTGTTTGATGCACTTGAAGCAGCGTGTATAATCGATTCGCAGCCAATTCATTTCATGCCACCAAAGATGGTCGAGAACAAATCTCTACAAACATAGGTTTTGCATGCGTATATGATTGTATGTGTAGCAAGGGTGTATGTAAATTACACATGTGCATATCCACATTTATACACAGACATAATATGGGTATGTTCGTGGACCTTGTATGCATACGTATATGTGTGTGTGCGTGTGTTTGTGCGCGCATGTGTGAACGGCATACTATAGATCAGTCATATTGTAAAAGTAATGATGTGTGTACCGATCTGCATATGGGTCTGAAATGGTCTGAAATGGTCCGTTTTCATCTCCAGCGGTGCGGCGCAAGGTGTGTTGTTGTGTGTCTGCCGTGAATGCTCATGGCAGAGTTCCGCAGGCTTCAGAGCTTTGCACGCTGCGGCAGATCCACCAAAGTAAGCCAAGTTGAAGCTAATTACCAACATGAAGCAAACTAAATGCAGCAATTTTCTGCTTCTACCATTGACCAATGGAAGCAAAAAGTGGCTCAAAGATCAGAACTAATGCCGTCTCTTGTTCAAATCGATCCTTTTCTATTTGTGCCAGACTAGGCAAGTCCGTGTTGAGGTTGAGATCGACTTGGACAGGGCCAAGCCAAGCCCAAGACAAGTTCTCCCAGATCCCCAGCCAACCCCGCAATGTGCTTGCTACCGTTCACGTGGTGTTTAGAACTTCCTTGGAGACATGTCGGCAATAAGTGCGGAGAATCTCTGGATCAAGGAAACTCACGTTGGAGTCTTCCTGTCTGAGCATGTGCCCACTTCCACCATCAAAATCAAGTTCATCGAATTGCAAAAATGGATCCAAACATGTGTCGATAAAAAAGCGGAGTGGGGAGTGAAACAGGTCATTGGCGCAGCATTTGTATCTCTCGCACGATGCGGAGCCCGATAAAACTGTCGTATTTTATGGATCAACTTTCCAAGTCATGTATAGGCTCCGCCAGGTAAATGCTGAAACCATGAAATTAGGCTGCAGGTGTTTCATCATCGGGTTTGCGTGCCTTAGCAGCTTGATGCAGCTTGCAGGATACCAAGCTTTCCCAAGTCAAACCTTTCAAACTGGTCAAGCTGTGACGGCCTTGACGCCGGCTTGGCTCCCAGCTGTGCGCTTGACGCCCCGACAAGCCTCGGCTTCAGCTTTGATGTTCGAATGCCCGTGTTGGACAAACAGAACAGAGAATATAGAGAGGGAGAGAGAGAGAGGGGCAGAGACCAAAATCAACAAGGATACATACGGATAGAATATGTTTCAATGTCTGCTTTTTCGTGATTCATTGCCCGCAAATCGCAAGGAGGACATGCCGAGCAAGTTGAATAGTAGCTCAATGTTAGGAACACCTCGCAAAAGATTTCAACCAGCAGGCCTTCAAAAGCTCAAGCACCAAAGGGTGCTGATTTGAAATGATCTCCTGCTTACCAAATGTTGACATTGCATCAATGCAAATGTGGTTTGACATGATTTGACAATGACTTGCCATTTGGATGCAGTGTGGTTGGACATTCTCCTCCAAGTTCGCTGTATGTTGAAGGACTTCTTTCCAGTGCTCTTCAAGAAAGTCCCAGCAGGCAGCCTCACACTTTGTATCAGGGCAGCAAATTATGACCATTGTGCATCAACAACGTGAGCAAAGCAATCTGATGCAGGACGCTACTCCGCAAAAAATTGCTATGAAGACGCTGATTTAAAGGAGTGCCATCCTTTCCGAAGTGCCACGGAAGTTG
>VSDK01013751.1:167599-224634 GCA_009767595.1 Symbiodinium kawagutii
AGAGCGTCGGCCGTCGAGGGCTCTTTATCTCAAGGAAAACATACACGTTAAGGACACAATAAAAGAGAAAAAAAGATAAAAACAATTTCGAAGAATTAAGGACTTATCATTTTGAAAGTTCTAAAACAGTAGAAAAGAATGATAAGGAAGGCCTAGAATACTGAGGCACAAACGCTGGCAAGGACTGGAATCACAGTAGCACTTCTCAAGGTGCACTCAGAGAGAAAGACCTTTCCACGTTGGAACTGATCAACCAATTCAGCAACATTCAGCAAAAGCGGGAATCTATCAGCGTAGTTTCCATTTGAACATAGCAAAAACATGTTGATACTCATGTATCATGTTTCGTTGGTCATTTCTTGATCATGAATATTCGACCACTATCAACTATCAATCATTTACTCATTGTCATTCCCGATTCATCTGGCAATCGGCGGAACCAATCATCAACAGCGGCCTGGTTCTTGTTGGTTGCTGCCACCTATGACATCCTGATGTCCATTTATGAACCATTACAACAAATATCAACAAATATAACAATCATAAACCAGTGTATCAAATAAACATACTGTCTGCATCTCACATAGTAACATATGGCAACCACTCTCACTACATCCGCACTGCAGCAACTACATAGCAACTTAGCATAACTTAGCCAACAATTTACAAAATTACCAAACACAGAAAGCATCATACAGCATCATAAAGTATCACAAAGTCTAAGCAAGTACTACTAATATTGGTACCCAATATGTACCAGTACTATCCAGTACTCTACGTAAAGTGTACATGGGCACCTCACAAAGTCGAGCAAGTCGGGGAAGCAGAAAGCGATCTGCCAGGGTGAAGACCTGCGCTGGACAGCCACTGGTTGGCTCATTGCTGGCATGGTCTGGTTCAGCAACCAGTGACCAATGAATGATGCTTGGCTCGAGATGGTTGACCAATGTTGACCAATGTTGACCATGGGTCCAGGACAGTTAGGTAACTTGGCAACTAGAAATCGATTGAATTGATGGTTGATATTTATTTGCAAACAATAAACTGTAAGCAAGGGAAACAACTACTGCTGATACCTTTTTTGTTTGGGGTACCAGGCATAACATGCATTTGGCGGCATATTCCAAAGCTTTGCAGCTGGACTTTTTTCATTGTGCATCTGTCAATCGTCATCATCGTCTCTCCTGAGCCAGTCAAAAGAATTCCAAATATTGGGAACCGGTTTTTGCTTCAAAGTCATGACCAAGAGATATCTCCAGGGTGTGGCAACACGGGAAGTCTGTGGAAGTCCTTCTTCCTTTTCCACGGCCTTTGCCCTTCCATCCAGATCCGGCGTCCTCAACAGGAGGTCCAAGTACTCTGAGGGTCATGGGTGAGACCAGCCACAAATGACGAAACCGCACGGCAGCCAAACATGACAAAGGTTGGAAAAGCATTGCCGCACAGGACTTGCCTGGCCCTTGGCCTCTTCTTCAGGATCTGGCCTGGATCTTGCACCAAAGTGCGCATGCTCTATACGACCCTTGCAATCTTTTACGTTTGATTGCAGTACTAATTTCAAAGATGTAGATAGCTCAAGGGTTGACTCTTGAAGAATCAAACAACGCAACTTTGAAATTGTGCCAGGTTCCACTCCTCGAAACGCATCATATTTTCTTTGTCTCAAGAATTATGACATATTTTGACTCTATGCGCTGCCACCAAGCTGCTCATTGAGGATTTCGTTGCATTTCTGCCACTTTGCCCACCTGACCATGTAAAAGAAAAAGGTTGAACGAGATCGTCAGCACCATCCCAGCGCCTGCCCTTCTTTTGCTCGGTGGCTCTCATTAGGCCCATCATGCCGCCCCTGTAGCAACCGTAGACATGCAACAAGCTTCGATCATTAGTTGTCTTCCAATGTCTTCCACCTTCCCTGAATTGATTTGTGAAGTGAACAGACTTTTGAGTCGTTTGAGGTTGATTTTCTTGACAGCATTTCCCTGAGTGGCCAACCTGTCCGTGAACTGCGCATCTGGGATGTCCTGCTACATGTTCTCCGAAAGTGATGAAACCAAACTATATCAAAGCACTAGGCGTAAAATGGTCAGATCTGCACACAAAATAAGCATGTCTTTTAGTCACGCTAAAATCCTGTCCATTAGGAGAGGAAAGCTGATCCAAAAAGTACCAGCCGTGCCTTTCTGCAGCCTCTTTGAGGCTGTTGCAACATCTACACATTTGCACAAGGATGTTGTCTCTCGTGCTTGGCACGATCTTTGCAACGTCCATAATGTGCTCATACTCAAGATTAATCTAGATTACTCATATTTAAATGATGTGCATAGTTTCAACATTCTTAAATCGGGGCAAGGCAGAGAGCCTCTGTTCTTGACAATCTTCACATCTCCTCACCGCCTTTCTTCTTACTTTGTTTCATCAAGCTCAGCTCTCTTCGAAGGGGAATTATTGCGCCCATATCTTCGAGTAGCACTTCCACCTGCCAGGGACTTCTTGATGAACTGCTTCATGATAAGAAAAGGCTAAGTGGCTAAGTGGAAGATAAGAAAACATTTCTGTGACATTTGTGAGACCCTTGTCCTCCTCATTGTCTTGCACGAGTTTAGAGATTGTTGTGGCAGCTTCTCTCCTTTCTGCGCTTGAGCCTGAGTGCAATTGGAACCCCCAAAGCATCGCAAGTGCGCAGCCCTCGGTCTGGCGCAGCAGATTGCACAACTGGTTGTAGCATGCTCAACTGTTCACTCTTGGCACATAGAGAATCTCTCCATACCTGACTATCCTTTTGATCTTATGTGTATTCAAACAATGGAATCTGCAATTGAATGACTCTCAGGTAATGCCTAACAATGCCGGAACCTATTGCTTTCAAGCTGCCTGTGCACAGCTGGGGTACCAAAATCTCCAGTGTGCCAGCTTCCACAATGGCCTGCTCATTCACACGCAGCATCAAGAATAAAAGCATCCGAAAGTCAAAGGAGGAAAAGTGGCTTCCGAATGCTTCCAACGTTGGCCTGTTGTTTAGGGGTTAGAAAAATCCAATACAATCCATGTGCAAAGTTGCAAAATGTTGCAAAGTGCTGTTGTACAGTAGAAGAGCAGGTTCCAAAGGCACCAACCCTCGCCACTTGAACTTGCAACACGCGATCTCGGCCTGCTGATTTTGTGGATTCAATTCTGCGAGAGAGCCCAGGGCAATAACAGCCGGGCGGCGCAACGCAGCATCACATTGCAATGCCTAAGGGCAAACTCACAAATAAAAAACTACAGCTTTGATTGGTTGCAGCCCATCCTAGTAGTGATACAGTCAGTGGAAGGGTGATGATGATGATGATGATGATGATGATGATGAAGATGAAGATGACGATGATCTCTGATCGCTGATCAGAGTTTCTTCTCGCCTGCACCAAGGAATTGATGGCCCCAACTTCTGCAAACGCTGCCTGAGCTTCTTCATAGCCTTCCGCAATGCGGGAAATTGCCATCATTGCCTCGGTGGCAATTGCAGTGGAAACTCATAACCGAAGAGTGCAAAGCAATGTAAAGCAAACTCTTCAGTGCGCGCCATGGTGTGACTGGCAGAGACAGACCCAATGGCCCAATGATCTTCCAGGGCATGAGACTACTGTGAGGCATATCCTGTACTACTGTGAGGCATCAATTTAAGCAAGTCGCGTTGATACGTTCGGCCACCGAGGTTGAGTGCAGCAGAAACATCAAACCTTCCACAAGATCATCTTCCTCAAAAATTGCTTCCTGATTTTCTTCATTGTTTTCTGCTAGACGTGCCAAGCAAAAGGCAGCATCAATTCGATCCTCGGGGCAGAAACGTGAGCTCAAGTGCCTTACCAAAGGCCCAACAGCACCTTCCAATCGTATTGCTGTTTGATGCTTCTCAACTCCATCCGCAATGGCTGCCAGAGCATATGCAGCAGAACCAAAGTTGCCATCAGTAGAGCCCGAGAGTAGCTGCACCAGATCAGGTAGAACACCTTGCTTCAAAAGGGCCATCTGATGTCTCTGATTGCGAGACGCCAATTGTGCCAAAGCATAGGAGGCACAATTTCGCTCAAATGCAGTAGCTTTGTTGCTTCGTAGCAACTTTGCTATGACTGAAAGGCTGGCAGCACCTACAATCTCTTGGAGCCTCGCATTGTGTTTGGCGAGATGCCCAAGTGCCATACATGCGTTCGCCTTTTCAACACCTGTAGCAGAGGTATTGCCCAGCACTTTCACCAAAGCTTTGACTCCGTCCATTTTGGCGAATGAAATCGGATAGAGATGGTGTTCGGTCATCAAGGCAGCCACCTTGTTGACAGCATCACCTCTTTTCGCATCATCTTTAGAGCTGAGGTCCTTGACGGATGGTTCCAGAATCTTCACGACATCCATGTCATCACAAATTTGCGGAGGTGGAAGATTGGAGCAACACAATGCAACAAGTTTGTGCCTTGCTACGAGCTGCATATTCTTGGATTGTTGTGCAGAGGTGATGAGTTCCCATGGTTCACTGTCTGACTGTATCAACTAGTGCTGAGTCAAGAACACAGAGCTGCAGGATATGAAATTGGAACTTGAAAAGGGGCACGGCCTTTGAACAAAACCACTGCAGCGGGTAGCCTCAAGCATTGGAGTCCTTTCCAATAGTCATTTACAAATCTGCAATCCCTCTTGCAAAGCGGGAAGAGCAAAGGAAAATTAAGGCTATCAAGGCTCAGGCGCCAGAATAAGTTCAAGCAAATTTGCAAAGAGGAAAAGGGAGCCTTACTTCGCGTTGTTGTTTTCTTCTTTTTTTCAACCTGGCGAAGAAGCTGAATGCAGCCAATCTCCAGTTTCTATACTTGAAGCCTTCCTCTTTTTTCCTTACTCAATCTGGAGCAACTTCCATTTTCTGCAAGTTGTTTCTCTGATCCCAGCGTTATCTCCCGCGTTCACTGCACGCCTGTTTGTCGACTGTTGAGCCAGCTGGTGGCTCGAATTGGGATTTGCCCAGCTTCTCATTGACCTTCGTGTTTCTTACAGCACAGCTTCTCTTTGAGAATTTGCTTTTTAAAGATTAAAATTTGCTAGATTTTAGAGATTAATGATTATATAACTATATATATAAGTTATCGAAGGAAGTTTAGAAGTCTAACTTCCGACAATATGGACAACTCAGCTAGGGCAGATCGCGTATGCAGATGTGAGAAAGCAGAGATGTGAGAAAAATGAGAGTGCGAGTGCGCCAAAATGTTAGGAAAGTCGCGAAATGCTGTGTTTTGCAAGGTTTTGTGCATCATGAGGGTCCAGAAGGGTACCTCGCTAAAGCGGCGGGTGCGGACCACTGTGGCGGAAGGTGTGTGCAAAAATCGTTAAAAAACCTAGGCGCGAAGCACATTTGGAAGTCAAAATCGTAAAAACATGTCAGCCTCGGAGCACTTTTGGAAGTTGCAACTTGCAAAATCGTTAAAAAACCTAGGCGCGAAGCACATTTGGAAGTCAAAATCGTAAAAACATGTCAGGTTCGGAGCACTTTTGGAAGTTGCAACTTGCAAAATCGTGAAAAAACCTAGGCGCGAAGCACATTTGGAAGTCAAAATCGTAAAAACACTGCATGCTCGGAGCACTTTTAGAGGATTCCACGTTCAAAATCGTTAAAAAACCTAGGCGCCGAGCACATTTGGAAGTCAAAATCGTAAACACTACATGCTCGGAGCACTTTTGATGACTCACGATTCTCAAAACTGGCACGCTGCCTGCGCGCGAAGCAAATTTTTAAGATAAAATCTTGTACCAAAATAAAAACTGCAATTTTACTAGCGTTTCGGGCCACTTCTCGGAGATGTCATATGATCATGAAAATTGGCACGCCGCCTGCGCGCGAAGCACATTCTCAAGTCCGAAGTCGCAAAAACTCGTGGTTTTTAACAAGTTTTGAAAGTTGCATGTCCGAAAAAGTGCACGCGGCCAGGGCGAGAAGCACATTTTGAAGCAAATGTGTCAAAACACAGCACGTTTTGACACTTTTTGAACACAGGAGACAAAAGTAGGAAAACACTTGCGTTTCGCGTCACTTTTCGTGATTTATGTGGCCAAAATGTGCACAACGCTTGCGCGCCAAGCACATTTGCAGGTCAAAAGTAGCAAAACACTTGATGATCGGAACACCTTTGCAAGGTCCAATTATCAAAAGTGGCCAAACACCTAGATGCAAAACACTTCATGATCGAAGCACATTTGGAAGGTAAATGAATAGATAGACGAAAGATGGCTAGACAAAGAGGTAGCCAGATAGATCGACAAGTCGATAGTCAGATCCATGGGTGGCTAGATGGATAGTCAGATACATAGATGCATCGATGGATGAATAGATGGATAGATAGATGGATAGATAGATAGATAGATAGATAGAATAGCTAGAATAGATAGATGGAATAGACAGACAATTGGATAGCCAGATTCAGATGGCTAGATGGGTCGATAGATAGACAGATAGGTAGACGAAACGAGAGTCAGATAGAAAAGTAGATAGATAGTCAGGTAGATAGACAGAAAGATAGACAGATGGACACATAGATGATCAGACAAATAATTCGGTAGATAGATAGACAGATAGATAGATAGGCAGATAGATAAATAGATAGATGGACAGGTAGATAGATAGATACATAGACAGAAAGATGACGAGATAGATAGTGAGGTAGATAGAAAGACAAGTACATAGGCAGATAGATAAACGAATAGATCATCAGATAGATAGATAGATAGACAGTCAGACAGACAGACAGAAAGAAAACTGATCCACTGATAGAAAGATAGCTAGACAGATAGGCTGCCAGTCAAGTGGCCAGATCGATGCTCACATTGGTAGGAAGTCAGGCCCAAGTGATGTTCAGTTCTCGGATCCCTCGGACAATCAATCGTCGCAACCACAACTGCACACTCCTATAGTGCTCCTATCTTGGAAACTTCCGCCACCGCCTTGTGCGGTACTACTGGTATAAGGTAGCTTCTCATTTCTTTGCAAACAGGAGCCCTCTTCTGCAGCACGAGAGGACCAAATGCTTCTATGTTGACGGCTCTAAGTTTGCACGTCGAAAGTCAGGAGGAGTCACTCTCGAAGCTCTCTGCATCCACAAGGATCCCTTTCCATCCTGAACTCTGAGCTTTCAGCGTAGTAGACCTTACCAGTGCTCCTTGTGAGGGCAAGAGGGCAAAGGTAAAGGTCAAGGACATATACAAAGGCCATACAGAAGACATAGAGACATTGGGTAAAGGAATGTAAGTTGTGACCTGAGGCTCCCGCCGAGACTTTCGCATCTCCCAACCTGCAGGAAGTTGTCGCTGTAGACCCTGCAGATGCTTGGCATGCCGCAAATGATTCGAAGATTGCACAGGACCAGCGGAGAAAATGACAAACAGTCACTCATTGATCGATTTGCATCGATTTCATGGGTGGTAGAGGGTGATAGTTTGAAAGCTATACAAGCGACGATCTACGCTTTTTGTTTAGCCTGATGCAATTAGATTTTGGATGATTTTGGTGAGGATGTCGTCCCTTGCAAAGCTTTGGACTCAGCCAAACGGTCTCGTTTTTTGGTGAGCATTGTCGTTTTCCGAGTCTCGAAGGAATTGGACAACTGCCAAGACCATGCGAATGCCACTCTGTTTTACCGAAAATATGGATTGAACCTCTTGTAGTCTCAAAGCAAGATACTGTTGAATGCGAATCACTTTCAATCGTGACTCCCAGTTAAAAACCACTAGGCACTCAGGCTAAGGCATGTTGGTCACTGAAAAAAGAACCAACCTGCCGTCCCTCCACAACCATCTCCAACTCCAACCCCAAACGCGAGAAAAAGCAACCAGTCGAAGCCACAGGTAGTTGTGTGCAATTGGAGCTTCAGTAGATTCTCATAGATTCTCTAGATTTTCCTAGCACCGGCATCCATCTTCAATACCTTCAAAACGAGCTGCCTGAAGGCATGTCTCACCCCATCAACACAGTTCTACCCCCAACTACGAAACCGAGAGGCCTCTCCACAAGCATTCCCACCTACAGGACCCACCTTCCCTGAAAAGCGTGAAAGTGTAACATCCCCGATTCCAGCACTCCAGACTTCGATTTTGTGGTGGCTTGCTAGTAAAGAAGGTTAGCTATGGTGGTAAATACTGTTACGTAGTAAATGGTTGGTATCTTTGTAGGAACTTCTTAATATTATATACAACAATAACGTGTTTCAATAGATAGAGCGCTGTGAAGTCGATTCCATCTTAAAGTTAGTCCCAGGGTCGGAATCCCAAGGTGGGAGTCCCAGGATTCACCCAACGAGATCTGGTTGGCACATTTTTTTTCCCTCCCACGCGCGTTTCAAAGGTCCGCACCAGGATCTGGTTGGCACAGAAAAATAATTGGTTGTATATTGTAGCCCCTTAAAGTGAATGTGTATGTTTGTGTGTGTGAGGCATGGGGTTGCAAGGTGGGAGGTGAGACATGCTCAGGGGATTTCAAAGGGGCTGCTCCAAATATTTCAGGCAAATAAAACATCCGGAGATTTCAGACTACCTCCAGGGCCGATGGGCCGAGGCCCTCCGCATATTTAGAAGCTGACACCGTACGTGTTTAAATCAAGATTCGCTTAAGAATACACCTGTCCAAACCTAATGTTTGAGAGAAAAAACCAAGGAGAAAGAAACAACATCGAAAGAGTTGGAAAACATTGCAATCATTTGCAACTAATGTTGTTCAAACATTGTGCAATAGAAACTATACCTCTCTCCATTTCGCATGGATGTCAATGGCTCTCAGGATGTTCCACCACCTTTTTCAAGAGAGAAATTTCCTTGTTTTGTTTGCCTTTTTGTGTTCAGATGTCAGTCTTGGCTTCAGGTCTTCAGCTTGCACTGGCCAAGGCAGGTAGCTGTGCCTTGTTTCTTTCTTATCAGATTGTGCGTGTGCGCATGCCTTGTAACCAGATTCACTTCTAGGTGATCCAGAACAAACATGCAACGAGACCAGTTTATTGCGATGAAGAGTGGCTTGTGGGGGTTCAACATTTCATTAATCGACGGTTTTGGAGCCAAAGGAAGAATGTGAAGCGTACCAAATCTTTGCTAACAAAATGATACCTTTTCTTGAACGCGGGCTACGTTTTCGGAAGTATACAAATTAAAATATGGTTTCGAGTTGAGGCAACTTTGGAAGAAAACAACTTTCCAGTGCTAGATTGCCTTGTAGTTTGTAATTTTGCGGGTTAGCGAACTATGCCCACCCTCTGAAAACAGTACATCCAAGCTGAGTAGAAATACATTTGTCACACAATGCTCTTCAGCCTTGCCTTTGGCCGGCTTTCAAAACATAGTCAATCTCTCTGGATGGTATCGAACTGTTACAGATTTGGTGTCTTGGCATCACATCCAAACCATTCCAAGCCCCGACCTGTGTGACACTTTGCCCAGTGATCTGTGTCTGAGCAGGTTGGGACGGCCTTAGCAAACAAGCCCACGGTGAAAATGGAAACATTCCGGAAACAAACGTCTTTGCAAAAGACAGCAACAGCTGCGTGCTTCGCGCTTGACACCAGATAGGATCATTGCAACCCAAGCTCTGCACTTTTCAGGAGCCTCAGTTGCCTCACAAAGAGAAGGCAGGAAAGCAAACCCAACAGGCAGTAGCCAAGGAAGACAATGTTTGTTCCACAAAGAGATAATATAAGATAACATGAAATAGCTGTCAACAGTCAACAGGCTCGTCTGGTGTGTCGAGTTTCAGGAGCAAGGCAAACTCTCCTGCCTTGGGCTCCACTGTCATTGCCTCGTAACCTGGTTGGCACTTTGCTCGTGCTGCCACAGCTTGTTTTGGCTTGAGTGGGTGGTCTGCATTCGGACAAAGGACCTGCATAGATGGTCACGGATCCACCGTTCTTGATGGCTTTGTTCGAAGCCTCACATTTCACTTATTCTCACTTTCTCTTGAGCACTGTCCACACGTCTCATGTCGATGTGTAGCTCGAGCTGAGTCAAGAGCCAACCCTTCAACACCTTTCTTTCTCTTCTTGATGTCAGGCTTTTCCATCGTCCGAGGGGGTGACCCGGGTGGAGCCTCACCAGTCAACACATCTCCAACAGTGCATTAGATTCTTCATTTCTTTGGATAATGCATGCCGCTTTCAACAACTTTGTATCCATAGGAAAGAAAGTTTGGTGTGAACATGCGTGAAATCCAGCAAGTTGCTTTTCTTCAAACCCAGTGCACAGGATGCCGTTCTGACTTCCACTGACTTCGGTTTACTTGGGTTCCCAAGTACTACCCGTGCCACCGTGGCCTTTGGCACCACATCAGGCCTTATTTGCCAAACAGCATTGAGCTTGAAGTCATGTGAGCGGTGCCCCAAAGCAAATTCTAAACTTCTTGATCTGCGATGGCTTCCGCCACTTCCGCAATCACAACGTTACCTTCTGCGGGAGTCATCTTTTGGTGCACAGCTTCCGCGGGTCTTCAGCGGCCAAATGCTGATACAAGTAATATCACTTGATTCATCGCTTTGCTTCCCTGGAGCTTCCACATCACACAGCTTTCTTCCACTTGCGTTTTGCTTTGGCGGACATTGCTAAGCTTCATGATGCTCCATGGAGGATGGAGGTTTTGGTCCAATGCAGACGCAGACTTGCAAAAACAAATGCTGTAGGCGTGGTCAATCTCTGAGTCCTCCCAATCCGTTCCCCTAAGATTGGCACCCAAAGGAAGGCTCCTCAGCGCCACATGGTCAATCTCTGTAGTTTCGGCCATGTTCAATTCTTGCAGAGTTCGCAGCCAAAGGTTGTATCCCCAAGGAAACTGCAAAGGTGCCAGATCTATTGCCATAGATGCTCTCTCGGAGCTTACTCGGGATAAACAAGTGCTACATTGTATAATGGGAGATCAAGAAATACACCACACAACTTTACCATAAAGATTTGGTATAGATTTGGTGCAGTATCCAAAGATGGGTGGTTCATTGTCGTCTGTATATTGTTGTGCTGTATATTGTTGTGCATTTTACCTCACACAACTTCTAGTCACTACAGACAGTAGCTTATACACTGGTGATTTAATTTCGATGTGGCTGGGTGTCTTTTTCCTCACGAGCTTCTGTGTGCCTCTTGCGTTGAAGGCAGAAAAGAATTCAGCCACTGCTTTTTGGAATCTGTACATCCTGTCCCGAGAAAACTTGCAAATCAAATATTGTTTGAATCTGTTCCATTTTGTTCCTCTTCCTGTCTCAAACAGCCCTTAGTAGGTCTCGATTGACTCGATTTGAAGCTCGAAGCTGCCAGCTTTGAAGTTGGGATTCAGTGCTCCATCGTAGCCAAATTTGCTCAGTGTGATCTGAATCGCCGTCAGTTGGGATTTGTCAAAGCGTTGGTTCGGCACACGTCGCGCAAACAGAGTGGGCACAAAATCTGTAAAAGCTGCAGAGGCCTCCACAATCCCGTCCATGGAAGGCAAAAGGGTTTGAGTGTCAAACTCGTAGCTCCATGCAATCCCGTTCCAGTCGTATGAGTCTCTAATGATGAGCTTAAACCTTTGACCATCTCCACCTTTCACACGAACTTTGATGCCCGCACATGAACTGACATCGAATGCTGGTTTGATGGGCTGGGTTCGAATTCCTGCAAAACCTCCTCCCTCTGTAACAATGGTCCCTTTCCAAGTTGTGCCTCTCAAGAACGATTGTGAAGCACCTCCCATGACTACGTCGTCCAATGGTCCCCACACCAACTCCTTTGGATTTTCTGCTGACCACAAAGTCTCACCAGCTTTGATCTGTGTTGAACCAGGATTTCCGCTGAAAACATTCAGCGGGTTGGGCAATGCTCCGAAGAAAGCAGCCTCGGAGGAAGCTGCGAGGAAAACAAGGAACAAATTAACATAAATTAACACTATTGACTGTGGACTCAACATTGACCCCCTGTTGATTGCACTGGAAGAGTTGGATGAAACCTATGGAAACCTACGGAAAAGGATCAAAATCTTCGAAAATCTTCAATCTTCAAGTCAGTAGTCTGTTCGCAATGCACGGAAACCATCCCAGGGAGGTCGGTTTTCTGCTTCAGCTTGCAAAGTACTTCTCCTGCAAACCGGGAGTTACTTTAAAAGTATTGATGATCTAACTGCTACAGTAGTGGCTGCTAGATACATCTAGATACAAATGACATCTAATTGCATCTGATTACTAGGAAAATACATAGAGATGTTTTGACATGGTATGATCTCCTTGAGCGACTTCCTCGAAAGGTAGGAGCAACGAAGGCATTGCTTGCGAAAAATGCAAAAGCAACGAAGAAAGGCCACACACCTTGGAACTGCACGGGGAAAATCCCGTGTCACCATGACATGCTGCATTGCCTGCACCAGGATGAGCGCAAGACTCGTAACAATGATACAATGCAGCCCAGGCACGGGCAGGATGCGGCGAATATCGTAATTTTGCCATCTGATTTTGTCTCTGTAAAAGCAGACCGGATATGTGTTGTCGTCTGCTGTGGATTGCATTTGTTTGCCAAAATGAGGGCGTGCCTTGTTTGTCTGTTTGAAAAGCTAAGAGCTTTTCATGTCTGAAAAGCTGAGAGTTTGTCTTGTGTATGAACTGTTTTACCATCTAAAAACGTATGTTCATCATTCGCGAAGACTTTGAAGTCATTTAGTAAAGCTAATGTCATCCAATCCATTTTCCATTTTGAGCCTGAAGACAGCAAGATATTGCAGCGGCTCGTGTGGTTTCTCGGCCTTTCCTTTCCCGTTTTGATTTGTCAAGAGGCTGAGAGGCAAACACTCTCACCCAAAGAACCTGACAGGCGCAAGAAGTGCAACGATTATCCAAATCCAGTACCAAGATGAAGCTGTGAATGTGAAAGAGATGCGAATCAATATCATGCATGTGGTTGTCTCAAAAGAATACTCGCATGCCCACGTCCAGTGGAAAGTGTTAAACACCTGATGTAGCCCACGAACCCCAATGCATATCACCGGCAAAATGTACCTGTATGGTCGAACAAAATTGAAATACGTTCTTCTAGGCCTGTGCCATGGAACATTCTCCAAAAACATCTTCTGCGGATGCTCTTGGAGGACTGTAGGAAGCTCATCGGGAACACTCTTGTGGGACACTCTTGTGGAAAACTCTTGCGGGACACGTTGTGGAACACTCTTGCAGGATTGTCTTGCGGGATACTCTTGGGGAACACTCTTGTTGGGCATGTCAGACACTCTCCTTCAACGAAGCGCCTCTTGTGGGAGACACTGAACTCTCGTCAGACACTTTTGCAAGACAAAACAACTCTGGAAAAGCAGTGTATGACACCTGCAGGTTACTCCAGGAATGACATGCTGGGGAGACGCACTCTGGGCACAGCACTCTGCGAGTGTTGGATCTCAACGGGGCTGCGACATCGAGACATTGCTCGTCTCTGGAGCTCTTTCCAACGATTTGGTCCATGTCCAAATGCCAAAAGCGCAGAAGCTTTTACCGGGCGGTAAAACGAAGGAGAGATGGCAGAGCTTTTTCAAACGGCAAACTGGCAACCACAGCGGCATATCGCGAGTACGGTCTTCGGATGGCGAGTGATTCTTCAGTAGACAATTAGTGCTACCATTGGTTAAAGTAGTCGTGGTCAATAATGCTTGATACTAACCCACGATGAGCAAATATTAGCATCCGATCTACAACGCTGATCATTATTTACAGTGTAGAAGCGTGTTCACATTATAGATATCTTATAAGATATAATAATTGATATGATAGCAAATTTGATCAAAATAGTATATGTGCAACAATATGAGCTTTCATCTATATTATTCATATCAAAACAAGTAACAACCGGTGCACGGCCTTCTAGTAAACAAGGGTTGCGACTCTTTGTACATTCCTAGACCCCGAAATTAAACAGGACCCCGTCGCTGTGCAACAAGAAAAAGACACACGCACTTTGCTTGGTCAAAAGCAGGAAGAAACTGCAGAAAGCAGCGCCTTCTAGCAGTGGCTCGGAAAGTGCAACCTGGTGCGAGATGCTTTCTCGGTCGTGATGATCGTGGTCAAATTAGAGAATGCACTTTGTAAAATCTACGGCTGGATTCTCCAACGGGACGAAAAATTAAACAGGAGTAGGATGGAGTAGGTGAGTCATCTCTGTGGAGTGAGTAAGTGAGTGTAAAACAGACAAACCAAAACATAAAATAGCAAAGACAAATACCAAGAGATGTTACAAAGCGTGAACGGCAGCCACTCAGGGGGAGACTGGGCACAAGAGGGTTGGTTGAAGGCATTCACAGCAACGGCTGCAGTGTGCTGAACGTGATTGAACTTGAAAAGATCAAATTCGGACGTCTTTGTTTAGGTATTGATCCATATTGATCCACTCTCAGAAGATTCCAAGTGAGTTGACACGAGGTGCTGGCAGAAGGAGGACCCATTCCTGGTGGAAAGCCCGGCCTGGGGATGGGAAATGCAAAATCTAGCCCGTATGGGACATGTACTAAACTATCTCACGTTTCCTTTGCTCCAAGATCTGGACGGTGGCATTGCTTCCAGGAAAGGCGGCATCCTACCACAACGCAGCACATAGCACACAGATATGCACACAGCACTCATCTCTTGATGCGAGACTTGAGCCCAGCACCCAAGCGGAGGGAATCCTGGTGGCAAACCTGGCGTTCTGACACGTGAGACATGTTCCAACATTGTCAAACTCAAATGATATCAATATATAACCCTTCTTGCACGCTAGCTCTGTACTTTGGATCAGAACACAGGGATCCAATTGAACTGCTTTTGGGCCTGGAGGCGGTCCAGGTGGGTCTCCACCATCTCCGAAAGGCCTCATCGGCTCGAGGAAACCCATGCAAAAGTGCTGAGACAACGAAACTACAAGGAGGATCTAGGAGGATCTAGGAGGATCTGGGAGGATCTAGGAGGATCTAGGAGGATCTGGGAGGATCTAGGAGGATCTGGGAGGATCTAGGAGGATCTAGGAGGATCTAGGAGGATCTGGGAGGATCTAGGAGGATCTAGGAGGATCTAGGAGGATCTGGGAGGATCTAGGTCCAGGAGGATCCTGGGAATGTGAATGGCTGTTCACATTCGATGTGCTGAGCCTCACTCAAAGCTGAGGACTGGGCATGCCAGGTGGTGGCCCTGGCGGTGCCATGTCCTGAGTGAGCTGTTGCGAATAGGTCAACGCCAACCTGCTTACCCCAAGCTATTCCAATAGGAATTCCAATAGGATCCAACTGGTAAAAACAAGGAACAGGCCCTTTGTCACGGTCAAGGCGTGAAAGATTGCCAGAGGGACCACTGGATGACCACTTGTCTTCCAAAGAGAAAAAGAATCGGAAGACCCGAAAAAAACCCGAGAAGACCAAGCCAGCACAGCTCCACTTGGCAAGCTGTGAGCCAGGCTGGTGATGCAAAGCCTCAAAATGAAGCTGTGAAGTCCTCGAGTTAAGACCTTCAAACTGCTTGAAGAAACCTCAAGAAACTTCTGCGCCTCCAGGCAAATTGTTCAAGCTCCTAAGCAAACCAAAAAAGTCAAGCTGTGTCAAGCTTCACAACGTGGTAGCTTACAGCTTGCAAAGTCGTCCGAAGAAATCCACCAGCTTGGTGTCTGATCGTGCGTGTTGGTGTTCTGTTGTGGTGTAGAACTCTTATCTCCGACGGATGTTTGCTTCGTCAGAAATGACAATACCTCCCTCGCCCTCTTCCCCTTTGCAGTCTTAGCTTTTCTTTTTCATGCTCTTGCTGGTTCATTTGTCTTCTGCTTTCTTCTCTCCTTAGAGCCCGCAAGCACGAACTTTTGCGAGCGAGGGGCACAACTCCTCTTCCTCCCATTTTTCCTCTTGCTCTTCTCTTTTCTCCCACAACTCTGCACTGTCTTGGAGTGCAACATGATACATATCTTTTTGTTCATGTTTTTCCTCTGTTGTTGTAGCGTTTGACACTAACAAGTTTTTGCACATACAAGCTCTTACACCAAAAAGTTTTGCATCACCTGACATACTACACCAGCAAGTTTCGCAAACACAAGTTATTACAGTAAACTAGCGTTTGACCGACAACTGTTCGAAGATGTTTTTAGCATTTACACCAAGGCCATTTGCATCCGAGCGCTTACACCACCAAGCCCGTTTCCACAGCCTAGCTTTAGTGGGAGCAACCCAGCCTTCAGGTCTAAAGGCCAGCAGGATAGCAGGATTGCCGGAGGCTGAATATGTTTAAGTGCGACTGGGAGCAACGCAACAGCAGGACTTCTTGCACGAAGCCGAACACCACAACAGCGCCCACCAAATTATCATGAGCCACTCTCAGGAAGCCCTTCCAAAAGCTGCTTTGTAGAAAGTGTAGACTTAAGACTACATCATACATCATCATACTATATCTATTTCATCTATGTATCATGTATGTATCTATGTATAACATTGTATAACTAGGGTCTTAAGTGTCACACCAAGGGTCACAGCTGTGGCCCACACCCGCCCAATGGACCGAAGAATGCTGGTGCTGGAGGAGCAGATGGAGCAGATGGAGGAGGCCTTGGACTGAACCCTAGTCCTCTGGTGATTGCTGGTGTTCGATCGAAAGGCTGAGTCCACGGAATCCACGATACACCAAGCTGAACACAGAACACATCAGAACACATCAGAACACGTATATATATATATATATGTACTACATCATACTACGTACGGAACACAATATACATGTACTGTACTACGAGTACATCATACTACGTACTGAGTTTTGTTGAGCGTGCAAAGAATTTTACCCTGTCACATGGTATCGCGTGTACATCATGTACAAAGTGTGTATATATATAATATTATATGTATTATGTATACTTTATATCAAAATTTCTGTAAACACTCAACAAACCGTTGTTTCACTCTGCTGTATCACTTCAAAGTGATTTATTGTGTGTTCATTCTTTGAAGCTCTGTTTTAATATTGGATGCAGCTGCCTATTGTATCCTTGATTTCAGAACCTCAGCCACCGACATGGCAGCTTTTGACTCGGTGGCAAAGCAGCAAAAGTGAATTCATGAAATGCAAGTTGAATAAAGTGAAAACCCAAAAAAATGGCAACATATGCTGGGCTTTTTTGAGGTGATGACCATGGCATCATTGAGTGGGAACAGGAGCCCTGCACAGAAACATGTTGCACCTGTGCACAAAAATCAAAGGAGGCTCGCCTCCACCAGGCGCCAAAGGACCCTGGGGAACGACCTGACACTGACAGACTGCAAGCACAAGCAGCGCAAGGAAAGCGCAAGGGCAAAAAAGCGCAAGCAGCTTCTGCTGATCTCAGGATTTCACGGGCGCCTTTGCAAAGGCTGGCGCCGCCTTTGAAACGGCCCTCGGAACTCCAAAGAGTCCGAAAGGACACATTTTGGCGTCCATAAATACATGGAAAAACACGGAAAAGGACATGGAAAATTCTGGACTTTGTCTCAGGCCCAGATGGTTCCATGCTTCAAACCTGCGCACCATACAAAAACATCGAAACGCTAAGCATGCATAAGCATGCTTGTTTGACTGCCTTCACCTGGTGGCCAAACTGATTTGCCATTCAAGAAATCCAGTCTACAGGACCTCTACGGACCTCTAGAGCGTCTTGCTTACATTTGACTCGACGATTAAATTGAGAGATGAGGACGATGCAAATCGATGCAATCTTATTGGGGTCTCAATGAAACCACACGACACAGTGAGACTCTGGGACAAACAGTTTGCAGTACTCACTCTGCGTTGCACCTCTTAGTAAGCCAAGTAAGAAAGGCAATGTAGACTGCTGCAAACTCTAACTCCCTCATACTCATATTCTTCCTTTTTTGTCCAGACCTTTCTTCACCTGCTTAGTGTTCTTTTGATGAATCTTATTCTTTGCTCAGTTGTTGCCTTTGTTTGCATGTGTTGATAGGAGTATCGCATAGGGTTGCCGCTTCCCTCCTTTGTTGGAGCGGATCTAACCTCTCTTGACCACTGAGGCTGCTACTGCAACACAACTCTTTGCAGGAATTGCTCTATGATCTTGTGGGCCCACAGTCTGTCCAACTATGCTTCTGGGGCCAGCCCCTTTGCAGAATCGGACTGAAAGGACGAAGCGAAGTTGAGTCAAAAACGATCAAAAACCTTTTATTGTGCAAGTTCCCTTGGCCGTGCCTCACGTCTCAGCCAAGCGGCATTCCATCAACGCATTCCATTAATTCTCAGGATGATGCTGTTCGATCTTTGTGCTTCACTATTTAGAAAATGCGTTCGAATAATGCGTTACTTTGAAAACTGATGAAATTTGAGAAACAACTACATGACAAAGCAGTGTGTCTTCCAAAAAGCCACTGCTCTTTTCAAGGACCATGAAAAAGCTTGTATGTCAGGCGTTCAAAATGTGACAGGTTAATGTGGCCAAGACAAATATCAATTTCCAGAAGTAGCATGATGAAACCTGCATCGTCACTAATCTATGAACTTGTCCTTTTCTCCCGACATGTACGGCTACAGCTGAGGCAGGAATAAGACCAAATGCAAGCTTGACACCCAAGACTAGCCGCCTTGCCTTTTACCTGCTGCATTTACAGTTTTCGTTTTCGTTTCTGCTCGAGAAATCGAAAGAAAACTTAGAATCGCTTGAAAAATCCAAAGAATCCGAAAGCTCTGTCAGTCAAAATCTGATACACATGTCTCAGGGGAGGCGCATCTATGGTGAATTTAGCCTCAGTCAACGCCCACGCATACGGGTACGCACACACACAACTCGGCGGTGTATTGATTCAATGCAAAAGGACACGAACCGATGAGATGACACTGGACACAAGGATACACAGGATACAGATGGATACAGTGTTTACGTTTACGCAAGGACGTGTAATATTTGCGACGCTGAAGACGCATCTCCAAGGCAATTTCTCCACAACAAGCACATTCTCCAACAGATTACCTTGACAAGTCTAGGATCGCGTACTGTTATTCGGAGAAGCTGTCTGCGTCTTCCTCTTTGCAGGACCGAGTATTTCATAATATTTCATAATATATTGAAATACGCAAAGAATATTCCTCTTTCTCTCTTGGAGGTACTCGTCGTGAGGGACCCGTCTGTCAAATTTGTGGAGCTGGAAGACACTGAGGAACTTGAGGAACATTCCCCAAGGCCCGCTGAGGCGACATGACTCTGACTACGAAATCTGCGAACGCAATATCCGAGCGATATGAATTGCAGCGTGTGCGGGAAATTGATGGAAATTCTATTCAAATCCATTTACAATAATATTTGAAAGCTAGCACACAAGTGACAAAGATCATTTGCACTTTCCAAAGCAAGGTCTGCAAGAAAGGGTGCTCGATTTGGTGCTCCTTGCCAAACATACAAATTCGTTCACATATGATCACATATTGGTACGGAAACAAAGTTGACAATCGTGAGTGCTTTGCTTTCGATCTTGCTGAATGCGCTGCTCTGAGTCAAAAGCCAACTTCAATACTTCCTCATCTACCATGCGAGTCACCTGTGGACATGAATGGTGCATCAGTTGTTTCTTCATTTCAATTAATGAATTGGTGCATCAGTTGTTTCTTCAATTTGTCTTCTGCCTCTCCACATGTACGAACTACCCTGCGTCGCTGCGTCCATCCTTTGTGCGAGATCCAAACTTCGATTGCAGCGCCTTCTCCGGAGGTGAAACTGGTTCAAACCTGGGTCCCGTTGTGTCAAGCTGCCAACTGACCCACGTTGCGCTTTGGGGGCTCTGAAATTGTGACCCCTTTCGGGCCAGCCGATGAATGCCTATGAAATCTGAAATATGAAATTTAGATTAAATATTAGATTAAATAAATCACAATAAATCAAATTCAATTCATCACTTTGTGCATCTTTACGTGTCTTGACCTGCTGATCTTGGCTTCAGACTGGTCAGTATGGAGGAAATGGAGCAAAGCTTCCAAGGCCTCAAGTGCCGGATCTAGCCTAGCTACAAGAAAAACACTCGGTGAAGCCTCTGGAAAAAGTTCATGGTGTATCCTGTTGCAGTCGCTACAGTACGCTACAGTATACAGGCTTCATGCAAGTGCTGATCTGATCGTTTTGTGGCCACGCACAAAGTGCTATCCAATACTTCAATGCGTCTGTTAAGCACCCTCTTCTGGATTTCTTGCAGCACGACCGAATGCATCCAAGTACTGCATCTACAAGCTTCAGTCAAAGCACATCTCCATTGACATCCTCGCCGAGTTCGATGGGGCTTTCAGTAAGTGCCTTAGTAAGTTCATCTTGGCTGAAGATTTGGCATAACCAAGATTCTGTGAATGGGTTGTACGGCGTTCTTTATGAAACCCTCTGCTTCTTGCATCTTCCTTTCTGAGGTAAGCACTTCTCGCATCCCACCAACCAGCATGGATCGGAAGCACCTCAAAACTGAGCCGTGTAACTAATCTCAACAGTGTGAGGTGCAGAGACTTCCAAAAGCAATTGACTCCAAAGCTCCGAAGCAAAATGAGCTCTGCCTAGCTTTGCCTCAATTCTCGTTCCAAGCTCCAAACGCACTTCTGGCCTCAGAGAATGGTTCCACGATGTTCTCTGTACAGTGCAACTTTGTCGCAACCCGAAAGTCTGCGGAAGTCTGCGGTGCTTCCAGAAGCTTCTCAGAGCCACACCTCCAGTATGCGGCCATCTGCCCTGAAAACCCGTCGGTCACGCCCTGGCATGCGTCATTGAGCTTCGCTTTCTGGTGCATCTACCTGCTTCATCCTGCTTCTACATCCTGATGTTCATGTACTTCCTTTCTCCAGAAGAGATCAGGACGTCTATCTTCCTGGTCCTAGTCTTAATTCATGTAACTCTTGGTTTTTTGAAGTTGAGTGGAATGTAAATTGAATCTTAAAATGCAAATAGACTTAACAGGTTCTTAGTTAAACATAGTTAAACAGTTTTCACTGCCTTCCCAATGGACATGGTGCCTGCCACGAACTCAACATCTACTCTTGCGCCGCTGGTTGCCTCGACAAAGGAGAGTCACACAGTCCAAAGTGAAACAAAGTGAAACGATGTGAAACGATGTGAAACGATGAGAAAAATGATAAAAGATGTGAGTCTCCTTGAGTCAAAAATGATTAAACAAATGTGAGTAGAAGGGTCTTCCCATTGAGTCTCGATGTTGGGCCACCAGTTGGGCTCCAAAAATTGAAGCAGCTCAGGGCCCAACAGTCCAGTCAACCCTGCGCATATCTGAACAAAACCTGGGGCAAAGGCACAGTGGCACCTATGATGCATCCTGCATCATCCTGCGTTCAAAGATTGGAAGCACATGTTTATATGAAGTTATCTTACTTATCTTAGAAGTTATATGAAGTCGTTTTGTTTCGAAGTCAAAGCGCAGGATCTTGTTTCATGACTGCGGTAGGCCAGGGCCACGCTCAGAGCCAAGTTGCGTTGACTCCAATGCATCTGTTGTCTCCGCGGTGAAAATCCGGAAGGGGACCTTCAGAAACACATTGAGAAACAAAAAAAGATACAAACGTAAACTGTGGCTTAGAACACTGCAACCAATCAACAGAGATCAACCAATGCAGTAACAAGGTAGGGAATGTACCGTGTAGATGAGGAACATCATGCGACCATCTGGTGTGACACCGTACCTGGTTGCAGAGCCAGGTTTCGACAATTCAACCAACTCTCAGCTAACGATATGACAAAAGCACTGCAAAAAAAACTGTAAAAATGCGCTGGCATGCGCTGGCCCTTGTCGCACGTTTCTATCCCATCGGTCTGTATTCCAGGTAGCCGCAAGTGCAAAGTAGAAACCTGTTGAAAAAACTTCAAGTTCAAAGCAAGAATGAATGATAATGAATGGGCTGACTATGAAGCTGATGTCACGGTATGCTGCCCGCCTCGAATGTCTCTAGATTGATCCGGCAGAACCTTGCATGACTCGTACGCACGACACTTTGTATCACTCATCGCAGGTGTCGTTTGAATCAAAGAATTCAATGGAGTTTCAGGAATCAAGGACTTTGGCTTCGCAAAGGAAGCTTGGTGAGTTGGCCCAACAGCCACAACAGATGCCCTATCGTGCCCTTGTGTTCCCAATGTGCCCCCGGTGCCTGTTGTCGTTCTCCCGAACGTAGGCAAAGCGCTTTGTCAAAACCTTGGCTTTGACACTTCTACAGTAACAACCATGTCAAAGACAAAGTTTCAGCTCGCATCTCTTCCACTGAGGCTGTGACTGGTCTCTTCAAGTGGGTGAACCGAGCATCGGATGCAAATCCATCTCGCCTACCATGTCTCGTGTGTCATGTAATATACCGTGTGCGTGTGTATATTATATATGTTCATGATGCCACAGCATTGTAAGACGTATGAAGATGCCAGCCATGTGCCACATGTCGCTGTCTTTCTAACAAGGTATCTGCAGGACACTCTTGCTTGTTGGGCCTGCCAGCCATCTTGGGATGACCGGCTATGCACTCAACAGTGCGGTCTTCGGTGTTCCACCTGTCAGAATCCAAGATTCTTTGAAGCGGTGAATTGAATGGTTTGTGTTTGTGGCGATTGTGAGCAGCCATGAAGTAGTGATAAGACTGACCAATATCATCCAATATCTTGGTTCATATATGTTCTAATCTAGTTCTAAGAGGAAATGATAGGAAATGAATAGAAATCAGAGGAAATGAATAGAAAATAGCATATTGGAAACAACAAGAAGACTGTGGAACATGGAATGCAAACGAAGCTCCTAGGATGGCCACGCCTGTAAACGCAGGTCTTGGAGGAGAAGTAAACATTGCCATCCTGGCGATGACATCCACACAACTCGTTGGCACATTCGTATCACAACCTTCCCAGGGAGCTCCTGATGATGTAAGACGTCACGTCGAGTATGATCGAATCATTATTAGTGTCTGATGTTTTGCAGGGAAGGTTCTCCAAAAGGCTGCGAAAAGGAACCTGGGGAACCTGGTGCGGAAGAAAATGACTTCCCTCTCAGTTCAATTCATATCTGGCATCGACCCACTTCATCAATCTTCACCATCCATGGCCATCCTTACGAACAAATATCTGTGCTGACTGATCCCCAGCTGACCTGGCCAGCAGTCAGATAGCTGTTCGCCTGACGCGGGAGCGCTGGATCAAGTCACAATCTGCAAACGGAAGTGTTGACTTCAAATGCTTCGAACAGCTTTCGCACTCATCTTTAATGGAACAAGCAAGATATGTATTGATTTCAAATATGATCAAATATGTATTTATCTTTTCCATCACGGCGCTCAGCGGCTGTTAAGACCTTCGTTTCCAGATGCTGTTACCGCACAGTGTCACCAACATCACACAATATCTCTGTAGGACCAACTGAATTGTGCCTTTGATTAAACATGCAAGCCTCAATGGAAAACCCAAGGACCCGCATAGCTCCGAAGAAAATCCTTTTCGCTTGCAACTTAAAAGCAGAGTTCGGCAAGAACAGCCCAGCAGAGTTCCGATTCGCAGGTTCACTTCTGCCAAGAAAACCTGCTATGTGTTTCCCCTCTGTTTCAGTACTTTTCAGGGAAAACACATCTGCTGGGAATGTTGATGCTGTTGCCCATAGTGCTCCAGCAATATTTGCAGAGCGAAGTGCAAGCATGTCAGTGAAACAAAGCCCGTGGCGACAGGGCTTTAAACAGCGAACACTCTGTCGAAAACCTAAGAAGCCACGGTGGCACAACAACTTATCTCAGCACATAAAGCATATGTAGGTGGGACACGCGAAAACCAGCAGGCGGACAACTTCTACACAGAGTCTTCGCAAAAATCCATTGCGGATTGAAATTTACAAATGACGAGAGAATACGGGGGATCATCCAACGCAATGTACAGCCGTTGGCGTCGCCAATCTTTGCAGCGACTTCAACCTTCGGCATCCAGGGATTCACGTCGACGTCCTCAGCAGGTCAGGCGTGCACTCGGGTTGCGACCTTCACCACTGCCAGGTCTGTCGCTAGGCTTGGCGCGTGTTTTTCTTCGACTCAAGATCTCCTCGCTGTAGCGATCATACCACATGATGAACTCCTGTCGAAGTGCTGAACATCTTGGTAGCTGCATGCACTGCTGCATAGTCACTGCTTATATTCAAACAGATTGGGAAGCCAATGCGTTTGTCGCCTCAAAGTCGATATTCCCGCTGCCATCCTATCCAACGACACAAACGCTGGGCTGGCGTAGCTTTGTGGTTTCAATATGTCTCAAAATGTTTCAATCTGACCTTCTATAATCTTGCAGCCTCTCACTGCTGAACTCACGCTTTGTTTTCATTTGCACCTGGTCTGCCTGCTGCCAAAAGAATCGCAAGCGCTGTGGCCTGGACCAAGGCAATGCAGAGCTTAAGCTTCTCCAAACTTCTCAAATCTCTAGACTTCTCCTTCAACTTCTCTTCAACTTCTCTTCAACTTCTCTTCAATCTTTCTCCCCAAACTTTCCAAATGGATCTCAGGAACAAACGGGACTTCACTGAGGTCTTCAGTGCCATAAAGCTTGAGAAGCATGCTTGTAAACCTGAGAAGACTTGGTCGTTGCCCCCAAATCAAGTATGATCAGATATGATCAGTACGATGCAAAGAGGTCCCGCCGGTTCTGATTTAGTTGAAGACACCCCGCGGTTATGAGTGGAAACCAAGCTGGGAGATTGCAATAAGAATACAAGAGTTGAGAGGTAGAGACTTCCTGAAACCGAAGATTCCAAGCTGAGGCCTCGAATCAAAAACATGTCCCAAAGAAAAAACCCAAAAGGAAGAAAGGAAGAAAGATTTCAAGACCAAAAAGCAAGAAATGACAAGAAAGGAAGGTCCCAGCTGGTTCCAGGCAACTGGCGCTTTTCCCACAGTCGCTAGTAACAAGGCAGGAAACAGACTTAAGCTCACGGTTCCCGACTGAGGTAGGAACTCTGACTGCACAATGACTTTGCCATCCTGGTTCAAACTGCAGTGACAACAACCCGTGCACGTGCAAATCCACATATCTTGCGCTGGGCATATTCGAGTCTCGGGCAGATGTAGCGTTGGAAAACAAACGATGCATGTCTTCAATGTCCAAAATGCTGATGCTATACCTGCGTGCCAAAAGTTCAGTGCGTAAATCAATGACCTGGATATGGCCAGGAACCAGAAGAGTAGACATTACTTGCTAATCTCTAGTCTCTCTCTCCTCATCACAGCTACCGGCCGGCACTTCTTGGCCAAACGACGTAGTTGAACCGCTTCTGAATCCACACCTGCAGACAGGATGAGCTTCCTGACATTTCCCGACTGATTTGAGCTTAGAGATGCCGCTCAGAGAGATTCAAAGGCCCTGGCCGAGAGTTTCCAGATCAAATGCTCTGATCAAAGAGTCGCCTCTCAGCTAAAGCAAAATTGAGACAAGTAAACAATGATGACCACCACCACCACAACAACGACAAAAAAACGACGAAAACAACGACAACAACAGCAGCAGCAGCAGCAGCAGCAGCAGCAGCAGCAGCAACAGCAACAACAACAACAACAACAACAACAACAACAACAACAACAACAAAAGGCAACTGCGACGGAAGCAGCAAAAGAAGCTGCGGCTTTGTGAAGACCGCAAAGAATAAAAGAAAGAAATCAACACAGCAACAACAGCAACAGCGCGAAGATCATCAGCAGTAAGCGCGACAGTCAAAAACGAAAGGAAACTACTCACAAATAATTGCTAAGAACAACAGCCTGTGTCATCAAAACCCAAAGTGGGCTCTTTTTCATCTAGGTCTTTTAAAGTTAAGTGTTGCACTAAGTAAAGCTAGATAAAGCTGACTAAAGCTAAATAAAACTAAATAACGCTAAATAAAGCTGAATAAAACTAAACAAAATACCGTACCTCGAAATTCCAAAAGCAATCCATCCACCCCAATCTACTCAGCACTCACACTAACCACTCACCCCTGTGGCTCCAAATTCTGGGTGGGTCCTTAAATAACCAAAGCAAACAACCCCTGACCCAGTGGGAGGTTGTATGTTTTCAAAGTGCTTTTCGGTGTGATCCTAGATTTTTCCTATAGATTTCCTTGATGCAGCTTCACCCGATGACCCTATCCACTAGCAAGGATTTCATTAGGTTTTTCTAGTTTTTTGCAGTTTTACCCTCTCAGTAGCCCAGGCTAGATTAGGCTAGAAAACGCTAGTTTTTTTCCAGATTTTTCCACATTTTTCCTAGATTAGGCTAGATTTTTCCAAGATTAGGCTAGATTTTTCCCAGATTAAGCTAGATTTTTCCCAGATTGCCCCCTGTGCCTCATGGATGCTTTGACAGTTATCTAAGAGTTATTCCCAGGTTTATTCCTAGATTTTCCCCATCACTCAGCAGCCAATTCAATGGACAATGCTTGTGGGATTGCGTCACAAATTGCTCAAGCTATCTTAAGCTAAATTATCCTAAATATTTCCAACTAAAATCCCATGAAATTCATTGAGCCATGGTTTCAGGATTCATCTTGGATTTATCTAGGATTTATCTAGGCTTCATCTTAGCTAAAGAAGCCCACTTGGAAAGGAGCCTGGTTTGCGACTTCAAGACTGTGCCGAGCAGCTATTCTAGAACATGCATTGACTATTGACACTCGCAAGAGCAAATAGGCACGTTGGCTAGGTTTGGTTGACAGTGCAAATCTATGTTTGGGAATTGGAAAGTCTATAATAGTCTGGGAGAACCAGCTTCTAGAGATAGATTCCTGATATTTCTTTTTGATGGATCTCAAGGTGACATTGAGTCCAACACACGACAGGATAAGAATGCTTGAAATTGTCTGTATCCACAGGTTGGCCTGATTGAAGATACTTGTGTTTTTTTCATCATGCAAACTTTTTAATCGTCCCCATTGTGGCTCTCTTCACTGCGGAGCAACGAAGAAAAAACACAAACAAAGAACATGGAAACCAGCCACGCTGCAACAAAACTGGCAACAGCGCTGCGAACAAGAGTGATATTTGATAGCGACAGCATGTGACCGTCACGATGAAAGATGAGCCGTGCTGTGCAGAGTGTCTTTTACTACTCTTTCTGAGCTTCTCTTTCAAAGGATTACATTCAAATTACATTACTCTTCTGAAAGAAGAAAAGAAGAAAAGAAGAGTGAGGAAGGAAAAGAAGATCTCTCTTTTGCTCCTCTCTCAATTGGCATCTCTAAAATGTGGTGAGAGATCCCGTGAACTCGGAGGCCTGCAAGATTGCCTGCCTTGCAGCGAGAAATGTTGACATCTCTAGGGCTTGGAAGTCTTCAAAGGCAGAAGGAAATGCCTAGGGCCTAGGCCTACGGCTTGCTTTGTTTTTCTCACAAAAAATGAGGAAAGACTCGCCTGGTGCTCAATGAAGGAAGCTCGCACTCGAGAGAGTCCGCCAGTTTGAACCTTGGAAATCAACCGAAGTGAAGTATCACCTGGAAACAGAAAGCCTCTCTGGACCGCTAGGGCAGTCCACCTGAATGAGCGTTGTCAATCTCAAAGGCGACATGACCTGCCCAAATTGAAGGCCTAGATTGAATTCTCCACACCCGTGAGATCTCATGAGTGTTGGATTTTGAAGATCAAATGATCGTTGACTGGGGAAAACATGGAAAAACATGGAAAAATGTGCCCAAAAAAATCTGAACATCTGACGACAGCAAGTGACACTGCGAAAGTCTTGGAGTCGCAGCAAACTCTGACCTGCCTGCAGGCGCTTTGTTGAGCCCCAATTGCTGACAATGGTCAACTTCCAGTAGCACGCCTGGATCCACAACTCTCTGATTCTTGGTGCCTTGATGGCCTTAATGTGATGAATCTTAAGAATCTAAACTAATGCATACATATGCATACTAGCTTAACACACATCTTCACCAACGCCGTGCAATCTCCACAAACACTTCTTGAAGAATCGATTTCAGCGGTCATCTCCTTCTCAGATCCAAGCTTCAGGTGGAGGCTCAACTGGCTCCAGTATAGAACTCAGAGTGACCTCATTAGAAGTCTTTTTGGGATCCCAAAAAAGATTCAATTTCGGAAATGGTTTATCTCATTCCATTTTGGATTTTGAAGTTTATCTCTCATGGTGCCAATGTGTCTTTTCTTCTTTCCTTCTTACAACCCTCCTTCCTGATTTTTTCCTCGTTTTGTCTAGTTCTTCAATCCAGCTGATCCCAAACTCCTACTGAAACCTTCGCAACCTTGCACTAGTGTGGATTCCAAATCCTACCCCCGGAACATTCTAAAAAACTGCATCAGCATATGAAGGAACCTAGCATGAGATCGTGGCAGGCAACTCAACCCCGAGTCTTTGGAAACCTTCGAGCTCCTCAAACCTTCTTGAACTGTCGGGAACCGCGCCCTGGTGAAAAAAAAACAGGCAATCCCAAGCATATCCTGTTGGATAGCATTCCCGGCTCAGAACGGATCTTGAAATCCAAGATGCCATGCCGCTTTTGGTGGGGTCGAGTTCTTCACTGAGCTTCTGAGCCTGTCCAGTTACAATGCATCGGTGAAGCACACTTCCAAATGTAAGGTTGGATCAATCCAGACTTGCCTCCTGGCACCATAGCGGCACGCCATGACCTCAGCCAAGTTGGTGCTTTCCGTTTCAAAAAATAGCAACACGAGAAACTCAAGAAGTGTCAAACTGTTTGCATGTTGAAAATCTTTGTCTCCTCTCCTAATGTCTCTTAGTCTCCTCTCTCTTATTCAATGTCTCTTATTTATTCTCATTTCATTTTCACCTAAGTCTCTGCTCGCACTGTCCTTGCAGAGTTGCGGGCTATCATCGCTCGTTATCGTTGCCTTCTGTTGTCTTCGTTGTGTCAATCCAGACCGTGTCCACTGAGGCCAGCGCTTGGATGGAACCTGTCTGACCACACACTTTACCAATGTCTTGAGTTGTTCTGATGTCAACTTACAAAACGCATTGCTCTCCAAAACACTGCTAGAACCACGTAAACGTTTCTGGCTGTGTCTGGGGGCATTGCATCTGCTTAATCCTGGCTATGGCCCCAAGAAAGTCCGCAGACCTTATCTCAGCACCAAAACAGCACTAGCACAGCTGACCTGCGACACAGAGTCATTGAGTCTCTCCGGGTCTCTGGCGGAATTTCCATCAACGTCTCGTTGAACAAACACTTCCATCCCTGATAGGTTGGCCGAAGCATGTAACCCATGTAATCCATGTGGCCGTGTGTAACCACATATGTAGTCATATATGGAACTATATATGTATTCAGGATCCTCCGCAGCTGTTGCTTTGGTTGCAATTCTAAGATCTTGGCTTCATGGACGTTACCTCTGTAGGAGCGAACCAACCACTCCTCTCACAAAATATTCGCGGCCAGGGGACTCTGACAGATTGCAAAGGTTGACAAAGCACACCAAGTTCATGATTCTTAAGGGTGCACCCGTATGCACCTACCGACTTTGCATCAAACAGTAGCCAAAGCAAGCTGCTACTTCCTTTGGACTTCTCTCGGCAATTGTCCAACTTGGTCCCAAGTTTTACTCGGCCAATTGAAAACTGGACGCTAAACAATTATAACCGCTGATGCGGATGAGAAGCCAATTCATTCCTTAGTTTGATCCTTGAGAGGCTCGAGAGTTTGACATGTTTTGACTGTAAATCTTTGGAGCGAGAGGGTGGCCCAAATGCTTCTCATCCACTCCATTCCACAGTCTTGAACTGTGTGACATAAGCAAATCAGTTGAAGTATTAGGATCATCAGTTCCAACTGAAGAGGCAACAGTTGCGAGTGCAGCTGTGAAAAATCCTAGCCTAATCTGAAGGTAGAACAAAAGCCATGGCATGCACACTGCACAGCCGCCATGTTGGCGAGATTGGGTGCAGTTCTTTCATGGCCAAACTCATGGGTTGGGAGCATAGAGAGAGAGAGAGAGAGAGCAAAAAAACGCAAGCACTGCTTCTCCAAAGAGAAACATTGAGGTCTCATGATGTCTCATACGGTCTCTGAAGTCTCCAAAAGCATCAGGAAGATCTGATCTTAGTGGCATAGGCGCCTTGGATCTCAAATCATCGCTGAAGCAGAAAGCACCAAACGAAATCTGTGATGCCATCCAAGGCGCCTGAAAAAGTAACACATCGCGAGCAAGGCCATTGGGATCGTGTTAAGCCTTGACAATGGAAACTCTGCAACTGGAGCATCGTGAACTGCTCAGCCTAAAGCCCATGACACAAACTACAGTGAATAATGATACAAACAAAATCAAACAAACCACAGTGCCGGAAGGCCACAAACAATGTATGGTTTCCAGCCACGAAAGAAATACTGGTTGGCTCGCACACCTCACTTTAAAATCTTCACAAGACTCATCATTGGTGGCACCTCCAATGGACAGCTGCTCTGTGAATCACATGATAATCTAATCTCCCGTGAATGGCTTCTGATAATTCTTCACACTAACACAGGGTCATATAGCCTACATGCAGGAATCAATCGCACAGTCGTCTTTTTCGAAGGCTCAGCTTAATACAACTAGAACTTCGATGATGTGCAGGGGACATATCCAAAGATGGGTGGGTAGGTTGTTGTATTACATCTCTGAGCCCAAAAAAACAATTGAGGTGACTCATTGTTACACGATTTCACTCAATAGGAACTTTGATAGAACTTTGGATTAACTTGGAAACTGTCTCGGCATTGTTTCCGATTTAATCTGCTCAACTGCTGCCACTATTGCTCACTCATCTCTCTTGATGCCATTCATGCCCCTGTGCCGGCACATAACGCATGCTTGAAACCCTTGACCAGCAGGTTCCACAAAGAGACATTTCTAAGTTGCGCAGTTGCAGTTGAACATGTTGAACTGTGGACTTGATCCAAAGGCAGGTGGAATTAGGTCGTCTACACTGACTCATACCATGATGGTCCTGCAAACTGTTGGATCTGTTGGCTGTCCGTTGCTGCCAGGAAGCTCGGCTGCGTTTGACATCGCTAGTGACGAACTCGTAGTGCTCAATCCGGTCTCAGAGTACACTGAAGAATTGCCTGTGCTGTTCATATCTGGATGCAATGAATCTGCGGGTCCTCCAACCCCAACAGGTCCTAACGCCTATTCACACCTGCCTCAATCCAAACAATTTGCCGAGCGCAACAGTTCGTAGCAAAGCAGCTGTGGGTCAATGTTTGAAGCGTTGGATTCAGCTGGTCCTCTTCAGTCTGTCCAACGGGATTGGTGCTTTGGTTGCTTTGGTTGTGCCATCTTGATTGGATTCTGTCCATGCATCAAGGAAGCCAGGGTGCTTGCTAATTGTGTTCTGGCAGGGTCTTTGCCAGCTGGTTACAGTCTTGTGAAATTCAACCGATGTGTTGCCACTGATGTTCCTGTGAGACAAGTTTGGTTCCTAGCCACTTTGCTGTTTCAGGGGGGAGCATCGCGATCTCGAGGGTGTCTCACGATGGTGTTTCAGTGGGTCTGAGTATGTCTGAGTGCTCTCGCAAGCTGTCACCACCCTAGGGTGTCATCGGCTGTTTCATGGTGCTGCGTCAGGGTGCTGCGGATTTGGATGTGAGAGACTGATAATAAATACAAAGAATTTGCCCAAAACATGACATTTAATTTACTAATGCATTTATGCAGCACGTCAGCTACTTAGCATCTACCCACAGGGAGCTGTCGAAGTCGTACCTTCCTAGAAAGAAAACAGTTGACAAACTGCACCAGGTATGATGGTATCGTGAAGCGTGCCACGTTTGCCGAAACACACAGGCCCTGATGGCTCCATGCACCTTCCAAGTGAGGTGCACAATGAGCGCAGAGCTGTGCATAGCCTTTGGGATACTGCATCTTAATTTTGCCGTGTTCCATTGCATTTGGTGATATTCTTGCCTTTGGTTGTCGCTTACATGTGGTGTCTCATTGAATCGAGTGGCTCCCCCCCCGCCATGCCTGGCAAACTGATTCCAGCTGTGTGCTGTAGCCTCCGCCATTCAGCACATCTGTGTAGCCCTCCAAAGCACCAGGAAATCTTCGGAAATACTGAAATATCGTAGTATGATCTGTCGTGACACAAGGAACTCAAATAATTTCTGCATGACGGAGCAGAACACTTGGAAAACTTTTCAGGCTAGTCAGCCAAGTTCCATTGCGATTTCATGAGATTTCACCTACCGTTGGCAGAGCCTCTTGGACCAACATGTCCACTGCTGACTGGGCTCTGACTCCAGCGGCACAATATGCAACGATAAAGGTGTCCTTTGCAAAACAAATACACAAAACAATGAAATCAATGAAACAAAGCAAAGCATTTCAGATTCGTAGTCCTCTCCTTTTTGATGCTTTGGTACCTCCTAAAGCTACTCTGGAGAATTCTCATCTCTGATCCCTTGTTTGCTGTCCTTGCTCCCTGCCAAGTTGAGGATGTCCTGGGGCCATGAGCAACTATCAGACAGTCCGCCTACACCCGCACAGCACACACCCGCACAGCACAGCTCAGCACAGCTGTCACAGCTTCTGTCCTCTCTCCAATTTGGCGGGCTCCTCAGTGCTGTGACAGCTGTCACTAAGTTAGCTGATAGCTACTTGGAGAAGAAGGAAGCGATTACTCGATCAATGCGTGGGTCCCAGCCAGCAGAGCTCACCAGAGAAGAGAAGAAGACACACAAGAACAACACCAAACAAGAAGAACAAGTGTTTAAAGTGCTGCGCAAGCACCTTCCCTGAAAGTAGTTTCTTGACGGTTCAAAAGGCAACGTTAGTCCCGTGGGTTCGGGATGGCGTGTGAATGATATGATGCTTCTGAGAGCTTGCAACGGGGTTCCTGGCACCATAGTCTCTTGACGCTTCAGAAAATAACGTAAGGGGCTGGAATTGGGTTCAGGGCCTGTGCCTTTGAGCCTCACTCCTGGGCCACTTGACCAAGTCTAATCTGCTTCGAGATCTTCTGATTCTTCAGCTCTGATTGACTGCAGTTCTTCAGCTCGAGCTGTGCACTGTGCAGCCCGAGGGACTTTTGGATCTGAAGGCGTGTGGCGCAGCTCACATGTCCAGCGTCCCATTCATGCTGCTCACGGACATCGATCACTATACCGCAGCGATCCAAGGACCCCATGGTTTCGATTCATTTCTGAGCCAAAGAGGCGCAAAAGAATGCAAAAGCTGAAGGACAAACACACAAAGAAAAATCTAAATTGAAGAAATAAAATTGAAGCCATAACTCCGTAACTAAATTTTAAAGACTAAACAAAACCTCAAAATTGAGTTGCACGTATCTGCACAAGGTAAGTCATGTCCCTGTGTCATGAGATGAAGGAGCTCGAGAGTCCACTCTCACGCAGGTCATGGATGCCAGTCCTTGAAGTCCTTGAGAAGATTGCCGCCAGTTTCAAAGGTACTTCGACATTTCACATCCTTACCATGCACTGTGATAGTTGCAGGCAGAACCAATTGAAGCAATAGTCCAGTTACACGCGAAATACGGTAGCAAGTCTGCTATGCTTCCTGCCGACTTGGAGGCCACTTGAAAACTCCAAGCCTTGCAATACAAAACGAGACTTGTGTCGTCAGTGTCAGCTTGACCTTCCGTGGCTTTCCGCTTTTCCCAGAGAAGTTGAATTGATGTGAATTGATCGCTTCATGTTCAAATGCCAGTTCTGAGGGTCACTATAAGCACAGTGATCAACAGCTGCCACCTATACCATCTTTCTCACTGACGTTGAATCATTTCTGATGACCAAAGTGCTAGACTAGCATCGCGGGGCAACTACATCCAGTGAGCTCTCTATCCAATGGCTATGGTCTTTCAGACAGTGGGTCTTTGCTTCTCTCCGTTTAAGTGTCTGACTTCTTTCCACGGCCCATCTACACTCCTTACACAGGAAAGAGCTCATTAATTTTCCAAATTCCAGCAAATGCAGAGTCTTGGACTGGAAAATCGGTTGATGCCCATTTTGCTGAGCAAGAAACTCATTGGAGTATTGCAACTTGCAGAAGCCTCAGAAGGCTGCGCTGCAACATGGTTGAGATATCTTGAGATGACACGCTTATCCTGAGATGACATTGTTAATTTATTCTCCAGCATGTGCTCTGAGGCATGCTTGAGCATCTGTGCAAACGGAGGCTTCTACACATTGGTATGTGTGCGCTGTAGTCTGGGTCTGTCTAGTTTCAGGTATGTAATAAGAGATTCGCGCAAAGAAACTGGTCAAAAGCCGCTGTCCGAAGGTTTTCACTTGCTGAGTGCTCAGTGGATTTCAAAACAGATGGAGGCAGTTTGAGCTGCAGGCGCGGTCCAGCATCGTTGCCCGGAAGGCTCAATTCCAATGCATGTAACCTCTTTGGCTCCTTCACTTCAGAAAAGGTCACGCACAGGGCTTCGTGTGTCCTTGTTTTTGTGAGTGTGTGACAGATTTTGAATCTTCTGCTGAATCTAGAATAGTGAAAGGCACTAGCTCTTTGCGAATTGTCTCCTTGTTGGCGAATTGGAGAATGACAAACTGATTCTCAACAACTCCGTTGGCAGACCTATTCTCGGGAGCATATTGAAATGAGGACACAAGTTCCAGAAGGCAAGCACAGATTCCTTGACTGATCCGTCAAAGTAGAACGGTTTGCATAGATTTTTTGCAACTGCATCAGTCATTCTCAAAATAGACACAGATTCCAAGACATCCACTATGTCTCTTGGAGGACGCACGTTGTACTCATGGTATGCAGACAGATTGTGCAAACAGAGATACTTCAATCCCACTAAGGCCACAGCTCCCACCAACCACTTTGCCTTGGCTCAGCAAGATGTCTGAGTTTCAACATGCTTCAGCGTGTGCAGCTTCTGTTTTTTGAGAGCGCTGGGACCAGAGTCCACTTGCAGCGGCAAGTCTCGCGCAGCTGCTTCAAGCTGTCCCTCGAAATCGTGCTCTGCTTGACTGAAATCTACCATGTTGCACCATCGCCTTCCCACTTCAGGCCATGGCCCGGTTGTAATGACGCAGGTCATACTTGAAAGATTTTAAGAAATGTTCCTATTTTTTTCTCATGTTTCCTCTTATGTCCTTCTAGGCCATCAATCTGCTCGCCTTCACTCTGAAGTCCTCGGACCCACATGTTCTGCATTGCGGGGTCAATCCCCCTCTGCCATTTTGAAGTGGAAGGTGTCGCTGTCAGAAGCGACAGCGTTGCCACTGGTCAGCGAACGAAACAGTGCGCTCTCAGCGTTACAACTGAGTTTTCGATCAAGGCCCTGCAAGGTTGTCACATAGCGCCAGGTGTGCATATCTTCAATCGTAAAGCCCATCCCAGGGGAAGCCACACAAATATCCCAGCGAGGAAAGCATGGCACCAAGTGTGGCTTGTGACATCTGCATACATTTGCTACTAATTACCTTTTCTGGAAGACTTGAAGAGAAATGAAGAGAATCCTGGAATTTGCCCACCAACAGAGCACCACATGACGTGCCAAGCGGAGGTATGCGCTTAGGCCAAGACTTCTCCAGGTCCGCAGCAGGGCCTGTTTGTTTCAATCCGCTTTGCTGTGTCTTTTTCAATGTAAAAGATCAAAAGTTCTCAGATCACGCTTTACTGTCTAAGACTGTCTGTCAAGCTGAGGTTTCATTCAAATCCCAATTCAAACGCATCCCTGATAGTTGCTCGTCACTGGAAGCTACCTACATTTACAACATCCTGGTTTAGATAGAAAATGATAGAAATTATCTTTACATGTGTTCCGCTGCTGTGCACACTTTCGGAGACATAGCTGCCACGAGAATCTCTTTGACTTACCCCAACTCGTGTGCTGATCTATCTGATCTCCACAACCTTCACTTAGCTGCCGGCTTTGTTGCTGCTGAGAAGACCACTTAACAACCTTAGCTTGTTTCAAAGTCAAAGTTCTGCAAACATGTCCCGGACGATTTTGAGCGTCTGAGTCCGAGTCAATAAACAAATCTGATTTTTTTTCCAGGTGTGTTGTGCGTACAAGTCTCTGCTGCATCAGCTGCCTGGGGTGCCGGCTGAAAAGTTGATTTCCACCTCCTTGGTTTCGACTTCAACCAAAGCCTGGCCGACGTGGGAAAGGCGAAGCGGAGGGATGGGAAACGTGAACGGACGTGCGAGGAAGCCCAGCAACACAGAGATGAATGCATCCTGGGCCAACTAAAACCCAGATTAAGTAAACCAAAAACATTTCCCTGGCAGCTACTTTTCCCAGAAAAGTCCAACGTATACGCAACATTATTCACAATTTCTGTCAGTCATTGCAGTTTTACAAAAAATGCCCTCAACCCTTCACATTCTTTGTGGATCTGAGTTCTTCAAGAGTTTTGGAGTTAAGGGTTTGTATGCATGCTGATTTTTGTGAGGGGAGCGACCAAATCCCCCTTCAACAGTGGCCCTGCCTGAATTGTATGCAAACGGTCAGGTTGAGTCCTGCAAACCAAAGTGTAAGTGGTCACCCATGCTAGGGTCATCTAGGGTCTCGGCTCAGCCGGTCATTGTGAAGAGTATGTATGTGTCTTCAGGCTCGTTGTACATGTCCCTTGTCTGCATTTGTCAGCATTCATCTGCCTCTTACACTGATGCACACCAAGAGTCCACTGCGCATACTCTATGGTCAAAATGGTCGACTTTGGGCTTTGATGGACTTTGGACATTTCTGCAGCAACCATGAACAAACACAAGCTCTAAGTGTTTGCAAAGCCGCATCAACATACTCTATGTCTATATCGACTATCCTTCTCTATCCTTCTCTATCCTTCTCTATCCTTCTCTATCCTTCTTTATCCTTCTCTGTCCTTCTCTACATCCTTCTCTACATCCTTCTCTACATCCTTCTCCACATCCTTCTCCATCTCTGTATTTTTGATGTAAATGACAAGTGACAAATGGCTCCTGTCAGGCAGTCTCCCTGCACCACAAGATCAAATGAGGCAAGTCAAATGGAGAGATTCGACTCCCTACTTTCACGAAATCATGTTTCGAAAAGTCACAAAATCCTAGAAAGGCATGCAAATCCGGCCTGTGGCCACCTCCTTAGTTCAGATAGGGCAGATAGGGCATTGCTGGCAGAGTTTGGGCAGAGACCTATTCAGAAAAGAGAAGGGGGTAACATTGAACAATTCACGGCAGTACTTGGGAGCGGGTGCAGTGGAACCCACGTCATGAAAATTTAGATCAAAATCCCTTTCACCCATTCAATCCTGTTGTGAAGACAAAAAGGAACTCAGCCAGCAAACTAGTTGTTGTGATCCGAAACAATCCCAAGAGAACAAACATGACACAGCTCACCCTCCACTCATCTGCACCTTATCTTACATGTGAAATTATTGCATCACGACCAAGTCACATCACCATCCTCATCACCATCCTGCGCAAGGAAAGTCAAAGAGGTTGATGCAAAAGTAGCATTGATTTGCAGGGGAAAATGGACTGAAGTTGCGTGAATCTGTTCTAGCTACAAAGGTCTCAAGCACTTCCGCTGATGCTCCTCTACATCAGAATCAGTTTCACCTCGGTTTTCGAGTTGACAGAAAAACCAAGGCGAAAAAGATCCTCGAAGGGCAAAAGCAACCTGTTCTTAAAGAGCGGATCAAGAGCACGGTGTCAAAAGCCACTGCAGTGGGCACTGAGTGGCTTGCGCATGCTGACGTGTCGGCGATCGTGTTGACTGCCCCTGTCAAGTCAAACACCAAGAGGCAAATCAGACAAATCATGGAGATTCATAGACAATAGTTTGGAGAGACAGGAAGAAAGAGAAAGACAGAAAGTAGGAAAACAAATGGAAGTTGAAGGAGTGCAAAAAGGTTTAGACGCACTGGATCAGGCACAAAGCATATGCTGCTTTCAAACTCAAATCATTTTCAATGTCTCTGCTCTTTGTCAAGCCTTCAGCCCCACTTTGTACGAAGAAAGAATGCTGTTTAAGTTTTAATGCACAGCTCCAACCGCAACTGTAAAGCTGCCCTCTCCCTTCTCTGCACCTCCGATTTGCCTGGTCATTTCATGGGGTTTCTAATTTCATCTTTTGCAGTTCCCCTTGCAAAACATGCCAAAGAAGCATCAAATTCAGAAAAAAACATCCACCCATACGATGAAAGGATAACACCAGTGGAGCTGAGAGCAGAATTACACACCTCAGAACACGTCTGAGCTTGGGCTGTGTGGGTGATCTCTTGCTGACGACCAGGCCTGCGCATGCCTGACACGCTTTCGACAATGGTCACTTACCAACAACCAAAGTCGGACACAAATTATTCCACAGTATTTTGAACAAATATTCCCTGCATCTGGCAGAACGGGAGCACCGTATGTGATCTTTGTCTGTTCTTAAAATCTGCTTTCACCTTTACAGCGTGAATCTCCTTGACCGTGCAATTCCAGCTCCGCATGATTCCGCATGTGTGTTGTGATGTTCACGCCTCTTTGCTCCAGTTGACTTGCGAGCCTCTGGAGAAAAAAGCCAATCACATTTCGTTACCAAAGTGTTTAGCAATATTAATGACTGCAACGCGTAAGAGTGAATCGTCAAGTGATATTGGCCTAGATGATGCACCCCTGCCATGGTTCAAGACCATGAGCAGTACGTGTGTGTATGTGTGTGTGTGTGTGTTTGTGAACGTGTATTATAAATATACATTGGTGGTTGGGATGTTCATATTTTGCACTGACCAATACGCCACTGACTTCATGAACTGTGGGGATGTTGGCGCCAGCCTGTCCGTGATGCGAAGTCCTTGGATCAGGGCAACTGAGTACGAAGATGAAAACATGCTGCTGTCAATGACTTCATATGGGCTGACGGATACACTGAGTACAAACGTTTGAGGCATCAACTCTGGCTGAACCTGAAAAGTGGGGTGAAAGCAAGGACATGAGTGAACCTATTTGGTCTTAAAACTTTCTGGAATGCGTATTTCTCAGTGTTTCTAAAGCATTTTTCTATGCAAGCCTGGTTCCATGATTTTCTGCGTAGGCTGTTCTAGGTGCGCAGGCAGAGGGTCGGCGTGATGAGGCTGCGGAACCTGACCTAGGCCAAACCATAGCTGCAGAATGAAATGAAGCTGTGCAATCTGTCCGTTGCATTGCCCTATTGGACCGGCAGAACATCTGTGGTTTTGGAATCGCTTGTGCTTGTCAATCCGAGCTAGGACATTTCTCTTTGAAACCCGAATGGCAATGGAAGAAGACCAAAGAAATGCAATGCTGTTGTGGTAGAAAGGTGAGCCTAAGGATGCTGATTTCTTGTTCTTAAGTCACAATCCTTTGAAGAGATTGTCAAGGTTCCTCCCAGGTTCCTCCCCGGTTCCTCCCTGAGGAATCCGCTCAAAAGGTGCCCAAAACTCCTCCAAAGACATCCGTCGTGAAGAGATCCGTTCCCTCGCACGAGCCTCAAATCAAAGCAAATCAAAGTACTCACTAGAAATAAATGAGTCTGATTGAAAAGACAAAAAGTCATGCAATCAAGCAGCAACTTGTCTGGGAGTTCGAATCTTGCTAAGACCACCGCTCGTCCATTTCGAGCCTCCTCTTTACTTCCGCGAGCCCCACGAACCTGAAGTCAGAAGCCAAGATAAGACTGTAGTGATCCCAGTGCCGAACTCTGTTGCAAAGATGTGTGCATGTCAAGGTGTGCCAAGTTGAAATCTGTGTTATTGACAAAGCTTCACAAATTGAGTCCGAAGCCCGAGACGATCTTATCCTCGGGCATTCAAAAACCGGCTACAGCAACAGTAATAAGAACTCACAACGCTTCCACTACTAGCAAGGTCAGAACTGAAAGCAGAAACACCATCCAACCTTCAAAAGAGCATGTGCTTATCCGTTTTTGCCTGATGGCCATTTGTAGCCTATTAAATGTTTCCATGATCTCCTACTGCCTTTGCTCGGCAAGTTCAAAGCAGCGCACGTTACCACTGGTCGCACCGTCACCCTGAAGGGTTGAGTACCTCAATGGTCAGCTGTGTAACCTCGCAGCAAAGCACACTGGACATCCCAAGGCTGAGACCTTGAACCCCTTGCGGCCTGGCAACGAATGCGCGCGATAGGTTTTCAGACATCTCTGCAAAAGGATACATGATTCTATCTATGTATGTATATATGTATATTCATAAGTATATTGATATGTATATTGTGTTCATGTGGAAAAAGGTCGATTCAGGAAAACCTCAAGACCGGATAGATGAACCTCCAGGATAACGCGTTTTTGAAATATTCTTGAAACTTCCAGTTGAACTACTTTGCTGAAATAAGTCTGAGTGAGAGTCTTGTGTCTGTGCAAATGGGCAAATTTGCTTGAGGGTGTTTGTGACAAATGCTCTTGTTGCCAGGCTGAGTTTTGCCCAATCAATCGACAGTTCGCGTTGATGATTTGTTTTCCTTCTTGCCGCTAGTTGGCCTTGGAAACTCATTCTGTGTAGCATCTGGGCTTGTCAGGGATGTAGTTGTGTGTGTGTGCAAGCAATGCTATAAAATGGTGTGACTGCAATGGGATCACCTTTCATTTAAGATTGCTATTATTCTCATCTAGAATTCATCTTTACTATGCTCTTTAAGTATACTGAAGTTTTAAGATGTTTTAAGTTTTGATAAAGAGATTCTTATACTGAAGTGTATATATATATATATATGTTATTTTTTTTGTCATTTTTCTTCGGTATTTTCTTCTGAAAGCTCGGCCTTTCTGGAAGGCGCCAGGTTTGACTCCGGAGGCGTTGCCTCCAAGTGCCTCACCAAATGGTTTTGAGGATTTGCCGAACGACTCCCACCTCTGTCTAACAAAAACTTGCACCCAGGATGCGCTGCGGAGAATGGGCCTTGCAAGGCGTTCAGCGGGCTCGATTCAGGTGCCTTGGCTGAAACAATTTGTGCACTGTCTGTCGGCTCTTCATTTTGGAAATTGCATCGTTGCAACAAAAAGAGTAGTAAAATGAAGAACGAGGATGTGTCGATATGACACGAACAAACCCCACTTGCGTCACTCTTGGGGGATGACACAGCGTCTGTACGCGGATGTCTGTGTGCTTTCCAGTGGATATCATTTTGCTGTGACAGTCACGGGTTCGCCGTGACCCACTATGCGTCTTTCTGGCTCCATACTCTGAAGCATGGTGGAGCACATGCGGTTTGGCAGTGCTGAAGTTGAGCTATGTACCTCGGAAAGAGCTCCCGGTGGCGAGTGACTCCTCGAGGCAAACTTCAACTTGCTGCATCATCGCAGTAAAAATGCAAACAGAAAGTCATAGAAAAAACTTCAACATACTTCAACCTGACGCACTTTGACACTGACAAATTTAGCACCGCATTTGCTCATGAAGAATCATGAGCACACAATTGTGCTTGATCTGTTCTTCGTCTCCTTCCATGCCTGTGGTGGCCTGCCAGATGAGACGCTGACAGAGTGGTATGACAACTGAGATTCCAGAAGCGCCTTCCGCTTCCAGGGGATCTTCCATGATTGGGCTGACCACCTCGGCCCACACTTCGAATCTATAGCAAACTTAGCAACCTTAAAATACCTCGAACAAAAATTGACAACTTACTGTACGAGAGTACCAACCGAGGCAGCCCACGCATTCTTGGCGCTCTTTCATTGGCATTATCGACGGTATCAACTCAGCTGACTGAAGACTGAACTTGCAAATCAATTCATTGGTAGAAAGATTGATGTACACATATTTTCATGTATCTTCACATACTATTTCTAGAAATGATGTGAATTTCAAGTGACTTTTTCACAGTGACGAGCCGTAGCTCGGTGTGCCTTGACCCAGGGGCATGCTCTGAGGTGCAGGCAGGATTCTGCCTTCGGTTCAAGCCGCGGCAAGCTTTGAGCCCTGAGAGGTGAGCGAGAAGGTCAAGAAATGCTTACAGATTGATGTGCAACAAATGAAATTGATGTCATTTTGTCATTGAGTTATTCTTATTATAATTCTCATTGTCATTGTTGTTCTTATTGTAATTCTGATTGTTATTGTTATTGTCATTCTTATTGTAATTCTGATTGTTCTTGTCATTGTCATTAACATTGTTATTGTTTGTTCTGGTTTGTTGTTGTTCGCTCTTGTTTTGCACCTCGATTCGTTTTCCGACAACACATAAAATGGTTGCGTAATCTGACACTTTGACCAAGACACAAAGTTCGAAATCCTCTGGCGTGCCATGGGGTGAAATTTGGTCGATACAAATATATACAAATGTTCCATGTTCCATATAGCGCAGGGTCGCTATTAGCTTTGGCTGGCGGGGGTTATTTTGTTCAAATCGCTCTGGTCATGTGCGATGTGCGGTATTTGTTGGAGATGTTTGATTTGTTTGTTGTTTTTGGTCATTGTGTGACCGGTCAAGGCTGTTTGATGGCCATCTTTGCTGACATGTTGCGGTGCAACGGTTCTTTTTAGACATTCTGTAAGATGGACTGTGGTTTGAAGATGCGCAAGTACTGCAAAACAAAGTGGGAAATACTGGAAATGCATGGAAATGCCATGTTTTTTGCTGAGTTTTGAAACTGATTGAAATTGTATTGTCTTTGAATTCCTTCCTGAGCTTTGTGGTTGAGGGTGGTGTTTTTGGTGCTGTTGTGAAGGGTGCTTCGGGTAACTTGGGCCATCTTGCTGTTAACTTCGGGCCAACCGAAGCCAAAGTTGGGGCTAACTAGCTCTCAACTTGGCGCCCAATGTGGGCCAGACTGGCATCAAAAAGTGGGCTTCCATGTATGCATTGAAAACCAAAACAAAATAGGAGATAGGAGCTCCAAGTTGGAAAAAGCTAATTTGGCCAATGTGGTGGTGGTGAAGATGTTGTTGCACCACAATGTTAGGGTATTGTATCTTTTAACCAAATGAAAGGCTACGAAAAAGAGAGCAAAAAGATACAAAAAGTTGCTCTGATGAAGGTGCTGAATCACCAATAGTTTGGCAATAAAGACTAAGGTCGCCAGAATTGGCTCCGCAGGTATACACATCCATGTAATTCAAAAACTACAGGCACCATTGATGTCGGCATCAACAATCAATTATCGCGAACTGCGGTGGCCCTCACCAACGCGAAACGGGGTGAATATTCTGAGAATGCACAAGCACATGTCTCTGGCACGCCTACTGAACTTGAGCTCGCAGACTGCGTCGCAGACCAAGTTCCGTGCGTTGATGAATCTCCTTGTTGAGAAGCTGCAAGGTTTGTCTCCTTGGTCCGGGTAGACTTTGGACTTTAGGAATGTCACGGACCACCAAGTGCAGAACATCTCAGGCTTTATCTCTTTGCCCTCAGCACCAGAAGTTTTGCTCTCTGTGTTGAGCACATGCTGCTGTTGCTCTAGCGCAAACCCAGAGAAAGCTCAAAATGCTCGGTGCAGCAAGAACATGCAAGAACCATTTTGCCAAGAACAAGCAGCAAGCATGGTGTCCATCAATCCGACAAACACATGCTTGTAAGTTCAGAAGCTTAAAGCCAGCAAACTGGCTAAAGCCCTGGTGTCACACAGGCACCAACTCAGACCGGCTACAACCACTCTACAAACGGGGCAAGACCGGCTACTGCTCACTGTCTCGGGCATTTGATTGAAAGAAAATGGCAGAAATCAAGAAACTTTAGGCCAAGCATGTCGTCATTGCAATATTTCAAACAGGTTCATGTCTACGCAAATGTGGAGATTGGTGATGCAATCATTCTACAATCAAGCCCTAGAGCCACAGCCAAGCTGGCCATCCGTGGGGCTCAGGAAGTTCACTTCCGAATCCTGCAACTTGCGCAAGGTTTTACGATGTTATTTCAAGATCGAGAGAGTTTTCAGATATTCGAAGATGCCAAGAGATGCTTCGAAAAAATCTTTGAAATTATCGTCCACACCTCCGGGCTCAGAGGATGTCACTTCAAAGGCTGGACTCGGACCTTGATCTCCTGGGCCACGTGTCACAAGTCAAGCCACAAGACACCATGAAGATAAGGAAATGAGATGAGATGAGATGAGTCCTTTCTACCTTTGATATCCTTTGGTGATGTCCAGGCGCAGCTCCAGCTTTTTCCAGGTGAAACGAAAAGCCCAAAGCTGTCGGAAACTAATCGAACGAGTGCACAGCTCTGCGTGTTGCAAATTGCACGCCTTCAAACTGAAGCGGAGCAGGATGAGGCCTATGGATCTTGAAATCTCACAATTGCTTACCACCAACTGCAGTTGTTTTCAACTTAAACCTGTTTCTAGATAAGCTGTACACCTGACTGACATCTTACATATTTTGACAAACCCACGTCTCGTGTCCCATGGCAAGACTTCACTGTTGCAAATGATATTATGAAAAATGCTGTAATTTAATGCAATTTACATCTAATCAATTTGAGCATATTTGAGCGACAAAGCTGCCCATTCTCATGCGAGGGCGTCGTCCCAATGGAGTCCAACTTAAGCCCCTTTGGATCATGAAGGATCAACAGGATTGCCGCTTAACACAAGCTCTAGATACTCCTGCTGACGTTCACGAATCTTTCGTAGCATCGTTATGCATCTTGTCAATGATGCCACTTCTAGCTCCAGATAGGGCACTGCGTGAGGGTCCAAGTCACCTGTTGCCGAAGCTGATATGGAAAGTTCCAGAGTATCACCACCAACAGAGTTGGATCTTGCACGTGCGTCACGTGCCACCGGAGGAATAAGAAAGGAAGAATTGGGGCTGCCTTCACTCATGAAATCTTCGGAGAGTTCACTAGCACTCGAACCTCCAACACCAGAAGCCCCTTTGGGTTCAACTTTGGCGACTGGAGCACTTTGGCTTGAACCTTCAAGCACTTCAAGTCCATCATCCTCCTCGATTTCCTCAAGACTTGCCTCGGCTTTCTTCTCTCCGGATGACTTTTTTGGAGCAACAGAGACTGGACCACCCAAGCGAGCTCCCCCCAATCCAACTCCAGCTAACCCTACTCCTGCATCTCCTGCTGACGTAGGATCTGGAACTGAAATCAAATTCTGACTCGTTGATGGCCCTTGGCCATCAGTCGTTTGGGGGGACGGTCTGTCTGCAGATGATGACTCAGGCACCGAAAGAGAAGCAGATGCTGAAAATGACTCTTCCACAGAAGCAGAATTTGAAGAGTTTGGACTTGGCTGCGTTTTGCAGTTGGCATCCACTTCCTTCTTCGTCGAATCAGGAATAGTAGCAGCCTTCTCTTTACGTTTTTCTTCTAGCAATTGGCGATAGCGCTCATCTGCTGGGTGATCCCAAATGCTTTCGCCTGTCTCAAAATTAAAGTAGAATACGTCGTCGCCATTTGCAGTGCACGCTTTCCAGGGTGCTGGCACTGGGGCCACCACGCCCTCCCGCGCAATCCACATCAAGTCCGCTTCCTTCTCAAGGTCAATTCCCAGATATTCCGCAAAGTCCAGAACCTCTTCGTCGCTGGGCACTCTCTCATCATCTTGATAAAGCAATTCGACGCCTTTGGCCAATTGAACTTTTTCAGCACTTTGGCTTGACCCTTCAAGTCCACCATCCTCAATTTCCTCAAGAGCCTCCACTTTCTCAGCTGATGAAGCTCCCTTCTTCGCTTCAGATTTCTGAGCAGAGACTGCTTCTTCCTGACGAGCTCCACTCAAGCCAACACCAGCGCCCCCGTGCTCAACAGGAGCATCGCTGTTTGTCAACCCGTCCACAGAAAGTCTCGATTCTTTCTTCAAGATCCCTTGAAGCCCTTGAATTGCTTTGGTTTCAGATCGTCTACTTGCATCCGACACTGAAAGGGAAGCAGAAAGGGACTCTTCTGCAGAACTGGAAGGATTTGCGTGCTCCAGTTTTTTGTCCGTTTCCTTCCTTGAATCTTCTGCCTTCTTGCTGTCTCCTTTGGTGGTCTCTTTTGGATGCGCAGCCTTGTCAGAGGTTTTCGGCTCAGCGCCAGCTACTGACTCGGATGTCCGCACAATCGAGGCAGCAGCCTTTTCTTTACGTTTTTCTTCTAGCAATTGGCGGTAGCGCTCATCTGCTGGGTGATCCCAAATGCTTTCGCCTGTTTCGAAATTAAAATAGAATACATCATCACCATTCTCAGTGCACGCTTTCCAGGGTGCTGGCACCGGGGCCACCACACCCTCCTTAGCAATCCACAACAAATCGGCTTCCTTCTCAAGGTCGATTCCAAGATATTCCGCGAAGTCCAGAACCTCTTCTTCGCCCGGCACTCTGTCCTCGTCTTGGTCCAAGACTGTCACTCCTCCATGACGGTCAGACTTGGACTTTTCTGAACCTTCTGAGTCACTGACATCTACAGCCATGCTTTACAGGGCCTTCAGCCAAGACGCTGAAGCAAATGTTTGAAGTACCCAGCGCGGTGACAATCGGAAGTATATATAGTTCACATGTTCTTTCACATTATTGCAGTCTCCAAACGATCTCAGCTGCATTATTCAGGAATTCCCAGCCAAGTCAACATTCCCGCGCGCTGCTTGCTATAGACTCCAGGTTTCCAAAATGCATGATGATCCTGATGAAACCAAATGATAGAACTATCTGATAGCGTTTGGTACTAAGGTTTAGCAGGGGTTGGTCCCAGTCGGTCCAATTTGTGCAAAAGAGTCAAATTTGTTCTATCAGCCGAATTGCGTTGCAAGCACCCAAGTGGGATTCCCAGTCCTCTGGCTGCAACAGCATCAAGCTAATTGCAGATTTGGCGTAGGTCTCCTCTTGCACTGCCATGTCACCATCTGGCAAGACCTGGCTATTGAATTGAAATCAGGCACCGAAATTGTGCCACGTGTGGCATGCCCACCAGGCCTGGTACTGCGTAAGTAACCTCGCAGCGTGAGTTTGCAAAAGATATGTTTGTAGAAATTTTCAGCGTGACATCGGATATTTGTCAAATGATTTGTTTGTAGATTCTTATGTAAATTTTCAATGTTATGTTATGTTCTTCAATGGAAAAGCGCATTGAAAGCACCGAGAAGCTTGAGCAGGAGCGTGCGCTGCTCCAGCAGGGAGAATTTGTCCCCCAAGCACCGGCGCGGTCCTCACCAAGGTGGCTCTTCATATTTCATGGCTTCCACAGGAACTTCCACATGCTTCCATAATGAAATCTTTGACTCCAAGCTCTTGATGATACTCTCCTTCTGAAAATGGTTTCATGAAAATTGAAAAGATGTTTTGACAAAATGCAAAGATTTTTAAAGTAGTTCTTCCGAGAGAAGCGCTTCTCTTGGAGAAAGCGCTCCGGATTAAAGTCCAAAGGATTCTCCCAGACCTGCCGCAGAATGGATCTGTTTAAGTCCCTTTTTTTGTTAGAGTACTAAGTATAATCAAATTTCAGGAGTAAATACGAGCGATATGTAAGTCAGAGTGAGTCCTTCCTTCTGAGACCTGGCCTCTGGGTGCCTGTTGATAGCTCCGACGTGCAAAGAGATACCTTTCGAATTTCGAAGATTCAGATCACACAGCTGGAAAAAGGCTGCTCATCGGTCACTGATGCCAACAAGGACATGTCCATGGATGTTCTTTCAACATCTTTCAACAGGCAAGGCACCTGTCCCCTTGGGAACAGCAACGCCATCGAGTTCTGTATCCACCGCGGCTTCACGAGAGATGAGGTTGTAGACTGGAGGCTTAAGGCGGAGGCCTCAGCTGAGCAACCGATGTCGCCATTCTTTGGGGACAGATTCGCGACCTACGCGACCTACGCGACCTACGCGACCTTTACCTCTGACGCAAATTGATTTCAGTCCTACATGGAGCTTACCCGTCGTAAATTGGATACAACCAGAGGAAAACTGATTTGATGTTGTTCCATCTATTTGTTTGACTTTGAATCTTATGTTTCGTTTGCATTAAAACTATGGTTCACGCGATGTTTCCGTGAGGCTTCTGCGCGGTTTACGCAAAAACAATATCTGACTTCAAGAAAAGAAATATTTGGCATGAAGATGGATGAAGCATGTCTAACCTACAGTTACCAATTATTAAGGGCCCGCAAGCACCCGCAATGCAATAATTTCATGTAGTTTCTCGATTTGCATTGATTTCCCGCATGTAAAAGCATGCACTGAGGGATAAGTCAACCGTAAAGGCAAAATGTGCCGCAGATCTTCCGCGTAAAAGCGCCAAACTCCCCCACGGATTCACTGAGACTCCCAGTGAGAGCTGACTCTTTGCGAGTCGACCCACGAGCTGCTCCTGCTTCCTCCTGCTTCCTCCTGCTTTGCGTGCGCATTGTTCTTAGATTGGTCGTGTTGTTGGGCGTATTCAACGCATTTCTGTTCAAGTCTTCAGTGTCTCGACGCGCAAAGCTGCAGTATATCACAAAGCGAAACACGGAAACTTTTGCAGTGCGAATGCACTTGCATCATTTGCATTTTGCTGTTGAATATGTTGATGTGATAAGTCAACCTGCAACACGGATGCCAAACTGGGGGGCCAGCAAGGGTACAGGGGCAGCTGACAAGCGGTCAGAGTAGTACTGTCTGAGGTTTCGTGTGCACACGCTGTGAGCGCATAAATCTTATCAACGTATTGCCACTGATCTGAAGGCTATGGAATTCGTACATACTGAACTCATCTCAACTCTGCAATACTCTTTACATCTCTTTACGAAGCAAACAGGTACGGCCGCAATACAGTTTGCAAACAAGGGTGCCTTGCCTCAAGTGCTCACAGCGGTGACAGTAGGCTCAACGGGCGGTGCAAACCCCTTGCAGTTGCATTGATGTCAAAATTCCGTGGTTTCGACGCCTCCTTTTTGGTTGGTCAACGGCTCTGTGCTGCGGCTCAGTGAGGTTTGTGGTGCTATGAAGTTTTACGCTCGGCACTCTGTGGCTTTTGGTTTTGCTTAAATGGGCTTAGATGGGCTTAGGATGGCTTAGGAGGTTGTCAAGGGATCTGGAGGGTGGCGATTCATGAGAGCCACTTTCACTGATCACCGCATTGATGTACGGAACTTTCTCCAAATCGTCGGCATCTGGATCGCTCTTGCCGTTCAGAATATCGAAGGCCTCAATTCACAGTCCTACCTTCGAAAAACACACAGTCTTCTGCACCTCAACCTTGGCGTCTTTGTAAATGCACTTCCTCTACACCTTAGGACTTGATCTTATTCATATCATTTATATCATTTGATTCCATTTGACTTCATCTTATGTCATTTTCTCGGGTTTTTCTAGGTCTTTGAGGACACCATACCCAGGAAATTGCATCAACCTGTTTTCGGATACAATATCATCTTTTATATGCATTTGTTTGGGTTTTTATATGCGCATTCCATGAACATCAAAAGCATATAGAAAACAAGGGGTCCCGCCTCACGTCGAGCTTTTTCCTGCACTTCAGGATGTTTTGCGAGGAAGTGCATTGTCCACGCCAATGAAACTGCAGTTGTATCCTTAGGTTCCCAAAGAGTGACAGTCCCATCCGCAGAACCCGTTGAACAGGAACTGAAGCACTGCTGCAGAGTTGGAGTGCGATGACTTTGCCTTCACCGCTGACATAAAAGAACCAAGTTGCATGGCCAGCAAGGAAAAAGATCCAAAGAGCAGGCACCATACATCCATCTGGAAGGACTCCTGGTGGAAAATCGATTATTGTAACTTGCCTGGACATCCTTTTCGTTGCTTATGATGTTAGTATGCTAAAATAATGTGGACAATGTGTCTGCTGCATTCTGCTGCATCTTCCACGGTCCTTTGGGATCGAGGCCAGAACCAAGCCTTGGTTAACTGCGACAAGAGGAGAGACACATCGAATTGGAAACTCTTATCTGTTCTCCTGAGACTTCTGTTGGCTGGGCCCTGCCTAAGGACTCCTCCAAGAAATTGGTGAAAACAGCTTAGAAAAGCCTTGAAAAGCTTGGAGTAGACTAGAAAAACTTTGAAAAACTTTGAAAAGCTTAGAGTAGACTTGAAAAGCTCAGAAAAGCTTTGAAAAGCTTAGAGTAGGCTTGAAAAGCTTGGAAAAGCTTTGAAAAGCTTAGAGTAGACTTGAAAAGCTTAGAAAAGCTTTGAAAAGCTTAGAGTAGAAAAGCTTGGAAAAGCTTTGAAAAGCTTAGAGTAGACTAGAAAAGCTTTGAAAAGATTTGAAAAGCTTAGAAGCATCATGTCGAGCATGTCCTGGGGCTCATCTTTGAATGTGCCTGCTCCCATCTGCTCGCGTCGCTGCTGAATTCGTGCATCCACAGCACCTGATGCTACATCTGTTGGAGCAGTGCGCTAGAAGAGCGGCTAAGGATGAAAAGAGCTGTGTTGCAACTGCAAATATCCAACATCTTCAAATATTGCATCAAAAGATGAACTGCATGCCAGACCCCTAAGCAGTTTCCATATCAAAAGGCGCCATGTCATCAGCATTGCATAACTGAATGTCCATCATTGGGGACCCCCACCTAACTCACCAGAACAACAACAAGGAAAAAGAACAAGTACAACCGAAAAAACATGGCAAACATGTTGAAGAGCGAAACCACCACCAACACCAACACCGCCACCCAGCAAAGAGGATGATGCAAATATATGTATACATATTTATAGATATATATATATATGTATACATATCTATATATATATGTATACATATATATATACATATATACATATATATACATATATATATATACATATATATATATATACATATACATATATATATATATACATATATATACATATATATATATACATATACATATATATACATATATATACATATATATACATATATATATATATATGTCTTTGTGCACATTCTGGATGCACATACACATGGAATCACATGGATCTACACATTGGCTTCGCAATTCATAGGTGTTTCTATGCGCTTCAACACGCCGCAAACAAACAGTCTTTGACACCCGCACCTTCAAGCACGGTGTACATGTGGTTGACAGCTTTCTTGAAACGCAGATTTCGAGGGGTCGGCAATCTCTCCAAGACGGGGAAGGTCAAGTAGAGAGGGTTCAGCATTTCTGACATCACGACCTGGTACTGCCTGCGACAATCGCAAACGTATGGTATATGAACAGCTGATAACTCTCTGATTACAGGGACTAAAGATTCAACATATGTCAGTTGGCTTGAAAGTCGTTGGTAAACTCCGGGCATCCTGCTGTTTAGCCCCATCGACCTGTAAGTGTCGTCAAACTCGCCATCAATAGCACCAAAGCCCTGCCCAAGCATCGCCGTGCCAAGCACATCTAAGGCATATCGCGACATGTCCTTTGCTCGAAAAATCAGTGACATCAGTAGTATTCTTTCAGTCACGGATCACGAGAGGTACAAAAAGACAAGGTGAAACACAAAGACTAGAAATTCAGAAAATACATGAAAATACAGCGTTGGTCAAAATGAAAGAACAAACAGCACCGAGCATCCCTTTTGGCGTCAACCTGATCACAGCCTTTCCAGGTGTTGAGCAACCTTACAGTCAAGGCAGGAATGAACTGCCACAAGTCATTTGCTGCAGTACCCAGACCGTTTGAAGAGCAATGACAAAGTGGCAAGGACACTTGGAACTAACAATCCAATAAGTTGGCACGCCAGGTCATGCTGGGTGCGGGCAAATGGCTTATCAGTTGCCTCATTGAATTTCGGCACCAAATTTCTCAAAGCCTGAAGGGAGGCTTGATGTGAAAGCTTGCAGATTCATCTCCAAAACCCCAAAATCCTTATCAATTCTGGGGATGCAGCTGCACACCCAAACAGAAAAGGAAGACACATGTGAAAAAACCTGCCGTAGTCCTACCTTTTACGTGTCTGCGTGTCTTCAAGGGCCTGCTTCTCAAAGGTCGGGTCGACCGGTTTGCCTTCAATCAAATTTCAGAGCGCAGCGATACATTTTCACCCCAAGACCGTTCTGGGAGATCTGAACAGCACAATGTCTGCAGGTTTTCGAAAATGAAAATATCCAGAAACGCAGCAGCAAATATTTTTTCAAAGGGAAACATGGACCGAGACAAGTAGTAACCACACACTACCTTCAGGGTTGGGGGGACACGGGAACTGGGAATGGTTAGGGGGGACTTGGGAGGAAGTTCGCCGTCTCTTGGCCACGCTACCTTCGGAAGATCTGAATTCCAGAATTACCATCTTCAAACAAACAAATCTTCAAGAAAAAGAACGCAAATGAACATCCGCGTTCCCTGAGGAAAATAGGAAGAACTTGGCTTCAAAAAGTTCTTCTCTTTGCCAAGCTGCGAAGAGCCTGCCACCGCACGCCATTTGTCATCACCAAAGAAGCATTCTGCCCGTCCTTGCAACGTCTGTAGTAATTGCCTACTGTAGGACCAAAGAACAGCCTTTCAGCAGTCGTGCTCCCACCATCATAATCTTTCGAATTCAGCGACTGTATCCGTAAGAGCTACTATGGTAACCTGGACTTTCCAGGCAGTCTCAACAATGTCTCAACAGGCAGCTTCATGGCGTTGAGAAATGCTCTTGGTGCACTCCTTGGTGTAGTTGAGGGGAGCTTGGATGCTCTTGGAGGCTATCGCATCATTATCAGCCTTTGGAAACTCCTGCGGAGACTAGTTGCATCGTTGCATTGGCTTGCTGCAATCGCATGTAGTGCGTGTTGACAAAGTCTGCATCAGTTCAGAATTGTGGTTTTGTGCATGTGATGTGCTTTACACGGTTGTTATCTGAGGCCTGTTGACGCGTCAAGACTTGTCTGGCAAGCTCTGGGTGCGTAATGGCCAACGAAGTTCGAGGCCCAAAGAAGAGTTTGAACATTCGAGGGTTCCTCAAGAAGAAAATAAAAAGAATCCTCAATAACTTTTCAATTCAGAATTTCAAACAGAAAACAAAAAAAGGAGAGCTCACAGGAGAGCTCACAGGAGAGCTCGCAGGAGAGCTCGCAGGAGAGCTCACTGAGGTGGGAACTCATCTCCCAGTTGCAGCATGGCCTCAGATTGGAGCATAAACGGCTTCGTAACTGGCATTCTGAAAGGTCAACGTTGGACGCAGTAGCTTGCGCTCCCAAACCAAAGCAGTGAAACTTCTTCAGCTTCTGTATTCAAAGCAGCAGAAGATTCAAAGAATCAAGACCGAATAAAAATCGATATAAAAGACTCTTAAATCTTCTCGAATCAATAGAATTGAATCCAAGACTCTTTGAATCAAGAATCGTAAAGTAAAGTTTACCAAATCTCGCACTTCCGAATCAGTCAAGACACATTTGCCAGGCGATTTCGTGCAGTAACGACAAAGAGCTTGCCTGCAATCCCAGCTTATTCTCACTCACTTTAGGATACTTTAGGCACAAACACACCTTGCCACAGTTGTCTGGAGCGATTTTGACCCTTAAATCTTTAAAAGCATCGGATTTCTTGTTCATTTTTTCCATTTCTTCCAGCGCATTCTTCGATTATCTGAGTTGAGCATATCACGCATGGATTGTTACGAGGTGTATGTTGCAGTCACTCTCGCAGAATGAGGTTTATGTCGCAACTTCTTTCTTTTGAAGGGGCTTCCATGAAGATGGATGCAAAAAGCATCAGTTTCTGTGACGCAGAGAAATCTCGTTTTTGCCTCACATGTTTGTGGGTGGTATGGGTCTTGTGCCTGCTACGAATGATTGCCACTCTCAGCTGGCACGGGCACCTGTTTAGGCTGAAGTTAAAAGTTCAGCACTGTGCAGCTCCAGGGCTCCCCGATGGCTTCCAAAAAACCCACGACAGAGGCTCTCCTTGACATCTCTTGTCTCTAGGAAACAAATCCTAAAATGAAAGTTTCCTTTGCAGATCTGCGAAAAGAGCCCAGGGACACAACGCCAGAGGTTTGGCATTGTTCAAGGCAATGCCCAAATTACTGTGACTCAAGCTACATGGGCCATGTGTACATAGCACTCCATGGACGTGCAATGTGTCACTGGCGAAATAAGCTGACATGGGAGCAGTTTGCAGCTCTGAAAAGCATCCCTTGTTACAGGATGTTCGAGCAACTGTACAATGCTTCACTCCCAAAGGCGACCTGCATCCGACAAGCGCATTGGGGCTGCATTCATGATATGCGTCAAGCGTTTTGACTCTTGTAGATTGAAATGCAGCAAATACTATTGAGTTTGTAGAGCGTATTCGAATGAAAAAGCAGCGACTTAAAAACTACATAAAACAACAACATTTGCAACTTGTAGACATTGTAGACCTTATACTTCTTTGTTCCAAGAGCCTGGACCATGTGTAGAAGCAAACGGATGTGTTGAGCTGTAGACATTCTGTTTACATCTGCTTACTGTGTTTGTTGTAAAAGTCAAAAGTCCTTGTGGTAAGTTCCAGCAGATCAGGCGAAAAGATGTCTGTCTGTCTGTCTGTCTATCCATCCATCTATCTATCCGCCCATCTATCCATCCATCCGTCCATCTGTCCGTCCGTCCGCCAGTCCGTCAGTCCATCCGTCCATCCGTCCGTGCGTCCGTCCGTCTGTCCGTCTGTCTGTCTGTCCGTCTGTCTGTCCGTCCGTCCGTCCGTCGGTCAGTCTGTCTGTCTATCCATCTATCCATCTATCCATCTATCGATCTATTCATCCATCTATCCATCCATCAATCCATCCATCAATCCATCCATCCATTTGTTTGTCTGTCTATCTATCTGCATCAATCTCTATCCCTAGCTAAGTTTATGCTTCTCTATCTTTCTCCCTCTTGGAACATCCAAAAACGTTGCGAGGCCCGCAGTTGTTTTCCTTTTCCGATTTTGACTTGGAAATGTGCTTCGCCCAACAGCAGGGCGTACTTTTTCGACATTTTGTCATCAAAATATGTTTCGAACATGGTGCTTTTGCGATTTTGACTTGCAAATAGCTGTGCTTCGCGTCACAGACCTCCGCGCCAGCCGCTTGACCAGATGGATGGATGGATAGATAGATGGATGGATAGATAGAAAGATGGATAGATGGATAGATGGATAGGTAGAAAGATGGATAGATGGATAGATGGATAGGTAGAAAGATGGATAGATGGATAGATGGATAGGTAGAAAGATGGATAGATGGATAGATGGATAGGTAGAAAGATGGATAGATGGATAGGTGGAAAGATGGAAAGATGGAAGGATGGAAGAATGGAAAGATGGAAAGATGGAAAGATGGAAAGATGGATCAGATCAGATCAGATCAGATCAGATCAGATCAGATCAGATCAGATCAAATGAGATGAGATGAGATTAGATTAGATTAGATTAGATTAGATTAGATAATCAAATGGATGGATGGATCGATTGATTAATTGATAGATCGATAAGTCAGTAGATCGACAAACATATAGACATAATATGGATTGTGAGCAACGGACAAACAAATTCCGACCCCCTATCGCTCTTTCAGTGGATCGATCCGTCATCCATGCATCTGTGCTCCGTTTCCTCTCCTATAGGCGTTCCGTTTTGGACACTTCCTCCACAGCCTTGTGCTCTAGTGGCAGCAAAGCTCGTACTCAAAGCCCGTGTAAGTTAGAGGACCTGTTTGTACAGGTGAGAGCACGTTTCCATACCTGTTTGAATCTGTATAATTCGTTGTTGCCCAGTATAGGGATCGGTGGAGGTATCCCTTTGGTCCCTTTGTCTGTTCTTTGTCCTTTTTCTCTTTTCTCGTGGTGTGTTGCTTGACCGACCGACCCAAGCTTGGAAACTGTTTGTGCCAGGAGTAGGAGTAACTTTTTGTATAGTACTACTGGACAGGAGCACCTCTTTTGAAATGCATTGTTATCATTGATATCCATTCACTCTCTGCATAAGCAAGAAGAGCAAAGGTAAAATGAGCGAAATAAGCGAATGGGCGCCCCTTTACTAAGACTAGCTGACGAACAGCTTCCTGATGTCACTGAACTCTGGCCTATGCTCCTGCGAGCATTTCCATTGAGGCATCCTTCTTCAGCGTGACAGTATCACTCAACATTCCTGCACTGCAAGGCTTGAGCAATGAGAGTGGCAAGAACAGGACAAGAGATCGTGGAGAGTTGGGAGGAATCTAATCTTGAATTCAGATGCCCAGGAGTTCTTTGGATGGTTCCATTTCAGTGAAAATACGCTGCTTCTGGGAGCCCCCCTTACTGGGATTCATTGCTCGAGGACAAGACAGTGAGGACTGTCGGTGAAGCCAAAAAACAAAAAACTAGACGACGGTTGGCCCGAGAGCGAAAAAAGCGATGTTATAGCAGCCTCAAATATACGAAGCAAAAATAATAACGGATCGATTTACAGATGCAGCGAAAATGATGGTGAAGATGATGGTCATGATAATGAAGTAGGAGAAAATGATGGGAAGGTTGCGATGATGAAGCGTACCGGCGCAAAACGCACCACAACTTAACGTACCAGCGCAAAAAGTACCAGAGCAAAACCTACCAAGACAAAACGTACCAAGACCAAACGTACCACAGCAAAACGTACCAAGTCAAAACGTACCAGACAGCAAAACGTACCAGAGCAAAACGCACCACAACCTAAGGTCCAAGACAAAGCGCGCCACATCAAAACGTACCAGCACAAAACGTACCAGAGCAAAACGTACCACAGCAAAACGCACCAGACAGCAAAACGTATCAAGACAAAACGTACCAAGACCAAACGCACCATAGCAAAACGTACCAAATCAAAACCTACCACAGCAAAACCTACCAGAGATTGAAAAGTACCACAACTTAACCCACCAGCGCAAAACGTACCAGCGCAAAACGTACCAAGACAAAACGTACCAAGACCAAACGTACCGCAGCAAAACGTCCCAAATCGAAACGTACCACAGCAACACGTACTAAGACAAAACCTACCACACCGCAAAACGTACCAAATCGAAACGTACCAAACCAAAATGTACCAGCGCAAAACGTACCAGCGCAAAACGTACCAAGACTCAGACAGCAAAACGTACCAAGACAAAACGTACCAAGGCCAAACCTACCACAGCACAACGTCCCAAATCAAAACGTAAACACAGCAAAACGTACCAAGACAAAACGTACCGCACCGCATAACGTACCGAATCAAAACGTACCAGCGCAAAACGTACCAGAGCAAAACGTACCACAGCAAAACGTACCACAGCAAAACGTACCACAGCAAAACGTACCACAGCAAAACGTACCACAGCAAAACGTACCACAGCAAAACGTACCAAGACAAAACGTACCAAGACCAAACGCACCA
>VSDK01013751.1:224744-239578 GCA_009767595.1 Symbiodinium kawagutii
AGTTGTGAAGGTCTAGATCTGCAGATGTGAGGTTGTGGAGATCTAGATCTGCAGATGTGAGTTGTGAAGGTCTAGATCTGCAGATGTGAGGTTGTGGAGATCTAGATCTGCAGATGTGAGTTGTGAAGATCTAGATCTGCAGATGTGAGTTGTGAAGATCTAGATCTGCAGATGTGAGTTGTGAAGATCTAGATCTGCAGATGTGAGTTGTGAAGATCTAGATCTGCAGATGTGAGTTGTGAAGATCTAGATCTGCAGATGTGAGTTGTGAAGATCTAGATCTGCAGATGTGAGTTGTGAAGATCTAGATCTGCAGATGTGAGTTGTGAAGATCTAGATCTGCAGATGTGAAAGTTTGAAGATCTAGATCTGCAGACGTCAGTTGTGAAGGTCTAGATCTGCAGATGTGAGGTTGTGGAGATCTAGATCTGCAGATGTGAGTTGTGAAGATCTAGATCTGCAGATGTGAGTTGTGAAGATCTAGATCTGCAGATGTGAGTTGTGAAGATCTAGATCTGCAGATGTGAGTTGTGAAGATCTAGATCTGCAGATGTGAGTTGTGAAGATCTAGATCTGCAGATGTGAGTTGTGAAGATCTAGATCTGCAGATGTGAGTTGTGAAGATCTAGATCTGCAGATGTGAAAGTTTGAAGATCTAGATCTGCAGACGTCAGTTGTGAAGGTCTAGATCTGCAGATGTGAGGTTGTGGAGATCTAGATCTGCAGATGTGAGTTGTGAAGATCTAGATCTGCAGATGTGAGTTGTGGAGATCTAGATCTGCAGATGTGAGTTGTGAAGATCTAGATCTGCAGATGTGAGTTGTGAAGATCTAGATCTGCAGATGTGAGTTGTGGAGATCTAGATCTGCAGATGTGAGTTGTGAAGATCTAGATCTGCAGATGTGAAAGTTTGAAGATCTAGATCTGCAGACGTCAGTTGTGAAGGTCTAGATCTGCAGATGTGAAAGTTTGAAGATCTAGATCTGCAGACGTCAGTTGTGAAGGTCTAGATCTGCAGATGTGAGGTTGTGGAGATCTAGATCTGCAGATGTGAGTTGTGAAGATCTAGATCTGCAGATGTGAGTTGTGAAGATCTAGATCTGCAGATGTGAGTTGTGAAGATCTAGATCTGCAGATGTGAGTTGTGAAGATCTAGATCTGCAGATGTGAGTTGTGAAGATCTAGATCTGCAGATGTGAGTTGTGAAGATCTAGATCTGCAGATGTGAGTTGTGAAGATCTAGATCTGCAGATGTGAGTTGTGAAGATCTAGATCTGCAGATGTGAAAGTTTGAAGATCTAGATCTGCAGACGTCAGTTGTGAAGGTCTAGATCTGCAGATGTGAGGTTGTGGAGATCTAGATCTGCAGATGTGAGTTGTGGAGATCTAGATCTGCAGATGTGAGGTTGTGGAGATCTAGATCTGCAGATGTGAGTTGTGAAGATCTAGATCTGCAGATGTGAGTTGTGAAGATCTAGATCTGCAGATGTGAGTTGTGAAGATCTAGATCTGCAGATGTGAGTTGTGAAGATCTAGATCTGCGGATGTTGATGATGCTGATGTGATGATGTACAGATGTTGATGATGCTGATGTGATGATGTACAGATGTTGATGATGCTGATGTGATGATATACAGATGTTGATATACAGCTGATTTTTTACGAAGAACCCTTCGCAGGCGCTCTCGGGAAAAACTCACCTTTTTTGAGCACAAAACATATTGCAACATGAGAATTCCAAACAGTTCCGAACATGCAGAAGATTCTTTTTGGGAAGATGCAAAAATGCATAACTTTTACTGGTGTACCCCACTGCTGACATATCACACAGCTACTGCGCACAGCTGTCCTTTCGTGGCATCTGCAAGCTTTCTGGCCATCCAAGAACTGAATTGCTGTACCTTTTTGGACTTGACCTGGTCAAGGACTCTGCGGCTGTGACTTGCGGCTTTGATTTAGAGAAATTCCATAGACACCGGTCGAATTTTGGCTCAATGCAGTGCTCATGGCACGCAGAGAATTTAGCTCAGTTTGGAACCTGCACTTACTGTTACTTACTTCTGACTCTGCTGCTCTTTTGGAGCCTGGATCACTAGCCGGGAACTAGTCTCGATGCTGAGTTCACAGGCTCGCGCTCTTTAAGCTGTCTGAGGAACAGACAAAGAACTCGTTTGTGAAGTGACCGGAAACCACAACCAGCAACAAGTAAAGAGGAAAGAATCTCTTCGGCATAATGCCTCCAAACAGTTTCTCCGCAATCTTCCTTAGTTGAGCAAGGAAGCTGTTCATGTACTCAAAAATGCTCCATGATATCTTGATCTTGGATAGGTCAGCCCAAGGATAGGATACATCAATACATCCGAAGACAGGTCATGATTTCACATGTAGGCCTTGGTTCTTTGCTCATGTGAAGTGTGATGCAAGCCCCATCAGAAAGCCAGTAAGGTTCTGAACAGCTCAGATCGTTGATGTTGATGACAAATGGAGAACAGGTCGCATTGCAGGGCTTCTGTGGTGACATCAACCCTTGATGAAGCACAGGACCAAAGTATCACAAAGGAACCGTAAGCGTTACTGCCGTTACCGTTCCCGTTACCGTTAGCGGTGTCGCAACCGCGTGTCTTTTTGTAGAAGATCTGTCCAAGAGGTCCATGCAAAATGAACATCGGGAAGGCCAAAGCGCCCAGTGAAGTCATGAGCTTCGACCCAAAAAAACGCGTAATGAGGTGCGGCTTCTCGGTCAGGCAGTCCCTGGAAAGAGGGAAAGGAAGGGAAAAGTTTCCAGGAAAATAGCTTTAAAAAAACTTTAAGACAAAAATAAGGCACAAGTCTGCCGGTTCTCCCTCCATGCAGCTTAGATTGGGAACGTGAGTTTAAGTTGTGCCAAAGAAGTTAAAGAATTTTAAGACATGTCTCAAACATGTTTGTCATGTTGAAAGATATGTCTTGTAACTTTGTTCGTAGCACCTGTGCATCTCCATCAAGAACTTGGTGTACAAGGGCATGAACAGAAGCGTCCGAATCATGGCATCATTGAAATTCAGGGTCGTGAGGCGCAAACCCAAAGATGCATAGCTTGCCAGGAACAGCCACAATGGATTTGCAGATGGCTTCTGACCCTCGTCATCCAGCATTACACTTCTTGCTGCTGCTGCTCCCGTCACAATTTCCACCAGAGCTCCAAATGGATGGAAGCGCGTCACGTTCCAAAGGTACGGATGTGCTGTCTTCTCCTTATATGCTCCGCAACAATAGAATTTCCAGGCCTGGGAGTAGGAGAGCTTCTGAAGCAGAGAAACTGTCGATAGGACCACCAAGAGTTTATGAAGACCGTCCTTTGACAGCTTTGCCAGCTGCGGCAGAATGGCTGGCAATGTAAAGTTTGCGAATGAAAGTGCTGAGAGAAACCAAGTAGGTGGATTCCAGATCTCGGCCTCAGATGGGAACCAAGCCTGAAGAAGGCTGTAGTTCAAGAAGGCGTGCATTCCTGTTGTGGCCCACGAGTTGTTCATCAAACGATCGGTCGCAATGAACATTGGCGCACCCAGAGTCGAGACCAAAAAGTGAAGGGGATAGTAGCTCATCACCTCAAGCTGATATGCTTTGCAAAGCTTCAGACCAACCTTTTTGTCATTGCCCGGTCTTATGCTTGCCATCTCTCCGGGTTCTAGCGAAGACTTTTCTACTGGACAAGAACACATTGGGAGATCATTGCAGAAAGCGACAAATCCTCATGTCCCCTTTGAATCTGCTAGATGGCACACAGCTGGGTAGCAAGGTTTGCATTCCGATAGCATTTCGACTGGTTCCTTCACAATAGCTACTGCATCTTTCAGCATCTTACAACCACAACCTGCAAAAAGCACAGCTTTGTTGTTGTTGTTGCTGCTGCTGCTGCTGTTGCTGTTGCTGTTGCTGTTGCTGTTGCTGTTGCTGTTGCTGTTGGTGGTGGTGGTGGTGGTGGTGGTGGTGGTGGTGGTGGCAGCGGCGGTGGTGATGGTGTTCTTGTTATTGTTCTTGCTCTTGTTCTTGTTATTGTTCTTCTTCTTCTTGTTGTTGTTGTTGTTCTTGTTCTTGTTCTTGTTGTTTCTTGTTTTTGTTTTTCTTCTTGTTCTTGCTCTTGTTCTTGCTTTTGCAGTTCACATGCACCTTGAAATGTGTAATCCTTTGCCAAATTTGATTGGTCGTAAACTGGCTTGCGTAGCATCACCAGACTTGCCTGGAAGTGCGGGCATATTTCACAAACGAATTGTCCTCTTGTTAGGCCCTCAGGGAAACCAAAGATACAAAATACAAAAACACGATTCTTTGGTGAAATTGCGAGTCGGTGTTGTCCATCTTGATCTGACCCATCCAAGAAACAGGATGGAATACAAAGCTTGTGGAGCTTGCAACAATTGTGACAAACATGTGACAAATGCGACAAGTTCGAGGTCAGGAGTCCCACGAGTTCCCAAAGTGCCACGGAACCTTCTGCCAAAAGAAGAGCTCAGGCTCCTTGAACTTCTTGGGATCGTGGCTGCGCTCTCTGAGGTTTGTCGTGGTGTACGCGGCTACGTATCCTGAAATACTGAAGAAGCCACCTACGAGCACGTTCTCCTGCGTCAGCAGCTTCAACAGCCGCTTGTTGTCTGTACCTTGACTCTTTCGCAGTCCCGTTGAGAGCACTCTGTATCCCAGATGTGCAAAAGCCCAACTTTTAGGCAGTGTCCAGGTGCACCCTTAAATGTATCATTCCGCGTGTGAATGGTTTTCTAGATTCTAACCAAAAGATTCACCGTCGACTGGACAATTCTAGTTTAGTCACAGGTTTGCTGCCAAATTGCCAAAGCGGATGAAGTGGCCAAGAATAATGGGAAAGACCAATGCAAAGCGGCATCCATCAATGCAGTCAATGCGAGGCTTCCTGACGACCTTCCCAGGAAGGGGTTTTGACAGAGATTGATCGTCTCAAGCGACTCAGTCAATCTCTGAAGAACAATGTTTTCGACAATGTGTTCAACCATTTTCAACACATTCAATCTCAGGTCGACTGCAAATTGCCACGGCCTTGGAGACCTGTGAGGGAACAGAGTCTGACACCTGAGACTGTTCTCAGAACATCACCCGTCCTTTGAATGATCTGCAGAGACTAAGTCTTACATAGTCAGTTTAGAGGCACTTTATGTAACTGACTCGGCGCCTTGTCAGACTTTTCCGTGACGCCGGCCATGGCTGTGAAGGACTGTCGATTTTTTCGCTGCTCTTGGAGCCTAAAGTAGTGAGCCGCGGCAAAGAACGTGGCCCAAGTGCCTGTGGACTACCAGTTTCACAGCTTCACTGGATAGGTTTTGGTATCCTCTACAAGTACTGCAAACAGGAAAGCAAAAACCTAAAACAAAGTCCACCTTTTTGTATCTAAAAACCCTACTGAGCAGGCCCTACTGGGTACCTTCTGTATCCGAAACCTTTTGAAGCTTCAGCGCGCAATGCTGCGATCCGCGCACCTACACCATTGACAGAGTCAAGAGAGCGAAGTCCAGCAGCTACTGAAGCCATTGGATCGATCTAAAGCTACAGATCTGAGCCCAAACTGCTGTCCAGGTGATGTGCCTAGTGCGCTTGGTCACGGAGGAAGTGACGAGAGAAAACAACATGGCAACAGCATGGCAGCATGGCAGCATGGCAGCATGGCAATACTCCAAAGATGTGAAAAACAAATTTTAAAAAGCTCCAAAGTCACACTGAGAAGCTGAAGCCGCCACTTGAAGGTTTGGACTTGCCTTGGGACCTCAGCAGAAAGAGGCAGTGGCACTTGGCTCGTAGTGCGTAACTTCCAACGATTGCTGATCGGATCTGACAAAACAAAAAGGCGGCAACGCATTATATCCATCCCTCGTTTTGAGATGTTGAATACCTTGTGGCCTAGTGAAGGGGCGTAGGTCGGACAGAAAGGAAAGGGTTCATGACTTGAATGCCTTACATCTATGAAGCTTTGGCTGAACCTGCGAGCATCTATGACTTCCCGTTGTCCAAAGGATTTGGCTTCCTCCTTTATTCTTTCTCTCTCTCTCTCTCTATCTCGATCTCTTTCTCTCCAATGGTTTCTTTGGCCGTGCACGGCTGCTGATTTTGTGGAATCTGCGGACCTTTTCTGCGAAGTGCCTTCAAGCAGCTTCACAGGAGCTGACTCTGTCTACACCCATCGGTGACGGTAGAGCAAAAATGCTTCGCTGCAAAATACAGATCTGTCAAGCTTGAACTCCTCACGCTGGATGTGTAGTGCAGGTGTCACGGGTGTACATCGAAAGTATGTATGTACATAAACAATCATAAGCGTACATGTATATACATGTACATTTTGCTTCATGTAATCATATACGTTTACAAAGATATATATATATATATATATACATATATTTACATAGATATACATATATATATATATTTACATATATATATATATTTACATAGATATATATATATATTTATGAATGTGTATCTATATATTTATATGAATATATGTGGTGTACCATTTTCTATCATATATTTGCGTCTTGGGTTGATGCAACTGGTGCGTACTTTGTTGGATCGTGGAAGCTCGGCAAATGCCGCTGCGAAGCCTTCGAATTCGGAGTGCCACCTATCCAGGTCGAATGCTCGAGCCTGGAGGAGAAATCCTCGCTGGGGATTGTTGGACACTGACCGCTGCACTTGGATTGCTTTGTAAGGCACTTCCTCGGAGGGATGGAGTGCCCATTTGCAAACTCATCTGGGCGTTTTTTCGATCAAGATTCGTCGGAGTGGCCATACCGCTGAGCCTGAAAGTCCCTGTAGTGTCCAAGTCGGTTTCCACGGCTGCAATCTTCAAACCACGAGGTTTGGGTGTGCCATGTGTAGTTGTAGCTGCTGGAGTCACAGGTGTCGCAGAAGTTGGAGTCTCTTCTGCTGCAGTCATGACCTGATTCCGTACACTGCGGTTGCTGCGGGACATCATGGGCTGTCTCTGTGAATTGGTTGGAGTCTCCAAGGGCTGTGGAATACATGGCAAATCTGGATCCATCTCCAAAACTGGCTTTTGATAGCCAGCCATTGGTTGTATCGGTTGCGCTCGCACCGGAATGGTTGTGGCCAAAGCACTTGACACCTCTGGACCCCAACTTGCACCGTGCACTGCTGAACGAACACTTCGAACACTCCTAGGCATCATTGACTGCCGCTGCGAGAAGGTAGGTGAGGGCAAAACTGGAGGGGCTGCTTCGCAGCCGTCAGTCTTCACTTCCTAAGAACAATCCGAGGCGAAGGATCCAAAGATGTAACCCAAAAAAAGTTATCAAAGTGTGTCATGATGTGAAAATCATGGAGCTCTGTCATTCTCCAAGGTTCTGGGCGACTTCCGGTCAAGTACCCTCGTGAAGGGCGCTCTACAGCCTGTGTCAAAAGAATCCAAGAGAATCTGTTGAAAAAAAATATCATTGATAAATTCGATGCAATTCGATGCATATAATCGCTCGATGGACGGCTAGGCTCCTGCAAAACTACGCCGCCGCGAAACGATGGCGTGCCTGGACAAGAGATGCTACAGCGATCACAAGTTCAAGTCTCACCGTGTCTGGAAAAGCGTTAAGTCAACATCCCTGCAATGAACGACTGCGTTGAGGGAGGAAAAGGGAACACTAGTTTGGCTGGTAAGCGTGCATGGTAATCAGGCGTGCCAGGACCAAGGCAATGCTGAGAACCAAACATGGAGAACAAGCGATGATGACGAGGATGATGATGATGACAAGGATGATGTTGACGAGGATGAGGATGAGGATGACGAGGATGACGAGGATGATGATGATGATGATGATGATGTTGTTGATGATGATGATGATGATGATGATGGTGGTGGTGGTGGTGATGATGAGGATGATGAGGATGATGATGATGATGATGATGATGATGATGATGATGATGATGATGATGATGATGATGATGATCAGGATGATGATGATGATGATGATGATGATGATGATGCTGGTGGTGGTGGTGGTGGTGGTGGTGATGAGGATGAGGATGATGATGATGATGATGATGACGATGATGATGATGATGATGATGATGATGATGATGATGATGATGATCAGGATGATGATGATGATGATGAGGATGATGATGATGATGATGATGATGATGATGATGATGATGATGGGAACTATCAACAATTCATGTGAAGTTGAATTGATCTCAAGATCCTCTCAGAATCAGCCTGGTTGACGTCTGTAGCTTCCTGTTCCCCACCGCTATGCCGAATCCACCCCTCTGAAACAAACAAGCCCAAAACCTTTTGCTGGCCTTCGTTATAAATAGGTGTATGCGAAAATATACATATATATAATATATAATATCTTTTATTCAATATATATATATATATATACATTTTTTGTCTATATTTCTAAATACAGAAGTGATATATATATATATAAATACACATAACACAAACATGCTATATACATATGCTATCTGCATGTGCGTGTTCTCTACAACAAAGGGATAGCAAAGTGAAGTATCCAGAGAATTACCTCGAAGACAGTGATTGCTCCTCAGCTAGCCCTTCTGTCTATCAGCCTGCCTGTCGGGGCGCTCATGTCTGGATTGGACCCAATGCTGTTGGCAGGTGTAGTGTACTCCGCACCAACAGCGCTCATCGGAGCTGCCTTGGAAAGTGAATGAAAGTGACGCAAACAAATTCTCAGCACAGCAGTGCCTCTGCATACCCAAGCTTCTGCATTGGAAACACTTCTCTGCACTCAGTTCATTTTTTGTTTTGGCCGTACTCCTACCTTTCCCCAGTCCCTACGGTCCCTGTGCGTGAGTTCGAAGCCTGCACAGCATCATCGCTTAATGAAATTTGAGGTCGTCGGATTGCACGAGAGCAAGCCATGCCAAGAGCGATTGTCTATGGTTTGAAATCTTGAAAATGCATTTTTAAGGCTTGAGGTTTTTTTTGCCTTCTGAATGTTCGGTTCCAGCATGTGAAAGTAGCTGGAGCATGTGTCTCCAAGTGAAAGGCATCATGCCTAGCGGCACCCCCATGGCTTGTCCTTGTGGGCAAATCCATCAGCTGCTCTATGTTTTGGCGTTGCAGGCTTCATTGTGAGCCAAGCGGTGGCAGACATAAACCGGTTGACTTCTCAATATTCAATCATGTTGCCATGTTAAGTAAGCATTGCTAAGCTGGACAAGTTCATAGTTCATAAAGGTCGCAACTGTGTCAGCCTTTCCGAGGCCTGCTACATGCCAAGCTGGCGAGATCTTTGGGAGCCCCACGAGTAAGCAGCATCTGCACATCCGCCCTGAAGGTAATGAAACGAGGGTATGACAGGAACGAATTCAAAACAGAATGAACCCAGAAGTGCGCAGAATCACACTTTGACCAGCTTTAACCAGCATCAAGGAATTTCAAGCAGATTGCCAGCATCTGTTGTCTCTTCTTTTCGTGGCTATTTTCGACAGTTTTTCTGCGTGCACGTCTTACTCTTTTCCAAGGGTGGCATGCTTCCGACCAAGGTGCCCCTGCGTGTCTGCAGCTTTATTTGTCTCTGCGAAGGTCAAATGCAGGAGCTTGCCTGTTCCTCTACATGTTTTTGTCATCTTCCAGTTGCTGTTCTGTTCCTCCCCTTCTCTTGCAGCTCTAAACGGTGCAGCTCAAGGCTGAATCTTTGGAGGTCTCTCCTTCTGTTCAAGGCTGTCAGTTGATTTCTTTCCGCTTTAAGTTCCGCAGATATCTCCCAGCCTACCTCTCTTGGTCTACGGTATTCCTACATTTCTTTCGTTCCTTGAAGGATGGCATGATCTGCTTCGTTGATGTGCAAGATCTGCGATCAACATGATCTACTTATGGGCCATGGACACAAATCCTGCTGCCACGACAGCCAGCCCTGGAGGAGGCAGCAGGAACAAGAAGAAAGATGAAGAGAGAGAGAGAGAGAGGAAGGAGAAAGGAAAGAAAGATGAAGAAAGAGTGAAAGGAAGAAAGAGAGAAAGGAAGGAAGGAAGGAAGGAAAAAATTCGGCAGAGGGCCCTTGTGTAAACACATGGAATGCTCTCGACTGCACAGCTGGTGATCTTGCAGTCACCTGGCTTGCCTGTGCCTACATCTACAACCTGTGACTCCGCTTACTTGTGGTCAACTCCATGTGCAGTTGATTCTTGGAAGTTGGATCCACATTGCTCTTACATTGCAATACTCTTACTCCTCATCTTACTCCATATCTTACTCCTCTTCTTACTCCTTTTCTCATTCTCATTTTCTCATTTTCTTTGCATTGCTCTTTGCAAATCTTCAGCTCCTTCTTTGGATCTTTAGGCTCCCAGCACACTCCGAAGAGGCTGACCCTTCTCCCGGTCCTCGGGTCCAATTTGTTGTAAGATTGCGACGGGAGGAAGGGACTCCTTGTGCCAAGTTGCAGTTGGAGGCGGAATTTGTGGAGGAGACTGCCTAGCTGAGGCAAGAACAAAGCTTCAGAAATGTAGGATGCTTTTAGCAATGGATGTTTTTCTATGTTTTTCTGATATGAATTACCAGGCAAAAACTGCATATCCTACTGCAAAAACCCTCAGGGCCATGCGCACTGTTGCGAAGCGCATGGTAGTGCCTTATGAAATGGACAGCTGATATTCTGAATTCTGTATTTGATTGCACTGACTTGGAAAGCTCCAATTGCTGCAGGTTTAAAAGATCCTCACACACAGTGGCACCGGCACCACATCGCTTGCTGCTTGACAGAAGACACACTGATGAACTAAGCAGCCTGCGAATTTGCCATGCACAACACTTAGCACGGGCAGCCTGAGAGCATGACAGATAACAAGTCACAAGCCACATTCCCAAAGCAACTGAATAATTCGAGCATATTCTGGATTCATATCACTTCTTTCATTAGCTACGCTGCAATATGCTTTCACATTTGTGGAGTGGAAGCGGAGAAGCTTGAGTTGAGTCATGATCCAGTCATGCCAAGACCAAGCCCTCTACCTTGTGGCAGCATGTGGCAGCTACATTTATTGCTGGCAGTAACGGCACAAATGCAATAGGCAATGATCCCTTGCAATTGGAATGATTGACATAGAAGGTTCAAGGAGGTTCAAACCTCAACACATCTTTCTTTCGTTGTTTTTTATCTAGAGCTGAGCAAACGGAGCAGGCGGAGTTGCCAAAGAGACACGGCATCAAGAATAGGCTGGACAAAGCGATGAATAGGCAGCAATTCATGCAATTCCTGTCGAAGCCCTTAGGAAACGAGATCTCAAACAGAGTTTGCACATGTTTGCACTGCACCATTGAGAGACCCTCCAATTCAAAGCAAGTTTCACTATGAGAGCCATCTGTTCAAGAGAGTTCGGACTCCCACATCCAACACCCATCCATGTCTTCTCACTGGACATTGGAAGCATTGCGTCGGCCGTCTGCCACGTATGCCACGTGTTGTGATTCGGATTGCCTCCCACTTTGTCAATGGCAATATTTGCAATAAACATCCTTTCTCGATAAGAAGTCAGCATGAGTATTTTGGATCACCTAAGTAGGACTCAGATTTCTGACCTGCTGTGGAATATGGGTTGCTCCATGTCACATGTCTGTCTCCTTGTCCCTCTGAAGTGGCATTAGCACAAGAGCTGCCTTGCCTTTCGGCAACATGTCGCATTCCAAAAATAGAGTGGGCAATTTCTTGAACTTCACTGTGCCTTTATGTCTGCACTGTGTCTCTACACGCAGATTTCACGTCGCCATCTCAGAATGTCGGGATCTTTGCCAGCTCATTTTCCCTGTCGCTCTCAAAAGGAGACCGTGCAATCCATCAATGCCGAGTTTGCACATTGAATTTCTCACATTCAGGTTATTCCGTTTCAATTTGATTTCCATAATTCGAATGCTTAAAAGGCTTAAATTGCTACTATTTGGTTGAACTCTCTGATTTTCAGGTTCTTAACTCGCAACAAGTTCTTCGTCCGCACTGACCGCCTTGCCATCACCCTTTCCGCCAGGCTTCGGCGCATCCTTCAAGAACCTCATCAGCTCAGCTCAGTCGATTCTGCGTCCACAATGTTCCACTGATCTATGGTGACAACATCTTTGAAGGGCACAACATGTCACAACCTTGTATGATCAGACCACAGCGTAGAGTATTCTACGTCCTCCGTTGTGCATGTGCCATGTGGGATCTAAGTTTCTTAGATGTGTTTCCCTTAGGTTGGATGTCTCGTGGTTCCTGCTTGGTCTGAGAATTGCACTGGTTGAAGGTCTCTGCAGGGTTCACAAGCTTGTCTTTGTCATCCTGAAGCAACGCAAAAACAAGAATGTACGAGGACATTCTTGGACGAGTTTACCCCTAAAGTTCAAAGCAGCTCGGTTGCAGGCAGTTCCAAAGCAGTAGTATGTCGCTGCCTGCAGTCAAAAGGACGGTTCAACTGATTTCCTTCTTGCCACAGCAGAGCCAATTCAATTCCCCAAACAGAACAATATGAGACGATGTGTAGACAAGTAACAAGTAGATAGACACGGAGACTGGTGTAGACTGGGGATAATTCGCTCCAGAATTCACCAACATTTTAGCAGTGTGAAGCGATGAGAACTCTGGTCATCTTGAGGATACAGCTGTGGTATCGATGATAAAGCTTTCAAACTGATCACGATGTTGCGAGACATCAGGCAGTGCTCTAAAACCCGCAATTCAACACTTGACCCAAGGCATATCTTCAAGAGAAAGATCAAAAGTTTCATGTACATCCTAAGCAGTGTGAACTCCATGTATGCTTTGTGTCACCTGTGCCCAGTCAAATGCAAGATGAGAGTCACTTTGAATGTTGATCCTGTACAATGCTCCCCTGTGCTCAATCCATGAGATACTCGCTTTGCTTGGGATTCCGGCATGGCGATCTTCAGCCCCTCGCATAGCTCCAAGAAAGCTTTCGAAGCCAGATTCGGTTGAGGACATGCCTCAAAGCCTGTGAGCAAAGCGGTCTTCCCAATGGCTCACTGACAATGATCTCCAAATCGTTTTCCGCACTTCCAGAACTTCCATAACTTCCATATTTCAAACATTTTTCAAATATTTCAAGTCCACTCTTCTCGACCTGACCTACTTCCTGTGCTATCAAGTCAACAGTCCGCGGCCTTCTAGCGAACCCTCAGAAGACCGACGCACAAAACATAAGCTGGGCCAGGCTTGCGAGGAAGCGTGCGCAACATGTCCGCCCACGTTTCCATCACAGTTGAAATTGGTACAGAAACTTTAACATTTTGACCTGGCAGGACCTGGCAGGTTCAAAGCTCTCACATCGCAAAACTATGCAAAACTGTCCAACCCCAATCCATGTTAGGAACTATAACATGGCTACAGTAACCAGCCCAAACTCATTACTACTACGTGACTACTTGAGCTCATGCCTGATAGAAGTGACAGTCAGACAGTGGGATCTTTTTTATCCGGCAAATATTGTGTCTATCCAGCTTCCGCTCTTGCCATCGCAGAAGGCTCCTGAAGTATTTTTGTTTTCAGAGAAAAGTTGAATAAAGCTGAACATCGGTACCTCTCTCTCTCTCGCTCTCTTTTCGACAGTGCAAATATATGTCCTCATGCGAGCTGCTTTGCCTGGCCATAGAGTGTGTCCAAGACCTGCAAAGTTTGGATCAAGCAAAAAACAAAATAATAATGCCATGGCGACGGCAGATCCTGGACATATTGACAAATTTCTGGTGATTCAACGTGGACCAACCACTTGGGCAAGTTGCAGAGCCAGAGCACCTCTGATGTGTTCTTGATGGTCTTCAATGAATTGTCGTATGTGGAGCTCACCTGATCACACGAACATCACAGAACGTGCATGAATGATCATGAACGTGCTCGTCCTCAAGTAATCTTGGTAACACATTTGGTAGTCTGGCCTGCTCCTGATCGAAAACAATGAGAACTCCCACACCTGCGGGACACAAATGGTCACAAAACAGGGCCGAAAGCACCAGCTTCAAATTTCATGCCTTGGTCCAGCGTGCCATTGAGCTTCTGGTCCAAGATCATCTCACTTAGCTTCGCCTCCGATGTCAACAGGTTCAGTAAACTCTGGGAGAAAATGAAAAGTCTCAGAGAGTCTATATTCCTTTTACTGCAACGCCAGTCTCGGCCTGAGTTCGAGCCAAAGGCAGCTCAATGAGCTCGGCTACATGAGTGATCTCGACCCTGCTGAAAGGTTCCAATATCCTCCGGCTGCATTCAGCATTTTCATGGACTCAATGATTCGACTCCATGAGTCCCCCATTTTTGTCAAGACTATGCATCACACCCTCACAGCAGTCAGTCACACATGCTAAGGTTGCCTAAGGATGTTCTGCTCCAAGAGAGTCTCATTGAGATCTGACAGGTGGAACTGAATGATGGGGTCCTGTGAAGGCTGGCCAAAATCAGGAGGATTCTTAGATTTGATGTGTGCGTTTATTTTATATATATATATACATATACATATACATATACATATACATATACATATACATATACATATACATATACATAAGAAATCCTGTTAGATTTCTTCAGATGGGTCGCTCGTTTGTTTGTACTCGGTGGGCATGCAACAACAGCAAGGGCTGATCAAATAAATGAGAGATTTGTCCTCGGAAAGCTGCTGCTTGTGCTGCTCCAGGACTGATTCGAATTTCTTGAGCGACCGTGCCTGTCAAACTAGTTCCAAGGCAAGCACGTTGACTCGGTCATCATTTGAGGGCACCCATCTTTCTTTGAGTAGGCAAATGAAATCTGTAAACTTTCTCCGAGTGGTTCGTGCCCAATTTCTTTTGTGGGGAACAACGTCGGAGG
>VSDK01013751.1:239594-268392 GCA_009767595.1 Symbiodinium kawagutii
GGAAAAAGAAGATCATTCTTGTCCAATGCCCAGACTTGAAGTGAGTGTACATCAAGTTGCATGTATATCAATAATTGTCATGATATAACTCTATATATATATACATATACACGTGTGTTTCATGTATGTATGCATATTGTGTATATATATATATATTAAATATACATATATATATATATATATATATTTGAACATTAACTTGGGAAACCAGTCATGTCTAGGCATCCATCGCCAGCTGCCTCATGCGCACTGGCAACTGCCGCCATAGCATCAATCTCCGGTCCGACATATTGCAGCCCTAGAGAGTTTTGCAACTTGTGACCAAGGAAGAAGCTGATAAAAGCAAAACATGAATGGCTCTTTTGTCTATGACTTGTTCGCCGAGATCAAGACCGGACTTGCTGCTGATGATGGTGTTTGTTTCCTCAAAGGATGGCTTCAGAGTGAATTTACAATCTACCAAGAGTTGTGACCCTGTCCTTTGGCTGGTTGGACATGACCTTTGAAAGAAGCATGTACTTCATTGCCGCTCTGGCCTGTCATGGCAGGTCAATCTCAAGTCTTTCTCAGGTTCTCTGGCAGATCTAGGCACTGGTCACGACTGATCCATGCCTTGGCAGTACTGCTCGTCTGGTGGTAAGCCTCAAAAGCCTCGTAGAAGTAGGAGAAAGCCGTCCGATAATCCTTGCATCGCACGCGGGAAACTAGGCATCAGAAGGGAAAGTATAGATAAATAATGATAAATATAGTCTGTAGATGTCTGTAGCTCAGTACATCATCAGAACATCAGTACATCACTCGGCACTGGAGTCTCCATTGGCTTTCCAGGCCTTCTCACGCGCACTAAGAACCCCTGACAGCAGATCAATTTCAGCCTGAGACATGAGGCCGCCACAAGGCATCTTGCAGCATCTACTTTGCGAACAGATGTTGCCGCTGTTGCCCTTTCACTTTGCTCTGTACTGTTTGGGGTCTTGGTTTTGATGCTTGAAGTGCATCAAGATAGTCTGAACTTCTTGTCCAATACTGCTCGGTTTTCGTCCCAACGCATGTTTCGGATTCTCGTTCCTCTCTTGTGTCTGCCTGCAACAAAGGAGGACAGTGGATCGCATTGGCCTAAGGACGACAAGATAAACACAGCCTACAAATCATCACATGCTCCTCCCAAACGAAAAGCACAGACGTCGAAGTACCAAGGTTCAGACGTTTGTCTTCGCTGCTGTCAGAGCTGCCTTCGCCTGTGCCAAGCGGGAAAGCCAAAAAGAAATGTGACCTCGAATGGATTGCCGAAAGCCACGCTGACGAGAAGGGAACGAAAGCGTAACGTGAATGGATAAGCAAAGCTTTAACATCAAAGGTTAAACCGGGGTGGGCTAATTCTGGTGAGAAATGGTCATATTATCTAGGATGATTGTGAAAGACATGTGCATCTGCAAAAACATATCCAAGAACAACAAGGGCTCCCTTTTGGCGCACTAGTAGTATTGATATTCTGATGATCGACGAGAAGACATGTATCCTCCACCAAAAGAGCAAAGTAAAGACAAAACTTTGTGACACACTGAAAATTCGAACAGAAATTAGAGTCCTTCAGAGTCCTTCAGAGTCCTTCAGAGTCCTTCAGAGTCCTTCAGAGTCCTTCAAAATCAAATCCTTCGAAATCCGGAGGACCATGATGAACCCAGTTCTCTTCAGTTCCCTTCAGCAAAGGTGCACTGCCTTCGGCATGTTCTGTACAGCATAGTGGACGCGGCATTCAATATTGTGGATCCTGAAGTCAAAAAAATGCAAAAATATCACAAAGATTCACAAAGCATTGGGTCACCACTTTGGCAATGTCTCAATTGCTCAAGTCTTGCTTTCCATGTCAAATCATAGCTTGAGCTGAAGAACACGACATGGTTGCCAATTTGTTCCTCTGATGCAGGTCTTATAAAGATAAAGTGATAAAGCATGGCAGAGTGACTCAACTAGAAGCAGCTTGTCATCCAGTTTCTTGACTTCAGACAGAAGCCTCCTGGCCAACAACACTAGGTAAGCAGGTCAAAAGGGTCAAGGGCCTAAGATCCTTTCTACTCAATCTGAGGATCTGTTTGAAATTGGGATTTTGCAGCTACACCTTCACTTTGCTCAGTCTCAATTGCACTGTCCCTATAATGATAGGTGAAGTCGACAAAGAGACAGAGCTTTGGAACTAGAAATAATATGTGCAACGACAAAAACAGGATGAAAGGGTCAGCCAGTTGCAATGTCTTCACTCACTGAGAGACTAATATGGTGGCGTCAAAGCAATCCAGAACTATCGCAACCTCTCTTCATCAATGGCGATCCGTACCACATCCTATGCTGCCATACCAGTACCAGTCAGAACCAATCCCGATGAGTCATTATGAGCCAATACCACTAACCCATGTGCAATTGGACACTTCGCTCCCTCTACTCTCCGAGCATCAATGCATGGAGGAAGCACGTTAGAAGCTCTAAGGAATCCTGGTACTTCAGCTCCACCCTTAGTTTTTGCACTTTCGATTGCACCAGACTGAGTGTAACGAGTGTAACATGATTTGGATCTGCAAAAACCTCCGCGCTCTCCAGGTGTTGGGCAAGTAAAGCCCAGCTAGCTTCGTTTCTACTCTGTGGCGCCTGAGCCGCGACTTCCAGAGGAACTGCAGACACATCACACCGTCCCACATGTCCCACCAAAACCACTCAGTTCGGTACAGGAACGTTCGCTTCTCGCCTCGCACAAGAGACATATTGGAAGTACAGTTTTATCGCATATGAATTTGGCCACCATCAAAGCTCACGAGTCTGCAGGCCTGTCTGTGCGAACACGCGAGATCCGAGAGAGAGAGAGAGAAATGAGATAACTGCATCTTACATTGACTAGCGTAGAGCATAAACAGAAGATAGTTGTGAGGGGCACAATGTCTCTTAAAGTGAAAGGCGCTTGGCTGCACAAGTTCCAATGCCAAGCAAAACATGTATCTCAAGATCATCAAAACTCAAAAAGACAAATTGACAAATGGGAGAAGAACAAGAACGTGGAGAGAAGTGGGATGCACCCGGTAGGAGAACCCAAGCCCAAGCAAAATCATGCATCCCAGCCATGCAATGGCTTCTAATCCCAGGGGTAAGAACCCGTAAAAAAGTAGCAAATGCGGTTCAGCAGCGGACCTTTGCACCACTGGATGCAGTCCTTGCACATTTCTATCTGCAATGCCTGACGTAGCACCAGAAATGCAAGCGGCAAAGCCTCGTCGAATGCCAAAATGTGTCGACAATGCAGTCTGCATGTCTACAGCCTGCGAGCCCTCGGTTTTTGCCAAGAGGTCAATGAGGTGTCTGACGATCTTCGCTGTCTTGGCCTGGAAGAATCCCGGAGATCTCCCTGTCTTTGGAAGCAGGAGGTGTCTGAGTTGGTCATGTTGGTGATTGGAAATGGGGAAATCTCCTACAGTGGTGATGAATTGGGAAACAAAAAGCCCTGAATTGATGGAACCATGTATGTATAGGTGTGTAATGGTGTGCATGCATGTGCGTATGTGCGTGTGTGTAAATAGACTTGCATATATACACACACGTCTCACTCTCACTGTGTAAGAGGAACTTATGGATGTACATTGATTGTTTGGGGATATTTGCTTGGACTAGCAAGCTACATACACACACGTCTCAGTGTGTAAGAGGAACTTGAGGATGTACATTGATTGTTTGTTTGCTTGGACTAGCAAGCCTGGAAAGCATCAACTGGCAGAATTATGGAACAGACCTATGGAGACAAATAATTCGCATAACAATGCGCCTTGTGCATCATTAGCAAAATGAAACGAAAGCTCAGAAGCTCAGTAGCTTCTCGTCCAGAAAAAATCAAAGCAAAGAAAAACTATGAATTGCTTTCCTCATCTTTTTTCCAACCATATCATGTCCCGGACAATTGGCACTAATGGGTGCCTCTGGCAAGGTGGGCGGGAGACCAGAGCTGCACTTGTATTTGGGTGGCTGGTGGTAAGCAAAGTGAGAGGCCATAACTGCATGAAGCAGGCGGCTACCGCGGTCAGTGGAGTGGGTAGACTGAGGGGCCATAGCTGCCTTTTTATGTTGCTGGCGGATTGCGGCTGGGAGTCAGCAAGGTGGACCAAAACCGAGCTGCTGTTTGCTTGCAGATTGATAATCGGTAAGATCAGGAGCCAAACCTACATTGCTATTTGCTAGTTGCTCTTCCCTTTCCTTGTTGCGCCATCTTCGCATAGCAATGTGGAACAAAGATGAGATGAATGGTTACCAAAAGACAAGAAACGACCAAAAGAGATTGCAAGACATCTTGTGACACGGATTCTCAAAGCATTCGCTGTGAGAAATGCCATACATCTTGAATGCCACAACATCAAAAGTCGAAGCAGTTTCCAAAATGACCAGATTTAGCTCGAAATGAGAAACAGAGAGCGGGAGTGAGAATAAGAGGATACACAATACACAAGACTCAAAACAAGACTCATTGAGTTTGCTCGCACAACTGATGTGTTCAGATCCGAATGAAATCTAGCAGCTTGAACGGATCAGCAATCATTTCTCTACCGGAACCCTTTCATGCATTGCAGTCCCGACTTAGAATCACACTAAAAGCGACAGGATGGAACAAGAAGACAAGCAAAACGGTCCAAATTCACTCTGAAAGTGAAGATAAAGAGTTGTGAGGTAGCTGCCTCTTCTCAAGGCTGGCTGTCATCTGTACTTAAACAACTCTACTTGAACCAAGGTTGATGCAAATGTTCTGGAAGGTGTTCAAGATATGACCAGTCCAACCAAAATGATTGTTCCGCCGGGTCTGCTTACAAAAGCAACATTTGATTTTGAGAATAGTTGAGAATCTGGTTACATTTGAAGACTTGGTGAAGCTATTTCTTCTTTGGTCCGTGCAGTGGCCGTACCCTTGGAGAAAACAAATCAGTGCTGGAAAGAGAACTGCTTCAATCATTCGCTCGTTCAATGGTGCTTCAGCCGAGCGAAAGAAAGTGTCTGATGTTCACATGGTACTGTCATGCCGTGGCGCCTTTGGCAACTCTGAAAAGAGCGGTCGCAGGTCCTGAAATGCGGAGGAAACTTCCCGTGGGAATGAATTACTTTAAAATGAAATATAAATAATAGTTTATATCAGTAATAGTATCAATGATAATGGATGAATACATCAAACATATTAGTAAAGGAAACATTGAGGGCTGAGGAAGCACCCGAGCTCTGATCTGCTCCTTGCTTAGGGATGAGATATCCTGCGGCAGTTTCTTCGCCACAAGGAGGTCCCCGAGGGCCTTAAAACGGTTAGAACGGCAACGGCAACGAACCGAGGACCGAGGACCTTGGGACCTGATGAATTCTGCAACTTCTGAGTTTCTTCTGAGTTTCTTAGTTCCCTCATGTTCCCTTGATTCGTTTCTGAGTTCTTTGCATAGATTGCTTTTTCTCTGTACTTTGCATTCGGGTCCTCGACTCCAAGTTGGCGTACTCAAGCTGTCAGTGAGCAGACAAGATGTCTGGGCCTCGACGTCCTGCTTGAAGATGATTTCCTTGTAGGCCTCACACTTTGTCTGGAAAAGGATTGATCGCCAAAGGGGTTTGGAGTGTTGGAAGACTGGGGCAGAGCTGTCAGCTGTGAAATTGCTGTCAGCACACCTCTTTGGCCTTGGACACATCTTTTACTTCAAGGCTTTGCGCCTAAAAAATCTCACTGGAAACAAAATTCAGAAGGCTCAAAATTGTAGCGGCGACAGCGGCCACAGTGGCCACAGTGGCTACAGTGGCTATGGTGGCTGCAGAATAGTGTATAGTATAAGGAGATATAAGCAAGGATTCAAGCGCACGGCACCATTGCCCTTTGGGGACGTACAAATGAAATCTGACGCAGCTCTCTCTCTCTCTCTCTCTCTCTGTGCCTTGTCAAGAAGATCCTCAAAGACCTTCTTGGCAGCCTCACTGGCCTACAGGATTTTTTCGACCAAACTATTTCAAGACGTCAAAGGAAGCAGGTGACCTTCCGTCACTGACCAACTTGATCCAGTTTGACCTGTTGGTCGCCTCCATCTCATCGTCCACCTCCATGGGATCATCTGCCTTCAAAACTCCGTGCCAAATTGGAGGAGTACAACTTTCCAAGTTGTGCAAGGCTGGCTCTGGCCTTCTCCGCCATGGCAGCACACTCTGGTGGAGCAAGTTCTGTTCGGATCAGCTTGAGCCAAACAGGCCAGGCAATCACAGGGAAGCTATGGCAGCAACTCCGGCAAAGCCTATCCTAACACAGCGTCTCTTATTCACCCGAAAAGTAAAGCAAGTGCAAGTGATACAAACATGATTCACCAGAACTTCGATGCAGGAATTGGACAAGAGCACTTCTGCAGGCATGGGTGGAGGGCGAGCCTCAAAGGAGATTACCTGCCGAACGTCCACATGCGCAAATCAAAGCAAACAGAGACAATTGTTTGGTCCAGAAGATGTTAAAAGACTGCGAAGTTGAAGCTAGTAGGCAGCAACGCACCTTCCCTCTGCCACCCTCAATGCTTGCCACCAACTCATTGTTGGGACTGGCAAATGGTGCGATGATGGCATCAAAAGTTCCAACGTGCAATGAACAGTAATTTGATGAAAGCTCAGGCCCAGAGGAATCTTTCACACCAGTCACCCGTTGCAGACGCTGATTCTTGGTTGAAGAACAACCTAGCTTCTGTTTGTTCCTGCTACTCCTACTATTCATAATGTCGAAGAAAGGAACTCCCCGACAGTCCTGCGTCTCTCCAGACGACTTTGCGAGGGATGATGAACTACGTCACCTGTCAACCAATGTTGGTGCTTCCAAAACTGGCTTAAAAGAGAACAAGTGCAACAGCTGCGTTGAGCCCAAGCACCGCACATAGCAAACTTGTGAGTATCAAATTCATGGGCGACACTGAGGGCACAGCCGTTGGGGCAAACATCGGGCCCATACAAAGGAGCTTGGGTCTGACACAAAGATGTGAAAAATCTGTGTGCCTTGAACCCAGTCTGTGAATCTGCCAGTCTGCAAGGAGCAAAACGACATGGGCTGCGTCCTCCAATATTGTGGCCACGTTCCCCTTTGCATCCACCTGTGGCAACTCTACAAGGTACACCATGGTACACCGGTGGCCTTCAAGAGAAGAAACAAAGAATTCTTCGGTGAATCAGTGGCCACCCGGTGGATTGTCTGCCTTGCTCAGTTTCTGCTTGTCTGATTTTCGAAGCAGAACCACCTGCGTTGAAGACTTGAAGTTGCTTGAAGCAAATACTTGAGGCATGCCTTGCCACAAGACTTCAGACTCTTAAGACTCTTCAAACGGTCGAGCGCCCGGCAAAGTCTGCAGTACTGTTCGGCACGATGTGGTGTGGCTGCACAGGGTCATGCAAAACAACGTTAGTCGTGCATGACAGCAGGACCAGACCAACCCAAGCAGAGCTTGAAACCAGCATGTCCCTAAAGTGTCTAGAAGATCTAGAAGTTAACTATATAGATGTCACTTCATGTCAAAAGCATGGACTCTTTAGTCTTAGTCTGCACCACGCCTCAATGTTGGACAGAAGCGGCTGATATTTTCCGTCCCGATCATAGCACACAATTCGGTTTGTATCACTGACCTAGGGCTGACTTCATGTTGCCAGAGTTTAGCTTGAGACTGGCAGCAACTGGTATATAAAACTGCTGACAGAAAACTTTAGCAGCTTGTCTCAGCTTGAGCTGTTCCATTTGTTCTGGCAGTTTCTAAATCAGCATGTCACAAGCCTCTGAGGAAGCCGCAAACAAATTGTGGTTTGTGTCAGCATGTGCTGAAAACTTGTCATTGTCGTTGCGGTTCCACTGCACCTTGCAACATGGAGTGAAGGGGAGTTGCTCGAAAAGAAAGTTGAATTTGGGAGGGAAGAGTGGAGTTTGCGGAAAATCTTGAAACAGAGTGAAAAAAATGTGCCCCACAAGCTTTTTTGAAGCTGTTCAACTTGCACTCTCAAGCCCATGTTTCCAAACTCAGCAGAATGAATGGAGCTGCATAGGAACGAAACAAATACAACTGGTGCAGCCTGATCAACAATCAACTCTTTGAAGACCAGTTCCGGCTTCAACCCGCAAGGGGGAGACCTTACCGAGCAATGAAGTGACAAATGCCCAATGCTGCACTGAGTCTGCGATATTGAATTTGCCAGTAAAAAAGATATGATTCGGGTCCGTCGCATGGGGGTTACATGTGCAGGTCCGTCGCATTTGAGGAAGTACTCTGGTGAAGCTTCTGAGAAGTCGGACACTCTCATTCGTTTGGCGCTTGGCCCCGACTGCATCCGCTCTGATCGCCTCAGCATTCTGGTGTTTAAGACAGCAAAAGGTAGATGTTCATTTGCGGCTCTGATCTCGTGTCAAGTTGATGCTCGCGGAGGAAGCAATCTATAGACCAAATGAGAGATGAGAACTTCTCAGTACCTCTGCCTGCTCTGCGTTTCTCTGCGTTGCTCTGCGTTGCCTGTTCTTACTTTGCGCGTCAGTTGGTGTTTCAGCCGGAAACGTTGCTGATGCAGGCGCGGCCGCGGCTCGTTCAGTTGTGTCTCGGCGTTCAGAGGCATCGGGAGATGCCATAGCCTGTCCGCCGAAGCCGGTGATCAAGCACTGATCACTGGAAAATATTCAACAGATAAACTTGGTGTAGATCTTGAAGGGAAGAATTGTTTGTATTTTCTATTCGGTGAATATGTTGTGTGGTTTTCAACCCCTGCTTTGACCAGCTTCATTGTCACCCTTCAAGATCGAAATCAAAACAATCCGCGAACGTTTGCCTGCCACGGTGCATGTGAAGGCTGCTCAAATTTGATGCTGAGTAGAACTCCAATCTATAGATTCACTGCTGATGATCTGATATGTGAATAAAAGTAAACGAAAAAGTATTTGCGTGGCAACTCTCATGCTCTCAAAAGAAAGACCTTCTCCTAGCTCTGCTCGCACTTTCTAAAAAGTCTGCACGAGTCCAGCTGAGCCAAATGGCGAGGAAATTCCGTTCAAGTCACTGGGAGCAAGGTTCTCACTGAAGATAGATCCAATGTATTCATCTCAAACGTGGCTTCCGATAGAGCAAATCTCACCCTTGGGCTCCAAACGGCTCCAAATACTATTTATGAGCACTTGCCTGATCTATTGTTTCATCGCTATATTGACATATCAGTCTGCTTGTACTTTTGTTGGTAAACACCTTCGGTAAAGGTCTGCATCAACAAGTGCGTCTTCCCATTCTCTTGCTGCATATGGCGGCCAGGGCAAGTATGCTAAGTAAATGTCAGCTGAAATGCAGTCTCATATCTGTCTCAGCATCCTTTTGCCTCTCAAACCACGGCTTTAGCGCAACTTGATTTGCAAAGTGTTGTCCAAAGTCAGGGTGGCAAAGAGATGACCCTGAGATTCTGCATTTTGAAGTCATCATGTCGTCGCTCAGAGTTTGAACCAAATGATGTTCGCAGCCACGCAGGCAGCTTAGCCAAGGCGTTGGATGATGTGGACCTGAGTCTGTAGCACTGGAAGGGTATCTTCCAAAAGGCATCAAGGGAGTCTCAACGGCTTCATAGCTGGCACATGATGGCATCTGTGTTTCCACGTCAAGCATTATTTCACCAGGTTACACCACGGCTGGTGGAGACCAAATCGCCCATGCTGTTCACAGGGAGGCCTCATGCACTTTGCACATGCAACGAAAACTTTGGTCAAAAAGAATTCAATCTGAAAATAGAGACTTTGACTCCCGCAGATGGCTCTCAGAACCTTGCCAAATGCTACCTCCTCAAAGCTTGCCTCTTGTTGGCCGCGCCTCATCACCGCATATAGTTTGCAATGTTTGCAATGGACAAATAGAATGGGACTTATATCATGATCCTTTGGGGATGTCCAGGACTAGAAAATCTTAGAGAAAGACTCGAATCACTCGGATTTAAGACACTCCGTCGACTCTGTAAGACACGAAGCGATTTGATTCTAAGGACCTGGCGCCAACCACCCAAGATCTCCCGCCCTGGCCAGGTCAAGAGTCGCAACGAATGCAGTTGATCTAAAAATGACTACCCTGGGGAACTCATTGAAACCAACCGTCAAATGCACCATTCTGAGTCTGTTGTTTCAATTGCGTAGCATTTGTACGACATGCATATACTCACAATCTGACACAAAAATCAGGAAGGAATCTGCATGTCAGAACATACTAAATATACTGTGTTTTCCACTGGGAAAGGTTAGTTGACATAGGCCCCAGAGCTGTATTCAACTTGATTTGAAACAAGCAACTCCTGGCATTAACAAGGACATGTTCAACCCACGTGCAGAAAGGAAGCTGTGGATCTTCATGGCCGGGGCTGGTGAGACTGGCAAATAGGCGAGCTGTAAGGCCCCAACAGTTGTCCAGGTTGCTCAGCAGTTTGGCAATCCGAAAACCTCGCCGCACAGACTCTTTGATTCTCTTGGCTTAGTGATGATCTTGGTCCACTGCAAAATGTATATGAGGACAAATGTATCAAGAAGATGCTCTCAAGGATAAACAAATTCAAGATGTTCAAATCAGCATTGTTTGCAGGGAAACTCCCCGCTTTGGGCAAGTGGCTCTTTGCAACTCTTGACGAATTGGTTCGGATCCTCGCCAACCAATGGGGATTGAAGGCAAGGAAACATAAAGAAACGCAGAGAAACGTGGAGAAACATGGTGATATGTGGAGACAGGGTGATTTCAGTATCTACACAAATGAATCTGCACACATGATTGATTCCGATGGTGTCCACTTCAAAAAATAGTATTTGTTAATTGCCGACCCCTTCGAGCGGTACAGTTCCCTTGCTGAGGACAGGATTGTGCCCAGATCTACATTCTTTTGAGCTCCTTGCTGCTTCCTTTCTGGTCGATCTTCCTATTTCATTTGCTCTTCGTCTAGGGAATGTCAGTGTCTCTTCTCCAAATTTCTGCCAATATTCGGCTTGCCTTGATGCCACTCGTTCCCTATATATCCCTTCTTCAGCATCATCATCGTCATCATATTCTTCTTCATCTCCATATTCATCTTAATCTTGATCATATCATCATCATCATCATCATCATCATCATCATCATCATCATCATCATCCTTCTTCTTCTTCTTCTTCTTCTTCTTCTTCTTCTTCTTCTTCTTCTTCTTCTTCTTCTTCTTCTTCTTCTTCTTCTTCTTCTTCTTCTTCTTCTTCTTCTTCTTCTTCTTCTTCTTCTTCTTTTTAATCTTCAGCTTCATCGTTTTCTTCTTCATCTGCATCCTCTGTCTTATCATCATCGAAAACCCTTCAGCTTGTTTTGCGTGAAATCACTGTCATGAGTTTAATTGTCATTCAGGTCAGATGTCTGCTAACATTGTAATAGATTCATCACTACAAGCAGCACTGGACACCGCCAATAAGGCTGTATGAGAAGACGCATGAAGTAGTCTCACTATACCTTACCGCATCACCGTAAGATGTCTGTCATTCAGGCAGTGATCTCTGATACCTATAAGGGTCCTTCAAAAGCACCTGCAGCAGCTTCAATGCATTTGACTCTGCCTCCAGCACCTTGGCAAACAACTAAGCAAACTAGCATGCCAATGGATCCCAAAGAAGGAACTGGGAGAGTTAGCTGGTATAGACATAGAATTTAGCCATTGGCCGATTCAATGACTGTTCTTTGGTTGATTGACTCATTGGTTGATTGACTGGCTCTTGGCTGGTTGATTCTTGGTACTTGTCTTTCTGGTTGATGCTTTGGTTGATGCTTTGGTTGATGCTTTGGTTGATGCTTTGGTTGATGCTTTGGTCGATGCTTTGGTTGATTGAATGGTTACTAGGACAAAACTCCACATCGTGAAACGAATTCGTAAATCAAGCAATAACCAGATTCTGTATAATATATATATATATATAAATGAAGTGTACACTGTTCTGAAAATGGTTTCAGCCTAGAAATCAGAGGCCAACTGTTCACCAACCAAATCTGCCAATCTTACTTCAGAAAACTTCCTCTTCCCTACTTCCGCGTTTGCATGAAAACTAGCAGTCTAGCTAAGTTGCTGCAGACTCAGCATTCCAAAAATGTTTTTCATCAATTGGTTGAGGCTTCAGGCGTTTCGGGCTGCACCCTCACGGCGCGCCATGGGATCTGCCTGGCGCCTGTGCAGTGGAGCAAACCAACTGAACAGCCAATTTTGAGGCGCCGAGGGCCGAGTTCTACGAAGTTCTGAGTTTCTGGCAGCTGCGGATGGCGAAAAAGAATGTGACGGACGCGAACGGTGCCTTCTGGCCTCAAATCTGTCAGGCACAGAATCAACGCTTCAACAACATGTCCAATGGAAACAGAAACCAAGACCATGTTATTGAGCGCTACAGCACCTTTGGCCACAGACATGTTTGCCTTTACACAATAGTCTACAGCAGTGTACACGCCCAACCAACACCAAAATCTCGTTCTGCACTGCATTCAGGGAGCACTGCCTGTGAACAGTTCAGAGATTGCCAAGGTATCAACCCTCCGGCTGTCCGAGCACGCTTTAATGGTGGGTCAGCAGCTGCCTTTGGACTTAGGAAATTTGGCTGCAGTGCTTTTGACTTTATGACATACATTGGGCTCACTGGCCACTGGGATCCACTGGGTGCATGGCTGGCTCTAGGCCTATGCAAATGGCGCTACTTGAGGGTGCTTCAAGGGCCTGCGAAGGGTCAAATGACATGAGGATCCTGTTTCGCTGACAGTGTCCGGAGTGGGCATCCCAAGCCATGGACTTTTGAATTAAAACTGAACCAACTACAGGGCCGTTGGAAACAAAATCTTCAAAGAAAAGAATGACTTCTAGAAGGCCTCCATGCACCAAGTCAAGGCACAAGCCTGGTCCGAATGGAATCGACGGCAAACTTGACAGGTTCAAACTTTCTGACATTTTGTTGACCTTTGAAAGCTTGGAAATGCTCGAGAACCAAACCAAGGGCCTTTGGTCGCACTCCCAGCTGTGCAGACGTCTCTGACAGCTTTTGAGTACTCAACCTAAACAGCACAAACCCTTTTGAACTCAGGATGTTTGGACTTTGGTCATTGTGCAAATGAAACACATGACAAACTCTCAGCCGTCCAACGCTGCAGTTGGCCCGCAAAGAATCGCCAAGCGGGCCTTGCCTACAATTCCAGCTGGAGATCCAATGACTTGCCGGAAAGTCTTGCATGGTCTTTCCTTTCTTCTGTCCAATTGGAGGATTGATGGTTGTCTTCAAAGTTTCTAAAGCCGAATCGTCCGTTTCAACGCCAATGCTGTTGGTAGCTTGATCACAAAACCAGCGTCTAGAGTCTAGTAGTCACAAAAAGGGCTTCATTTGCAGAAAATGGTCCACACATGTTCGCTTCACAAAGAAAATATCTACATATGCGAAAGAAAAAAGCTATAAATTGGCAATGAAGATAAACACTGCAAAAATTCATGCAACATCGTTATGAAACCAAGACAAGACAAACGGCCTTACCCAGAGATGTTATTTGCGGAGAATACGTCAAGCAGCAGAAACAATCTCGCTGCCAAGCACTGCCCTATATGATCTGTATGTCTTTTGTTTCTGTATGGTACGATGCCAAAATAGTGTATGGCACTATGTTGTGCATGTGTATTATGTGTATCTATGTACTTACATTACTATACATGACTGTCATGTAGGTATTATGTCTCTCTCTCTCTCCACTATCATACATTGCTGTGCGATGCTGTTCTGCGCTGCTGTACAATTTGATTAGAGAAAGGTATCATTCTGTGATATTGCTGTCACCCTATATATTGCAGTATGCTGCAGTATATACTTAATACCGTAATACCTATCTAGTAATACTACTGTGACACCATCATATGTTTGGCTGTAAAGTATCATTGTGTCTTGATATGATATACTTTATATACTCCATACTCTCTCTATATATATATATAGAGAGAGAGATACGTATATATTATTTATTGCATAGTCTTCAAGTTGTTTCGCATTTGGCCACAGCAAGTCTCCAACAAAAATGGCAGAACACAACAGCTCGCATCAATGCGTTGCTCTGAAGCCTTGAGGCATGGAAAAGCAGGCAGATTCGGGCCTCATAGCTGCATCTCACAGCTGGCTCTTCCAAGCTACGAACATCTCCCAGGATCTTCTTCTCATGTTCTTCTCTCTCTTCTCTCTTCTTCTCTCTTCTTCTTCTTCTCCCATCTTCTCCCCATCTTCTCCCATCTTCCCCCAAGGCTTCGGCTTCATCGTCACAATGGGTCTAGGCCAACGAAGGTCCCTACACAGCATCGCTTTGAAAAGATGTCTACGGTAAGCAACCTGGCGCCCTGGAGTTTCTATGGCTCAAACCACCTTGAGTAAGTTGTAGTTAGGTCACGCTCTGTGCTGTGTATATGGGGTGGATAGTGTGGTGTTGGGTGTGTAGTGGGGTGCAAATGCAACCCAATGTAGGGGCAAATGGTGCAATGGAGTATGGAGTTCAAAGCGGCAAAAAGTAATGGAAAGTTTGATGGAAGGCCATATAAAGTTGTGTACGTTAGCTTAGTCATGCTTTGCTTACTTGTTGAACGTCATGAGAACTGTCTAGATGTGTATGTTACAGTATGTGATTGTCCCTGAAGCAAACAGGAGTGTAGAGCATTGTAGCGCAGCAGGATGGACTTTGACATTGAATTGCACAATGCAAACAATGTAGTGCAACGCAACGTTATCAAATGCAATTGCCATCTATGTTGTCGTCGTGCATCCACTGCATCTTGGGTATCTTTGTACAATTGCTGTACAATGACATGTTTATCAGGGACCTTGTGGTGCGTGTGTGTGTGTGTGTGTATATGGCATAGGGTCTGAATGGCCATGTAGTCATGGAAGTAATGCCTGTCATTTCTGTGCATGTGCGGCATGCGCATGGATACACTGCAATCATGCAGTGTCCGTAAGGCAAGCAATGCATCCTCAATAGAGGCATTTTCAGAGTTTCAGCATTCGCCCACCTAGCTCCAAGCGTTCTTGTAGCAGACCTCACAGTCTTTGTTGGATCGCTTGGTCAGTGAATGGCTTCGAAAAAGGCGAAGGGTGACAGTGCAGCACGTAAGTCAGTACCAATGCCATAGGAAAACTGGATGTTCACTATTGTTCAAATAGTTCACTATCAATGCTGAGTGTTAAGCACATTCGCAAATATTGAACCAGTTGAAAGCTGACAGGGAGGCCCGGGACAGCTGCTAAGGTCTCCACAAGCCTTCCTTTAATAAGGATTCGTAACGGGGCAAAGCCTGTGGAACAACTAGTGACCAGGGAGCATCTTAAGGCAGTTGTAAAAATTATAAAAGTTCTAAGCATCTAAGCACCTCAAAGCATCTCTAGATCTGGCCTCTGCGCCACACTGTCTCTTGAGAGTCGCCACAGCTTCATGGCAAACCTGTCAGGCTTCGAAACACCAGGGATGAAGCAAAACAGTGTGAAAGGCTCCCTTAAAAGAATCAATTGAACCACAGATTTGGACCATCTTCTTTCCAGACGCCATGGTTCGTTCATATCCCATATTATGTGTCTATCCAACAGCAAAATTCTATGCATCATTTAGATTCATTTAGATCCATATCTGCCAAGCTTTTGGTCCAATGTGGAACGGCTGCACCATTGACAGAGTTTGAAAAGGAGGCAAATCAATCTGCAAGAAGAAAGATTAAGAAAAAGCAAATGCAAGCTCTTGTGCACAAAAGAACTTGGCGGCCGGCGGAAACCGCTTGATCATATTCCGAGCAGACCTGATGACGTAGACAGATGTAGATGCTCAGTGGACAGTCGATAAGTTACAACATTTTTAGTCGCTGCCTGAGACATCTTCTCCAGCTTCTTTAGTTGGGCCCGACCTTGGTCTCCCCGAGTTGCTTCAGGGTTGGTCGGTTGTGTGAACTCCTCAGTGTCTTGGGTGTCCCGCTTGCTTTCTCCAAGTCTGCAATCTCAGAAAAGCATTCGGAGCAGAATATCATGGAGATTCGTGGAGACATAGGAGGGGACTGGGAGGAGATCAGGAGGGGATTGGGTAAGGAGTAGTAGGGAACTAGGATGAGGAGGAGAGTAGATCCAGATGCAATGAATCAGAAAGCAATCAACCGCCATGTCTACACTTTGAGGCCGCCACTCCCGCGTCTGTTAGCACGGGCCCTGGGTCCATGTCCAAGAGCTGTGCAGCACCTGAACCAAAGCTTCCCGAAGCCGACAACTGATATGTCGAAGCCAGATTCCTGAAAAATGCTTTGCAGTGCCTTTCAGTGCGTTCATCAAGTTGAAAAAAGGAAAACAATGATAGGATATTGGACCCTTTTTTCTAACGAAAAACAAATAAATGACTGTGTGTCGTCTTGCTGTTCACTTTCAGGAATTCAGGTGAACTGGTCAGTAGTGCCTGCACGTGTATGCACGTCCGCACTTAGGACTTTGTGAATCTTAGCGAAGCGAGGTGTGTCGGTTCTTGGAGCTCTGCCGACGACTTTTGAATCACCTATCATTTTGTACAGCAGCAACCTGCAGCATGTGTTGTGCTGTTGTGGTTCCACGTGCATTCAAGCTAATCAGTTGTGCCATGGAAACCACGCTGTAAAATGTAAAAGCTCCCCATGTTCGGCTAAAGCCTGTCGCCTGTCACCGAGTCCCACGCCTGCTTGCAGGATTCCACGTCCTGAGGCAAGGAAAGCTTGAAGAAAAACGAAGGAAAAAGCGGGAAGGCACGGCAACACAATAGGAATCAACCATTGCAGCATTCAAATTGAAAGAGTCAAGAAAGTCAAGCAGGTCACTAGACTTGACAGCTCAAGGGCTACACAGCCGTGATAGGACTTTGCAAATGTTAAATTGACTTGCTTGAAGTCAGAGCAGAATCTTGAAACTCTGCTTGATCAAAACTCCAGCCCGCTCTCGGCGCCTGTGCTAACATAGCCTCCAGAGCTTCTCTGGAGCTTTCAAGCCGAGCAAAAGCGAAGCGGAATGCATCTGATGCCTTAATTTGGAAAGCCAAGACAACACCGGCAGATCAAAAGGGTGCGAGTGACGGCAGGTGGCGTTCAAAAGAGTGGCAGTGGAGAAACCGCTTCATCTACAAAGAATCAGGACACATCAAGTCGTCCCATGAATCTGGCAACGCAAAGGATTGAATCACGTTCTTGTCTCAGCGTTTTATCTGGACGGGGGTCCAGGATTTTACAGAAAAGAGTTTCAGTTCTAACGCAGCTTTACCACCCAACAGCCTCTCATAGTGGGAGAGGTAGCCATGAACAACTTCCCACCAGAGAAATAGGCCCGACAGTTCCTACAATCTTGGCAAGGGCAGGCTGCGCAGGAAGCACTGGTGATGACAGGTCGCGAAAGAAAATCAAGGAAATCTTGGAGTCTCGAGATACTTCGCACTACACAACTTCTCTCGTTGCAAGAACACCGCCTGAACATGCCATGCCAGGCCAAAGCAGGTGAGTGCACCAATTGAAAACCCGGAAATGGACGAAGGTAAAGAAAAGGAAGCGAACACGAGGCACCCTCCACTGCAAACCTGATCCCATCTGATCCCTCTCCTGGCAAATCCAACCTGGTCCCTGTATATCAGGCAGAGGCGAGCACAAGTTGTCAACCAAATATCAATTTGTTTGTTCTGGAAATGCCATAAGGGAAAACTCGTACAAGCCTCAAGCTCAGCTTTCAGAGAGGAAGCTCGAACTAGATCTTCGGTCCGAGAGGAAAGCGCAGAAAGCGATGGGAACGGCTATGCTGCATAGCCTATGCATATCAATTATACAGGTAAAATCAAGTACATGGTTCTGCGTATTTGCCTCGCTGTGAGTGCTTCGTCGGTGCTGTCTGTGCTTCTTCTCTTCTTTGTGAATGCAATCAAGCTGAAGAACATCTGGAAATGTAGGTTCTATTCATGGCAAGATCATGAAAATGCAAAAGGCGCCCATAAAGCCAAGACGTTGACGCTGTCGTTCTGCTTGTCTGGATGGACACCTTGGTAATTTGAGATGTACATGTCCAGATTTCAAGCCTAGAAGAGTGTGAAGATTCTGTGAAGATGCCAAATGGCGCAAGTCTCCTGCGATTGATCCTTGCTTTTGAACGCCAGCCAAGCAAAACAGAGAAAAACCCTGTGGTGCGTTCGCTTTGCGCAAGGGGCAACCTGAAGAGAAATCTCATGCCAATTGGCCAATTGCTAGAAGCTGCCGGTCAGTATCTTCTTCGAACTTATCTTCTGACTTCACATAGCCCCTCTTGTCAGATTTAGCCGGAGATTTGTACAGAAATGTGCATAGGATTGGTGGGACATTGCACCATCTCTATACACATCTTATAAGAAACGATTGGAATTGGAATTTACACATTTCGTGAAACAAGAAAAGACGCCCTGATCTGGACGCAGTGCCTTCCTTCTCAGCTTTCTGCAACAAATGATTTGCCAATCACAACACCAACAAATTAAAACAAACACTTCGTCTGCGACAAATGTGACATATATGTTGTCCTTCCCTACTGAGAAGCAAGAAATGCACAACAAAACTTTGTGGCACGCCTATCGGCTTCACACAGATCTTGTCATGAAGATCTCCCAGGCACTGATGGTATCTGGGAGATTTGTGACATCTGCATTGTTTTGATGGATACGATCCAGTCCTGCAGACCCGCAAAGGACTCCAACCGAAGCCCATGATACCCCTCTGATAGTCCCTGTATGTCCCTGTAATTGCAACAGTTTCATCCAGTCTTTGCATGTCCTTGCGCCCTCCAGGCCACATTTGCTGTCCTCGCGGCTCTTCAATGATGCAGCTCTGAGTGTGAGAAGCTCCTTTCAAGCGCAGAAACAACACTTCTTTGCACAGTTGCAGAACGATCAAGCAGCACAAATGCTTCTGCTTGTGTCGTTCTTCTTGAATCTGGCCGCTTCTTCAAGCACCAAAGGTCAAAACAGGAGCTGGTAGTCCAGCAAGAATTCTTCTGAGCATGGCACATCTCGGTCATTCACTTTATACTCCACCAGGATGCAAATCTGGCATCTGTTGAACTTATGGCATCTGAATCTGTCAAATTTGACTATGTTCCAATCTTCTTCCCATATTTCAAAAAAAAAGAGAAGAAAGAGAAGAACTTGCTTTGACAGTGCCACCTCTGCACCTGGCGTATCCAATGGCTGCACGGCAGTGATGTCCCTCCTTAGTCAAACTATCCTCAACACTGTCGTACCAAGAACAGGCTGAACAGCAAGCTGAAAAAATCTGAACAAGTGGACTGAAAAATACATCCCAGCTACACATGAACAACTCCTGCAGAAAGTTCATCTGTTGGTCGTTTGCCTCGGAGGAATGTTGGGATGTTTCAATTTGTCGCAGAGTAAAATGACCTGCATGAAAGCACGCTTTCCTTTTCACTGACCCCAACACATCCTTTCGCCAAATTGCACCAGACCAGTTTCCGAACAGGTCCACTTTGCAGAGCAAAATAGTATGAGCGCCAGCCCCAATCATTGCCTGGAAGAATTGCTGTGGTTGTGCCAGATGACTGAAGTGAAGCGAAGTGTGCTTCAAACTGACTTTTGAAGTGTACATATGATATACTTTAAAGACTTTAAGATGTGTGTTTGCATGTGTGCATACGCATGCGTCTCCGTGTCTTGCGCCGTGCGCTGAGTGCACAAAAGGAGCAAATACGGTCCCTCTGCATGTGCAGCATGCAGCATATTGCAGCATATTGCAGCATGCCTACTTCGCATCTATTTCTCGAACATTTCAATCTCCTGAAGCGTGAAATCCCCCGGCCTCGGATGTGCTGGCGCAGGTCCTGTCCAAAACACTTGAGCTGAAGGCACAATGAAAAAGCACAACACTCAAATGACATATTCAAAGACCTCTCTAAATACTCCTTTTTAATGTGCTATTGTTAAGAGATCGAAATACTTTCAATGTTCCAACATGTTCCAACCCTCCCCAGGTCCATCTGGCCAAAGAAGAACAAATCTCCAGCCAGGAGAATTGCTGTAGGCACATAAGGCAAGAAAAGGAAGACATCTGCCTCCGAGAGTTGCTTGGTTTTGCAGCATTTTGCTTTGCATGGTAATCTGTGTGATTTGAAGACCGATGCTTTAAAGACACCCCACATCCAAACCTCAAAAGGTCCCTTGATTGGTTCCGGTGTGCATAGAAAAGGACAAAGAATGGCTGTCCCGTGCATCTACAGAAAGCATCCTTTTTCAGCTCTACTAAGTTACTACTCAGTAAATTCTAGAGTTCCCAAGAGTTCCTAAGCCCGCAGAAGAGTACCTCAATCCATGCAAGTAGACCGATCTTTTTCCGGTTCTGATCAAAGAGGTCCTTGGATTTTGATGCTTTTGGCGCGCCAAACTCTGACATGGTCTTCAACACTGGCAAGATTTGGTCAACGTCGTGGGAGCTATTGGGAAATCATCAAATCGGATGTTTGAATTCTCCGAAACTCAATAGAAGTGCTGGCCAAAGAGTCGGTGATGGATTCACCTTCCTGCAATGACATCGGAAGTGGACAATGGCAATCAATGATTCATCCTTGATATCAACGGTTAATGCATCTGTTTGTCCCAAATACAAAAAGGGAGTCCTGATGGATCCGCAATCCTCCGCTGAAATCTAAACCGCCCCACCTGGACACGGCGTCAGCATGCGTCAGCTCTGTAGCACAAGAGAGCAAGAACATCAGCGGAGACAACGTCAAGGTGCCACAGGTGCCTTTCATTGACCGCATTGGTAGCGAATTGCAGTTCCTCTATGAATCGTGTACGGGCAGATGTTGGCACATCAAGCCTTAATCTGCTTGTGGAGAAAGCACTGCCCCCAAGCAAATGATAAAGCACGTACTACAGTTACTAGCAAGTACTACTCTAAGTACTACTGCAAATCAGTGGTCTGTAGAGTTTGCAACTGCTGAGGCGAGTGCACAAGGTCTGGTACCCGATGCATTCGAAGCACTAGCACCTAGCTTCAGCAAGAGATGATCGTACTGTCCGGTCCAGCTGCACTCTCCAAGTGCCATCAAGGTGCAGTGGAGCAGTGCGAAGACAGAACCTGCAAACGACATATCAAGATCAAGTAAACAAATATATATGATATGTAGTGCGTATATATTGTATATATACTTACTGTATATTACAAAAGAAACTATGTTCCTCTCCATAGGTGTATGTGTTCGTCAATCAATCACTAAGCTAGCATGGCAAATCATTGATTGACATCAAATTGTGCGAAAGTCTTTTTATCTCCTCGTTTCTCTGCAAGTGCGACTTTAGATGCATTGAATGCACAATTTGGTGTGCCAACTTGACAATTCAATCCCGTCAGTATTTCAAAGCAGCATTGTGAGATGTGTGAAACCTCACCAACATCATCTCATCACAAGGAATACGCAGAGTGCTGTGCTTAGTGGACATGGCTACTTCATTTGTGGCTGGGCTCGTTCCCACAAGCAACAGGTGTAGCAAAGCTGACTGACGCTGCAGAGCAGTGTAAAGGACCCCAACGCTAATTGAACCACCAAAGTGTGGGGCATTGCATGTGCTCACGCCAGCAGCGGCAGTGTTGCCTTTATGGCAATGCCAATATCACTGAAACTCCATGCAAAGATCTCCCCTGTTGTCAAACTCTTCTGCTTAGAAGATCTTACGTCTTACAAATATACGTTTCATATTCTTTTATTCAAGAAATTCCAAACCTTTGATGAACACAGCCCTTCCTCGTAGCCATCCATAGCCCACCACTGGGAGCTATGGCTCCACACCAGTTCCGCCAGTTCGGAGAGAGCCAGGACTTGCTCCAACGCCCAGCTGGCAGCCTAAAACATCGAAAGAAAATGATGAAACGAAAACCCGAAGTTTAGCACTAAAAGCTCTTCCACTTCTTCCATTTCTTCCACTTCTTCTCCGTTGAAAGATGTTGAAAGATGTTGGAATCCTGAATTGGAACCCTGAATATAATTGAAATTAATTGAAATGCACTTTTTCCCAGGGCGCTTGGAGTGAGTGCATGGCCCAAACGAAACATCAGCAGAGATAAAGCGATGAAGGCCGTGAAACTGTGAAACTCCGAGGAGGATACAAGCTCACCGCTTCTGGTCCTCCTTCTTCACATAATCAAGTAATAAATTTGGAACTCGAAACTCGGGTGTCGGGGGGGCTTGCTTGCAGCGAAGAAAAAGCACATATGCGTTGTCATCCTTCATCATCTCCGGTGGATTCCCAGCCATCACAGAGGCATCCGCTGGCTTGATCTGTGAGTCGTCCATGGTATAGAAGGCATTATCCCCATTGGGGACACTCTCTGAACGCTTTCTCATGGCATAAGAATGTCCACTCGAAGCATCTTTGCCGATGTGGATAAGGGTATGGTAAAGTTCGTACTCATATCCTCCAATGAAAACGTTTTCATCAACTTTGATGGGCGTCTTCTCCTTCGTGAAGTCCATCTTGTCCATGTCAAAGGTGAAGTGATTCAAACACAGAACAAGGTGTGCTGGTGGTCTGGAAATCTCGCTCCATTTGCCTGCTTGCGTCTTTTTCTGGCACACTGGGCATTCAACCAAATTGTCTGAATCCATGTGTTCAACTTCAATCTGTCTTGCAAGAGGACTTGGATGGTCGGCACAATGCCGCTTTTTTCCACTTCTTTTGCTGTTGGTACCGGAAGTACCAGGTCAGTGAAGGTCTCTTCACGGACCTTGACATTGCCACAGTCAGAGCACTGAGTATTCTCCCGAAGCTGTCCTGAGAACACCTCATTGAGCAACAGTTGGTCGCCACCGCGGAGCTTGTCAAAGACAAAACGAATCGCGGCGGGGACATCTTCTTGCTCACCTGATCTGCACTGTGCGGGAAATCCTTGTAGAATATCCCAAATATCAACATGCTTGTGCTTAGTCAGTGCCATGGCTGTGGGTCAAAACCCTGTACCCCTGGTTCCCCCATCACTAACCATTGTTTTCCCGATAGTTTTGTTGGTTATAATCCCCCATTATTGTTGACCCATAGCCCATAGCCCCATCTTCGCGAACTGTTTTTGAAACAAATCGACCACCTTCTTCCCAAATTCAAAGTCTTTTTTGTCCATCTTGGAGGGGTTCTCCTTGAGTTTGAGATTGAAGCTGTTGATTCTCCATACGAATGCATCTGTGAGGAACAGCGCCTGTATGAAGCTAGTCATGTAGCACGTGTTGTTTGTGTTTTGAAGCCCCACATGGGGTGCCTTGTGAGGCACTGACTTTGACTTGTCCGGGTCCAGTGGAACGAACTGGGTTTCGGTGCGCAGTGTATGCACTGGCCTCTGCACTCCCTGCGTTTGCACGGCTCGTGGTTGCATGGTAGGCATCTCGTGGTGGCAGTGCCACGTTTGTGATACTTCGCTTTGTTGGTTCATCCTGCTTTCGCTGCAATGCCCTTGTGGGGCTGTTGGCATGGTTTTGTACACCTGAAGCTGGGGATATGCCGCGTGTTGAGTGACGATTCCCATTGGATTCATCTGAGCCCCGCCATGTGGAGCAGTTGCAAAGCTGCCACCTGCCAATCCCCTCAATCTACTGGCCAGCTCTGATGCCTCCGTGGAGTACTGCGACAAGCGATCTAGAAGAGGGAGTAGGTGCATCCAGACATCAGCAGGCAGAACTGGGCCTTCGCAGTAAGCAACGCAGATGCCTGCATTGACACCGTGGAATCACTGGTACCCAAGGCCGCCAACGACATCAAGGCCGAGCGACAAAGCATGTTGGAGCTTGGCAGTTGTGAGAAAGCCAAAGGCATAGCACGAAGCAGGCCAAAGAGTGGAACTGCGCCTTGATAGATTCCTGTCACTGAAGGCCCGAAAGGACCTTGCGGAGCCCAGTGAGATATGGATGCCCACAGGCTCATCGAACAACTGGGATCGTCTAACAAGCCCATCAGCAGAGCTCGAACAGTAGATGGTCGTGGAGGACCAGGTAAAAGGTACCTGGACGAGACCCAGCTCTTCATGCACATCACATCTCCGTTTACAAGTGTGCAATGTATGTCTGTACGTACTTGCATGTAATAAATGAAAATACGTGATTATCAAACAATATGGAATCATGTAAAGAACCTAGAGAAACGAAACCAGTAATCTGGTGGTTGTGGTACGGTACATGTATCTCCGCCAAAGCGACACTCTAAACTCTGCAGTCAGACGAAAAGGTGAACTTACATGAACTTACCTCACCAAGCCACAAAAGATGCTGCAAGTCTGGCGAGTGTGTCATCGGTCGTCGGGTCATCTCCTGGAAAATCAAGGAGACAATCTTTGCCTCCGCATCTGGAGATCTTTGCCCCATGTTTTGTTGCAGGATCTCCAAACATGTAGCTTTACAGTGCTTAGACTCAAATGGGTCTGCCACCCAGCGCACGCTGCATCCGACCAGCAAATCACGACTTGGTCGTGTGGACGGAACATCTTTCCAGATTTGTGCAGCCAGGATCTGGCAGCACACGATGGAACTTGGTGAAGGTCGAATTGCTACGCTTCAGGAGAAGCTTCATGAAGGATGAGATTTCACTCTTTGTGCTGCGGCCCATGGCCTCTTTGGTCCACAGATTGCGAAGGAAATTGCCGGCTGCATCGACATCTCCGTGTTCGGAGAATAGCCTTGGCACATCTGTTTTGCTGAAGCTAGAAATCACACCCATAGGGGTCTGCATCAGAAATCGGAGACGTGGGTATGATTTCGAGCTTCAGCAAAACAGATGTGCCAAGGCTATTCTGAGGGAATAGCCTCTGCACATATGTTTTGCTGAAGCTAGAAATCATACCCAAGTCTCCGATTTCTCATGCAGACAAGGAGTCCTTCGAGCATTTGAACGCTCAGGACATGCATCCAAGGCAAGGGCACTGGCTGCTCCAAGATTGATTTTATGCATGGATAAACTTCATAGGCGGCCATCTGCTGAACAAACTGCCACGCCTTCATTTGTTTCCGCTCAAAAGGCTGCAACTGCAGCATCGAGCGGCGGAGGCGCATAGCCACCGGAACCTCTGGTTGCTGATATCCTGGATATGCTCCGTGTCCTTGTGCATAAGGAGAGGCAGTCCAACTGCTTTGGCAGTTTGTGCACCGATGGCAACCGTAATAGGAGGGTGCAACAGCCGCCATGGTCGAAGAGAGGGACAAATGGACCCTACACCTGTAAAAAGAATCTTATCACACGATCAAGAGTGAAGAAATGAAGCAACGCAATGCCATGCATCTGCATCATCTATGACACTTGGAATATCTTGAAGGATGATGACTTAAACCAAAGCAGCTGCATGGCAACATGTGCAGTCTCACTCACCAGCGGTCCAATCGCGGTCCAACCACCACAGCCCTGGCCCACCAAGCTGAATCCACTTTGCAGCACAGACACATTAAACAGGAGCAAGCGTTCACAGGTGAGTACGAGAGCTTGTCTGCTTCGAATCCAGTTTGCCTCAGAAAACTCAAGGTGTGGAGCATTCTGCAGCTGACTAAAGGCAAGGGCCAAGTGACCACAATTCAATCTCAGCCGAGGTACTGGATCAGAATAGACGCCTGTCTCAAGAGTTGAGCACCTTGGATGTGGAAAAATCTTAATCGAGGATACCTCAATTTTTCAGTTCTGCACATCAAGGGTGCTGAGATCTGCTGAGTCTCTGGCAAACCAGCGTGAGTGTAGTTGGTGATACACCTTACAGCAGCAGTTTTCCAGCAGATTGAAGCATCATGAAGGGACAGAGGGCATCGCAAAATGTGCAAAGATCACAAGTACTTCAGAAATATTCATATCTGAGCATGAATGTTAACGAGGAGTAGGAACATGAACTAGGATCAGTCTGTGTAATTCTTTCGGCAGAAAAATTGGAGCCGTTCGATGATCGATCGAAATGCTCAGGACGCTCCGAAGACAAACTGCACGGCTTGAGCAAACAAACAAAAAATCCCAAATTCTGTGGTGATTTTTGCTCCTGGCCCAACTGAAACACCATGGATTGCCGTATTGCCTGGGTTCAGAGTTCGGATTAACTTGCCGCCATGATGCACTGACCAAACTCCAGCAGCCTCAGCTGCCAAGAGGATGGGCAAAGCTGCCTTTGCCTTTGACTCCTCCGAGTCTCTGACATCTTCCTCGGCGCTTAATTGTGCCTGCTTCTTCGCATGGGAATTCTTCCTTAGCTTGCAATTCTACGTAATTCTTCTTGAAAGAAACCCTGAAATTGCTTGAAACATGAAATTACACTGAATCTGATGCAGTGAAGCCTCGAAAAGCCAAGACTGTCCCGCACTGGGGTCTTGAGCATGTTAAGAGTGTAGGACCTGGAAGCTCGCGATATTCCCTTTTTCTGGCAAGGCATCCTCTTAACTCAAACTCCAATGAAGCTCCTGGCTTCTCAAAGCTCAGCCAATGTCAGCAAAGCACCAAGCACATTCTCGTTCTGAGTCATCTCTGAATGATAGCACACACTAGAGTCCACCCAAGGTAGACAAGATGCAAGAAAGAGAGGTTCACTTCCGGTTCCAAAGCCAATGCACGAATGAGATGTACATCGCCAGACCTCAATGCAAGTGGAGAAAGAGATGACAACATGCTATGCAAACTCCAAAGACTCTGCACTTAGATTCAATTGGAAGCAGAATGGAGGCAATTGATTAGAATCATGGACATTCGTTTATATGAGCAATATTTCAGCCGCACTCCTCCCGTTTCCTCCCTAAGTTTTCGCTTGCAAACAGCAGACTCGTTCACCTCGTGCTGAGCGCTGGGTGCCACCTCATAAGGAGTCGGGTCTCAAACCCTGTGAGTACAGTTTTGCTCACTGGACAAGCGCACTGAAGTGGCCACACTTGCAAGAGGCTTCCCAGCCTGCATCAGCATTCTGACCTTGAACACTGAAATTTGCAAGCTCGCTAACAACAAGTGGTGTTAAGCCGACAAGCTGCTCCCATCCTTTCCGAAGCCAAGCTGCTTTTGGTCTGTGGCCACTGCGGTTGCAAGCCTGGCTCAGCACGCAGGGATCATACACTGCAGATGGCCTTCTTCGTATGGCATCGATATAGCGACTACATTGTCACGACATGTAACTAGCAGCAACCACACAGAAACTACTTGAGGCCCAGGGCAGGGTAAACGAAAGCTATGACACTTGAGAACTGCCACCAAAAGCTGTGCCCTGCCCGAGAGGTGCTGGGTGGTTGGTTGTTTTTTTCAAAAGGCAGAACCACCACCAACAACACTAACAATAGCGACATGGGACCACCAGGCCACTCCCGACCTTTCCACCCTGCTAGCAAATAGCAAAGCAGTTTTGCTTTTCTACCTTACCAACCACATCCAACCACTAGCCACTAGCAAAATAGGAGTGCAGTTCTGCCTCACGATGGGCCAACATGGAAAACGAGGAATCTCCAGGAAGGCACCATCACAAGGCCCGAGGAGTTAGGGAAGGCTAGGGATGCACCAAGGGTACGTCGACGAAAACTAAGGCACCAAGGAAGCCACAGGAAGTCAGTCTTTCAACAGCTTCTCCAACCTTCCAGGCCTCAGGATCTGCCTTTGCAGCAAGAAGCAACGGCATCAGTTCCTTTTTCAGGAGACAAGCGCAGGCAGCGCAAACTGAAGAGTGAGGAGTCTGAGGAATTGCAGAAATTTCATGTTGAACGTGCTTGAACGTCTTTGAACACTGGAGCCGTCCTGCTCTATGCCACCCATCTCTGCCCAGTGCAATGCAGTATTCCCACGCGCATCTCTGGCATCAACTGAAGCCATGCCCCGGAGCAATTGTCGAGCAGCCTCCCACTGATATACAAAGGCACGCATCATCAGCAGCAACACAACTAACACAACTAACACAACATTCTTTCTGAGAAATATTTCCAAGATGTTCCAACGTCAAAGTGCAAACATGTTTCTGTCAAAGCTTTGAGTTTGGGCGTTGAATTATTGGCCCTACAATGCTCTCCCCTGCGCCTCAACATGCCCAGCTAAGCAAGCAACACCCAAAGGTGTAAGACCAGTGCCAGAAGTGTGTGTCCCAAGCGCCACCTAATGTGCTGCTTTCGCAAGTTCTTGGCTACGTCCGTTGCGTTGTCAAGAACAAGTTGTAAATGACTTTGAAAATATTTGCAAATCGTGCATGAATCCTGCAGCAGTATTCACAATCGCAAGACAAAGCTAATGCAGCAAATGCAAAGCAATTCTAATTCTTCAAGGCTGCCCTGTGATGCTGGAAACGGTGGACCATGTCCTTTTGAAACAGGGAGAATGCATCAGAGACACTCACTGCTCACTCGCTGGAAGTCTGCAAGTTCCCTTTGTGCACCCCACACTCTCCGTCCTCCTTAAGGCATTCGATCAACTCGCTGTCTCCGTTGACAGCTGCCAAGTGGAATGGTGTCCAGCCAGATTTCTCAACAGCCTGCCACAAAGCAAACAAATGGTTGAACTAGCTGCTTTTTGCTTTTTCAGATAATGATTTCCGACCCGTTTTTTTTCGATGATCATTTGCGACCCTTTCAAGAGCCTGCTGCCAACCTGCACGCCGCTTTGTTCTGGTCATTGCCTCTGCAGATGTGGCGAACATTGTGTGGGGAGTCCGAGATGTGAACTGCATCCCGGATCCCCTCTTACCAGTCTTTCAAGGTACTGCATGCAGCCTCTAGAGAGAGAGAGAGAGGCAGCAAGAGAGAGAGAGAGAGAGAGAGAAAAAAAAAGAAAGAGAGAGAGAGAGAGAGAGA
>VSDK01013751.1:274329-314370 GCA_009767595.1 Symbiodinium kawagutii
GCTGCTGCTGCTGCTGCTGCTGGTGTTGTTGTTGTTGTTGTTGTTGTTGTTGTTGTTGTTGTTGTTGTGGTCGTCGTGGATCTTGTTTTACTTACCGCTGCCGCGGTATCCGTTTCCTTTGATCAAAATTAGGAGAAAAAGTTGAGGTGGTTGTTGTCATAGTAGTGGTAGAGTTGCTTCTGTTTCCGTTTTTCTGCTGCTAGTTTTGGTAATAACCAAAGATTGCTGATGCAACAGGTGGTAGTTAATCATCAATGTTTGGTTATTCAATTGTTGGTTCAAAAACCACTTGATTCGATGCTCGAATTCAAACTCTTGATGTCAGTGCTCATCCAACACAGCTGGTGATTTGGTGGGGGCGACCTCAGCTGTGGCTAGGTCGTCGCAGAAAGCGAGCAGTTGAGGGGTGTCAAAATAAGTGTTCCTGTCATTCCAGAAATGTCACGTAGACTCTTTAAACCTGATTGATAGTGTATTCATACAATTATGTAAATATTGAAGGTAAACTGATACAATTGTGACTTACTTTTGTAATCAAGTATAAATATAAATATAAATATACATATAAATATAAATATAAACATATATATATATATTTATAGGTATGAACACACATACACAATAAGTATATCACAAGAATGGGTTACCGCGCGCAGCTACTGCTCTCCTCTGAAGTGTTGAGCTCAGGAAAAACTGCTTCAAAGACCTCTTCAATGCCTCAGCTGCGCTTGTTTCGGGGCTTGAGTCGTGTGGCGATACGATCAACGGATCAACGCCCCAAAGTTTTGTCTTGAAGCCCCTATGGTTTTGTGAGGAGATTGCAGTTGGTTTTCAGGAAGTGCATATGGAGAAATATACCTTATACAATTTCACTAAATGTTGGCTTTGAGTATTATTCATCGTCCCATCACTATCTACTGCGTAACAATCATTGACATATCTGCATTCTGTCCAGGGTGCGGAAGTCAGCGCAATCATGAAATCCACCATGAAACACCATGGGACGCTGCGCATTCATAAAGTCAAATCGGTCAGTGCACCAGAAGCCAAAACACTATGGAGTCACAACGTCTAGGATGCCTCTTTTGGAACACCTATGAACATGGTTTGGTGTCAAACACATTCTGCTCACATGATCATGAGCGTCTCACACCCCTTAAGCATATCATTCCCCAAATCGAAACACCATGGAGTCGCACATGGAACATGGTTGTTTTAAAAGGCTCGCAACAAGTATCGCAACAAGTAAAAGCTCGCAAAAGAAAAAGAGAAAGACAAACACAAAGAGAAAAAAAAACAAACACAAAGAAAAAGAGACAGAAAAAGGCAAACACAAAGAGAAAGAGACAGAGAAAGAAAACATGAAGAGAAAGAGAAAGACAACACACAAAGAGAAAGAGCAAGAGAAAGACAAACACAAAGAGAAAAAAAACAAACACAAAGAAAAAGAGACAGAAAAAGGCAAACACAAAGAGAAAGGCACAGAGAAAGACACACACAAAGAGAAAGATCAGGAGAAAGACAAACACAAAGAGAAAGAGGAAGAGAAAGACAAACACAAAGAGAAAGAGAAAAACAAACACAAAGAAAAAGAGGAAGAAAAAACAAATACAAAGAGAAAGAGACAGAGAAAGACACACACAAAGAGAAAGAGAAAGAGAAAGACACACACAAAGAGAAAGAGAAAGACAAACACAGAGAAAGACAAACATAAAGAGAAAGAGAAAGAGAAAGACAAACACAAAGAGAAAGAGACAGAAAAAGACAAACACAAAGAGAAAGAGGAAGAGAAAGACAACACACAAAGAGAAAGAGGAAGAAAAAACAAACACAAAGAGAAAGAGGAAGAAAAAACAAACACAAAGAGAAAGAGGAAGAAAAAACAAACACAAAGAGAAAGAGGAAGAAAAAACAAACACAAAGAGAAAGAGGAAGAACAAAAACAAACACAAAGAGAGAGAGAGAGACAGACAAAGACACACACACACAAAGAGAAAGAGAAAGAGAAAGACACACACACAAAGAGAAAGAGAAAGAGAAAGACACACACACAAAGAGAAAGAGAAAGAGAAAGAGAAAGACACACACACAAAGAGAAAGAGAAAGACAAACACAGAGAAAGACACACACAAAGAGAAAGAGACAGAGAAAGACAAACACAAAGAGAAAGAGGAAGAGAAAAACAAACACAAAGAGAAAGAGACAGAGACAAACAAACACAAAGAGAAAGAGAAAGAGAAAGACAAACACAAAGAGAAAGAGAAAGACCCACAGAAAGAGAAAGAGAAAGACAAAAACAAAGAGAAAGAGAACGACAAACACACAGAGAAAGAGAAAGACAAACACAAAGAGAAAGAGGAAGAGAAAGACAAACACAAAGAGAAAGAGGAAGAGAAAGACAAACACAAAGAGAAAGAGGAAGAGAAAGACAAACACAAAGAGAAAGAGGAAGAGAAAGACAAACACAAAGAGAAAGAGGAAGAGAAAGACAAACACAAAGAGAAAGAGAAAGAGAAAGAGAAAGACAAACATAGAGAGAAAGAGAAAGAGAAAGAGAGAGGGAAAGAAAAACAAAGCTAGGAAAACAAAGTCTTGCAGGTACCTTCGGACGAGGTATCGGATTAGGTGGCGGACGAGGTACCAAAAGATTGATTTCCTACCGTCTCGCCCTGGTCCTGAACTATTCATATCTGCTTGGTGGTTTCAACCCCTATGAAAAATATTAGTCAACCAGCCATGTGTTAATGACTACTAGGGGAAATAAAACATGTCAATCAAACCACCAACCAGATATTAACACAAAAAATGGCGATAGGATTTTGACCTGAGCTGAGCGCCTGCTGCACTGGACAGGGAGGCTTGTACTTCCCATGTTGAGGGACAAGATCTGTGGATACATCCCAGCACATGAAGTAACCACATAAGTCAATGGATCCGGTAGGAACACATACAATGGATCCTGGATGAACAGCAAATCACAAGCTACCTGATGACATAGCTGAAAACAAACATATGATAATGAGATATATATATATATATATTCTTTAAAAAACACAAACAAGCTAATCAAATTGCTCAAACAATCATGTTTCCATACGATATGGATTTTTCTAATTAAATCCCCAAGTAATCAACGACATTTCTTAAAATAGGGTTGCCTTCTTGTGCAAGTAAAACTACAAATTACAAAACAAGTTTGTAAAAACCAAGCAGGACGCAACATCGCATCACACATTTCCATGAAACACGTGGACTTTCACAATCCCAAACGCAATCATCTTCAACTTGATGTTCTCCGTTGTGACCTTCACAGAACAGTCCAACACAGGGCAGAGCCAGGATGCTGATCAAATCCACTCCGTTCTGGAAAGCTTCTGGACCCGTCTTCTCGAGATTGCGAGGAATGGGAAGCAACAGCGGTGGCAGCGGTGGCCTTGGAAGCACACGAGAATTCACCGTCGCCACCGATTCGGAATTGATTCAACTAGGAATATTAGTGGCTACTGGTGGTTCACACTACATTAGCCATCGATAAACGGGGAGGTTTGAGGTTTGCCATTCTCAGTGGTGGCTGACACCCCCAAGCGATAAGCATGATAAGCATATATAGCAGCTGCGAAAATCACACTGTGAGCGCTTCACAGCTTGGTTGTTAGACGTTGTTACTCATTATGATTTTGTGGTATTATTTTGTGGTTTCTTAATAGCTGGGGGTAGCCCCAGTGATCATCCAATATCAACTATATCTAATGTGCCTTTTAGAGTAATGAACCATAATTCCCGAGAGCGTCTGCGAAGGGTTCTTCGTAAAAAAGCAGCCGTATATAAACATCTGCACATCAACATCTTCACATCATCACATCTGCAGATCTAGATCATCACATCATCACATCTGCAGATCTAGATCATCACATCATCACATCTGCAGATCTAGATCATCACATCATCACATCTGCAGATCTAGATCATCACATCATCACATCTGCAGATCTAGATCATCACATCATCACATCTGCAGATCTAGATCTTCACATCATCACATCTGCAGATCTAGATCATCACATCATCACATCTGCAGATCTAGATCATCACATCATCACATCTGCAGATCTAGATCATCACATCATCACATCTGCAGATCTAGATCATCACATCATCACATCTGCAGATCTAGATCATCACATCATCACATCTGCAGATCTAGATCATCACATCATCACATCTGCAGATCTAGATCATCACATCATCACATCTGCAGATCTAGATCATCACATCATCACATCTGCAGATCTAGATCATCACATCATCACATCTGCAGATCTAGATCATCACATCATCACATCTGCAGATCTAGATCATCACATCATCACATCTGCAGATCTAGATCATCACATCATCACATCTGCAGATCTAGATCATCACATCATCACATCTGCAGATCTAGATCATCACATCATCACATCTGCAGATCTAGATCATCACATCATCACATCTGCAGATCTAGATCATCACATCATCACATCTGCAGATCTAGATCATCACATCATCACATCTGCAGATCTAGATCATCACATCATCACATCTGCAGATCTAGATCATCACATCATCACATCTGCAGATCTAGATCATCACATCATCACATCTGCAGATCTAGATCATCACATCATCACATCTGCAGATCTAGATCATCACATCATCACATCTGCAGATCTAGATCATCACATCATCACATCTGCAGATCTAGATCATCACATCATCACATCTGCAGATCTAGATCATCACATCATCACATCTGCAGATCTAGATCATCACATCATCACATCTGCAGATCTAGATCATCACATCATCACATCTGCAGATCTAGATCATCACATCATCACATCTGCAGATCTAGATCATCACATCATCACATCTGCAGATCTAGATCATCACATCATCACATCTGCAGATCTAGATCATCACATCATCACATCTGCAGATCTAGATCATCACATCATCACATCTGCAGATCTAGATCATCACATCATCACATCTGCAGATCTAGATCATCACATCATCACATCTGCAGATCTAGATCATCACATCATCACATCTGCAGATCTAGATCATCACATCATCACATCTGCAGATCTAGATCATCACATCATCACATCTGCAGATCTAGATCATCACATCATCACATCTGCAGATCTAGATCATCACATCATCACATCTGCAGATCTAGATCATCACATCATCACATCTGCAGATCTAGATCATCACATCATCACATCTGCAGATCTAGATCATCACATCATCACATCTGCAGATCTAGATCATCACATCATCACATCTGCAGATCTAGATCATCACATCATCACATCTGCAGATCTAGATCATCACATCATCACATCTGCAGATCTAGATCATCACATCATCACATCTGCAGATCTAGATCATCACATCATCACATCTGCAGATCTAGATCATCACATCATCACATCTGCAGATCTAGATCATCACATCATCACATCTGCAGATCTAGATCATCACATCATCACATCTGCAGATCTAGATCATCACATCATCACATCTGCAGATCTAGATCATCACATCATCACATCTGCAGATCTAGATCATCACATCATCACATCTGCAGATCTAGATCATCACATCATCACATCTGCAGATCTAGATCATCACATCATCACATCTGCAGATCTAGATCATCACATCATCACATCTGCAGATCTAGATCATCACATCATCACATCTGCAGATCTAGATCATCACATCATCACATCTGCAGATCTAGATCATCACATCATCACATCTGCAGATCTAGATCATCACATCATCACATCTGCAGATCTAGATCATCACATCATCACATCTGCAGATCTAGATCATCACATCATCACATCTGCAGATCTAGATCATCACATCATCACATCTGCAGATCTAGATCATCACATCATCACATCTGCAGATCTAGATCATCACATCATCACATCTGCAGATCTAGATCATCACATCATCACATCTGCAGATCTAGATCATCACATCATCACATCTGCAGATCTAGATCATCACATCATCACATCTGCAGATCTAGATCATCACATCATCACATCTGCAGATCTAGATCATCACATCATCACATCTGCAGATCTAGATCATCACATCATCACATCTGCAGATCTAGATCATCACATCATCACATCTGCAGATCTAGATCATCACATCAAGTGTCCAAAGTAATCCTAAGATCAGCATCAGTTACTGGTTGGTCTCTTCCCTCTGAGTTCTCCATCAAAGTCATCACATTGTTGTCGAACATGCTCACATAGGTCTTAAAGTTCCAGCTCCACTCTTCCCACAAAGTCGGTTCTCCATTGTACTTTTCTGGAAGTGGCAACCTAAGCTTTCCTGCAAAGTCTGTGTTCTCTTCTGCCATGGTCTCTTCTCTGGGCTCAAAGTTCTAAAGCTCCCAAGATCGGGAGCTCCGCTACCATGCGAAGCTATAAAGTACCCTAAAGTACTAACAACCTAAGACCGTGCCACACCGAAGTAACTGGCAAAGTCTTTTCTCTCCAGGCACTTGAGCCGCTTGAGCCAAAGTGCAAGTAGCACAGAGGCAAAGTAAGTACGGAGTACACGCAGGGCAAAAGTGCTGTATGTTTCGCAAAACAAACCAACAAACCAACCAACCAACCAACCAACCAACCAACAAACAAACCAACAAACCAACAAACCAACAAACGGAAGGACGGACGGACAGACAGACTGACAAACATTCCATTCCACTACGTTATACTACATTACATTGCATTGCATTGCATCGCGGTACAATACAATACAGTACAGTACAATACAATACAATAAAATACATCGATGCACCTAGCATGACAGAACACACACACACAACATACATAGCTACATACATGAGATATCACATCGCATCACATTATATCACATCACGTAACGCAGCATCAGATGGCAGGACATCATGTGACATAAAATAACATCAAATAACATTACATCACTGTAACACTGCTGACGCCCGCACACATACATCCAAACATTGATGCATCTGCATGTGCACTCGTAAGGTATGTACATGTGATATTACATGTGCATGCGTGTGTGTATGTGTGCGTATTTCGCTCATTTGCTTTCTCATATCTTCCACGTGCAAATTCACACCGAGTGTGAAACCAATTTGGTCAGCTTCAAGACACTGTCATGTTGACATTGCTTAAATAGATGTGCGACTTTCTATACTCTGGTTCGAAATCAATGCCATGGACAAATTTGGGAAGGTCCCATCGCTTACCACAGTTTTGGCACCTTTCCTCGTAATGATTTTCTGGAGGGTATCGCTTGCGTGCAAATCAATAAAAACCGTGTAACGATACAAGAGGTTACAAAAGGGGTATCGCTATTTGGGAAGGTCCCATCGCTTACCTCATGTTTTCAAGATTTCTTACAACCCATGGCGGCCGAATACTACTTTTGGAGTTTTGACGGTTGCTTTGCGCTCTTGTTTGGCCTGCAGGCCAACAGGCCACTGGAGATGCCTCCACAGTGACAAATCCAGCATGTACAAAAACAAAAGTGAGACCTACACGTCTGGCACACGGCCACGACACTTCACCAGCTTCTTGTACGCAAAGTAAGAAGGCCAGTTTTGACGGTTCCTCAGATAGTCTGAAACTGTGGGTGACACAACCATGATACAACCAGAAAATCATCAGCATGGCATGTTGCAAGTTTGTGAGTGAGGGACCACTACGGACTGTTTGTGAGTGAGGCACAGTGTATCGAGGGTGGATAGGTCAAGGATATACCTCAAGTATGAAGGGTATGCTTCCTTGACATCATGGGGCCCTGTGCTGCAACACTCAGGACCTCTTTTTTTGGACTTTCACCCTGTGAGAGATGAGGAGAGTTCTGCTTTGTATCGAAATCGCTGAAGGCGATGTTTTTGCTGCCGGTTCTGAAATCCTTTGAGTGAGCCACGCAATTTACGCGCAAGACAAATCTATACGAATCTACCTTACTACCTTTCTATCTTTGTATCTTAATTTGAGGGCTGCAGAAGTGGCAACTGTCCAAAGTAGGAATTATGAGCTTTTTGCAGGGCACGTACAACGCAAGTATCAGGAACGTGATTCACATGTTTGTTGACAATGAACTCACGGTGTGCCATGAAATGTGGAATTGCACATAGCGCCATAATGAAGCTCAACAGTCACCTCTCAGGCAAACGCACGATTTCAACGAGAGCTTGCGTCACCCCACAGCACCCCTCCCGAAGCAAAGCATCCAGGGCGTGTGTTTAGCTGAATTCGATGTGTACGCCCCACCAAATCTGTTGTGAGGCATGAAATGCAACAGTCCTTTCACAGAGCACACCGTGTGCACACCCAAAACATCCAAAATAAGAAGGTGTGACACGTTGTGGCATTGTGACATGTTGTGAATGCAAGGCCCAAAACTCCAGGAAAGTGGAGATCGCAAAGCTCGTTTTTAGGTCCTCCTCTGTTAGGTCACTGCTGATCCCACCAGCAGCGCGGATGTTCACTGTGATCATGTACTGCCAAGCACGTTGGCCCAGAAAATTCAACTGGGTCTGACTCTTGAGAAGAAGGGAAGATTTTCTTCTACCTTGACATCACTTGACATGATACATTGGCCACACATGCTTCACACATTCCGGCTTTTGAGTGGCTGCCGCAGCCTCAAGCACGCTTCGCAAGTCTTGGCCGAGATCAGCTATTGCCTGCAGCATCTTGTGGTCAGCAAAAAGGAGCAAAGGTTGTAGAAGGAGTCCAAAGCAGTTCTATAGAGTAAAAAGTACAACTTCATCTGCCGTTCCCCAATTTGACTGTGATTGTACAACCATATACAGAAAATGAACACATAAATACAAAGGGATGAACAGGTCATACTCATGGGCCCATGGGACTTCAATTAATCTCCTGCCCTGCATTCTGCTTTTCCGTTGCTGCCACACCTGTTCTCGCCGATGAACATCTTGGGACAGCTCGCTAGCTTCCCTATCAGCAGTTCGAAGAGACTCCTGGAGCTACTTTGATATCCAAAACATCCAAATCGATACGATAAGATTGAAGCCTCGAAGGAGTGCCTCCTTTCTGCTTCTATTCATTTCTTCCCCTACTGCAGCTTGATCTTTGTTGCACGCTTCAAGATCTTCTGTCGCTTCTGTCTTCAAAGCTAAACTGCGAGTGTTGCAAAAAGAGATGCAGCTCCTCCAACTCAGAATCCACCACAGGGCCCCCCATCCGCAGGTGAGCAGCTTCCTGTGACAGCGTGGTTCACTCTGGTGGTCTTCAAAGGCAACGGTAAGGATTCACTGTACACCGACCGTCTCACAGGGCCTCTTGGTCAGCAACTGCTTGATGGCTCAACGACTCAGTCTCTCGTTCCTGATGTTCCTGGGAGGAAAGAATTTTCGAAAGCATACTGTACATGTTTATGTACACATGGCATATATCATTGTATGTGTATATTGAATGATATAGAATGATATTGAATGATATTGATATCTACATCCGTACTTTGCAGATCAGCTTCATGAAAGGTTTGACACAAGTCAAAAAAGACTCACGGAGAGCGCTACTCCAAGTGAGAAAGTTCTGTCACAAGCTCTTGAACCTTTTGCGCAAAATTCTGATATATAAATTTGCGGAAGAATTAACATCCAAATGAAGAAAACCTGTTTGAGGGAATTGTGAATCTGCAACGCTCAAAACCAGCAAATTCCTCAAGAACAAAAGCATGCGGCTGAGGTTGGGTTTCAACATTTTACTTCACTGTCTGCAACCGAATCACCAGCAGTCTTCGCGCCAATAGCATCTCGTCCTGAGAAACTCTATGTCTTTGCACCATGAGTAGCTGCACTTTGAATCTAGATAAACTAAACAGTGTCCGTTGAATGAATAATGTAATGAATATGTTATTCATTGTTATTCGTTGTTATTCTATATGAAAGTAGGTGCACTTTGAAAGAACTTTCCTCGGCTTTCCTCCGCTTTCCTCCGCTCTCCCAGACTGCTCTGCTACTTTTCAGAAAGCTACATCCTCCGAGCATTCTTTGGCCCTGAGGACTCGGGAAATGGACGCTGACAATGCCTGTCCCTGTCAGGTCACTGATCGAAGAGGCTTGCGGGACGAGTTCAAAGCCACTGCATCCCCACTACTTGTCGATTTACAAGGAAAAATGACCCACAAAACTCAGCGTTTTCAATTTCTTGGAGTCATGGCTATGTAGTGCATTTATGGCACAAGATGAATGGCCTCCTGCTTGTCTAAAAAACACACAAGCAGGACATCTGCAAGCCTTTATCTACAGCTGCGCTCGTGAAGCCTTCAAACGTCACTCCATAGATCTCGTAAACGTCAATGCGTTGCCTCCTTGCCGGTTCCAAAAGAAAGGTATTTGGTCAAGATTCCAACAGCTGGCCCTGGTAAGGGCGCCTGGACCTTGCTGCGTAAGAGTGGACTGCTGAAAACTGGGAACTTCCACGGAGTGGGTTGGAAGGAGTAGGATCATGCCACGAATCCATTCCACCGATTGTGAGGAGTCAGCAGTACAGACCAGGAGGACAATCTATTCACAAGATTACATGGGCAACATCTAAGGGTAATGCAACAAAACAATCCTGAGCTGGAGACATGAATGTCAGCAAAAAATGCATGTGACTGCTGAAACAACTGTGCCCAGACACGAGCATAAATACTTTAGATGTAGAAAAGAACAAGAGCATGAAAGGAAATCTCCAGACCCAAACCAACATATGCGACAGCCGAAACGACAACAATACCATTGCGATTTTGCCTCTGGGAGGCCCTCGCTGTGTGTCAAAGTTTTATGAGGTTTTGGACATGAGATGACTTTGGGCGCCTTTCAGGGAGTCAGAGTCTGTCGTTTACCACCGCGCTTTCCTTGCTTAGCTGCTATGCTTTCTGATGCTGCTATGCTATTGCATTTTTGCAACTATTTTTGCTTTCTGTTTTCAGACATGTTTCATGGATGTTCATTGGGGGGGAGACGTTGGATGCAGTGGCAAGCAATCTCTGGCAAGTCTTTCCTTCAGTGCTACGGGAATGCACATTGGGCTCCCCCACTTTTTGATAAAATAAACTAGTTCTGATCATTCAAATCATTCTTTTACCACTTCTTCTCACATGGATTTGGAAGCAGAGCACTTTCGCTCCGAACACTGCTTCCAGGGACATGATCAGAGCTTGACAGGAGAGGGACCAATAAGGTCTGCATCTTACAAAATGAAAGCTTGAGACATTCCCTCTCCCTCTGTCCATCTTTGCAATGCTTAACAAAGCTAAAACAACAAACACCTCCTTACAGTACTTACACACACACAATGCTTACACATTCGAGCAGATTCATCTATCCAGCCTCGCGAACCTTAAAGACCCGGAAACAATTCTGCAAGGCCGACACCTCATGAAAACTTCAACAGAACAGCCGTCAATACAATTCAACAGAACAGCTTAAGCCAAATGAAGTGGTCATTACAATGAGCCGTTTAGGTGGAACACAAGTAGTGCTGACAGGTTGCAATGAGGTTCCTCTCAGAAGAGATGTCTACACTTCGAATGGAATCGTCGTCAAACAAACACTTGGATGTTCCTTGTCCAGGCGATCGCACGACGCAGGAAGTCTGTCCATTTGAACTGCTGCATTGGCATTAGAACCATAAATCCAAGTTGAGAAAAAGTGGAAACCTCAAAGCATCTAAGAATTCACAGTGTGTGGTGAATCTAGAAAGGCAGCTCTGCTGCCGGTGACTCTGCAGGTAAGGATTCATCCATCAACATAAACAAACTTGTCAATTGCAGCCAAGGAACTATCTGATATTCGTGAAAGCATCAGAAGTCCATCTGCAAGCACTGCAAGCAAAGTGTCGCCGTCCTCTCAGTGCGCTCCCATGGCTCCATTGAACATGAAATCTGCTCGCACCCCAGTTGTCAACGGTAAACCTTGCATGAAAATCAGCCAAGGCAAGAGCTACCGCTTTTCTCTGACCAGGCTTTTCTAGATAGGATTCTCTAATGTCTAGACTATACTTGGGAGGGCCGGTGCCAGATACAGATATTGGATGGCTAAAAAAAGTATTTTTAATTCCGGGAAGTTGCCTTTGAAAGATGGATGGCTTTGTCACGCAGTCCAGCATTTCAACATTTCGCAACATGGGCACCAAGTGGCCCAAAACAGGCCGCAACTACGGTAGCTCCTCACAAAATCTCAGGATGCGAAAATTGCTGCTATGAGGCTGAGCAACTTCATGCACCTGAGCATGACCGGACATCAGAATTTGAAACTTTGCTCAACGAATGAAGCTCACGTTTGTTTTGCCGACAGGTTTACTTACATGCCATTGAACATATTCAACTTAAACCAAAGTATCCATCATACTTTCTCAAGCAACATGAGTCTGCTGTTCTAGGAAGAATGTACGGTGGACAGCGGTAAACAGTCTTCTCTGTGACTCTTCTCACGTCTCCATTTGCTATGGCACCATTTCAGAGGAACCATCGAGCCGCACGCGAAACACGTGCGCTCCAGAGCTCACTTCAGTTCCTGCCATCAGTGGGCGGGCAACCCCAAAGATTTTCTGGGTGATTTGGTTTGTCTTAAAGCACCTGTAAAATGTACCTGTCTCAAAAAAACAGTCCATGAATGCTACACTGTCAAGGCTTTCGCTGGTCTTCGCACATGAGGTTGTTTGAACTCAAGGATGAGGACATCGTCGCCAATGAGAAAAATATGGCAAACAATCATTTTTTCACTGACACTTGGCAGGCCTGCCACAGCCAGCAAACACGAGTTCGGTAAAGGATCTTCAACAACCTTATGCCACTTGTGCAGAAGCAACGTCGGCAGTTCTTCTCAAAAAGTTTGAAGCTAGGCCAAGGCACTGCGAGAGCCTCACAACGTCCTTGGTGATGTGGCAGTGCAAAACGAGAAAGAATAAATGTAAAAGAAGATACAGAAAAAATGTAAAAATGCAAAATGAGAAAAAACATGATGCTGCAAGTGACAACATCCTTGGTGAGTTGAGTTTTCCCATTTTCATGTGTCATTTGTAGCCTCTCCTTTCACGTTGCAACGCAGTACAATGCCTGCTCGACAGGGCAATCATTGCAAAGCTTCACCAAAATCCAACGTTTCTCCATGTTTTGGTGAAGCTCTCCTCATGAATTTCTGCTGTCCCATTTCTTCTTCAGCAAATATAAAGGTAGGGCGACACAGTGGAAACTGCTCGCGGAGGTCCTTGATTCACCTCTGTTTTCTCTGGCAAGGTATCAAAAAATCAAAGGCGGACGGAAGAGGGCGGAAGAGCATGCAACTTGGAGTCGTTTCTGTGTGCTGGTGAAGACAATGCCCCTGCCTTTCTGCAGACTAATTAGTTTAGACCTTGAAGAGCTTCCACTGCACTGGCTTAACTCATGCTTTTTATGCTTTCTTTCATGGATTTTTTCCCGACAGAGCACCCCGGCAGTGTCTCCCCTCCCACTACCGTTCTAGTCCTGTCCCTACCAGTGTGAGTGGCAGCATGATGGGGACAAGGTGCTAACCCTCTTTCTTCTCTAATCCGACACCTAAACGAGAACCAAAGACATGCACGATGCTGTTTGTGACTTTTTGGGGAAACTCAACGGAGAAAATTACGATCCAATCTGCAGCTCGAGCTTCGATCAAGTGATAGGACAGATTTGGAAGCCTGACCTTCCCAGTTCAATGTCCACACCTGTACAACTCAGCGGTGCAGGAGAGTATAGCCAGTGTGGCTTGTACACAAAAACCGCATTCGACAAGTCAAACTTGGTCCCCCTTGCAAGTTTGGATTCGCAGATGCCCTATCCTGTCCTGCACATCGCTTCCCGAATCGAAGGCTATCCAGCGGCCACCAGGTGACAATGCCATTGCCCCACCTGCATCGGTCGCACCACTAGGCTTCCCAAGAGTTGGACCATGGCCAAGCAAACTCTGGACCACGGGTGACCACTGGTGCTCTTGCAGCCCTGTACTTTGAACTCAAAGGGCACCAGTGATGGGTACTTTTACACATCCAGACTTTACAAGAGCTGCCCAATCTGCTTCTGTTCCATAAGTTTCCAACCATCTTCTGCCAAGATCTTCTCGGAAGATAGCTGGGCGCAGGAGCTATGCAATCTCCAGGCAAGGATTGCCCCACTCGAACTTCGACACCTTGTGACTTGAAAACAAAGAGTTGACGACAGATCTTTGGTTTTTGTGCGAAATCAAACAGAACGAGCACCAGCAGCACCAGCCCAAGCCCTCTTTCTTGGACAAGGCTCGCAACGACCCCAGGAGAATCTGATGAACAGACCTTAGACCCAATCACAACATTTCACAAAGAGGCTGGGGACCATCACTGTTGGGGAATCGATGCCAATTCTCCAGCACTGAATGCCAAATCCCTGGTAACACAATGACCTTTGATGACCTTTGTACTTCTGTCACACGCTTTGCAGATGATGTAAGAAAACAGTCCAGTCGGAGTGACTCTTCATGGGCCCTGGGATCTGACATTGCAAGATGTTCCAGGGTAGCTGGGATCTTGGGAAATGCAAAGGCATGGAGATGACCATTTTTGTAGGAGAACATGATGACGAGGGGAATAGATAGAAGTTTTGCCGACGCTTCAGCTGTTTTTTCCTTCGAATAGGCAGCTTTCAAAGCAAGATGTTTCATTGAGAAAGAAGATGGAAGAAGTGAAAAAGGATGAAAAAGGCACCATGCTTCCGAAAAGACAGCAGCTTTGCTGTCAGCAGAGCATTCGACAATTCGACCCTGGTCAATTGCAAAGCTCAATAGGAGGGCCCTTGAAAGATTAAGGATTGGGAGTGCTTGCATAGGGGCTTAACGGCTTAACTTCCAGCCGGACCTCTGTTCAGAAGGGATCAGCATGACGAAGGAGTATGAGCTTCAGACATCTTCACGCTATCTATCTATCTATCTATCTATCTATTTATCTATCTATCTATCCATTTATCTATCTATCTGTCTATCTGTAAATATATATATATATATATATATAAATATATTTATTTATTTATCTATTTATTTATCTATTCATTTATTGATTTATTTATTTATTTACAAAAATATTTGTATATATATATATATATTTATGTTCTATTTGCAGTTTCATGCTGTGAAGCTCCCACTGGTCCCAAAGACCTGTGACACCGATGACACCATTCTTTGTAATGAAAGGCAAGTTACAATCAGTGGAGATGGCGAAGCCGACCCACAGGCTCTGTCCTCCACAGGATACTTGGAGCATCTTGGAATCACAATTCTGACACCTTCGACTGTGTCAAAATGAGTATAACAAAAACCCGTCCTGGATGCTCCACTGCAGTGGTTGCTCGCTATCAATCTCGCCATGCGGCCACAGCATCACCTAATGGACAACTTACTAATAGACTAAACCATTGCTTCCAAGCCCCTACAGTTCTAGTACTAGTATTTTTGAAGTGTTGAAATTTTGACTCCAACAGTTGGACGGATGACAACAACACAACTCAGTGGCCTAGAGTATATGAGCAAAGCTGCGACGCTGCTCCTTTCACTTCCAAAAGAATTCAAGACTCGTGGTGGATTGGAAGCAAATGAGAATCGCAGTCTCATTAGAATGTCTGGTTTTTCTGTCGCAGGACAAGCTCCAGCCATCCTATCCTAGAACCGTGAGTGTCCATAACATGTCAGTGATCGTTGATTCGCTCTTCACCAAAGGAGAACAGAAAAGGAGACACTCAGGTGACTGCGCAGACTCACAGTGCTCAAACACAGAGTGTTACCGGGGTCGAAAAGGAAAGCATAAGAAAACTATGCTGACGACTTTCTCTTTTCGGACACTTCGGCCTCTCTCTCATTTCAAACATAGGATTTCAGATGACTTCAAGGTTCAAAACGGTTTCTGCTCCAAGTTTGGATTCGAGGAGCGACAATGTTTTGTGAGCAAAACGGGAAACCGCTTCTTGAAACGGTGTCTCTACGCGCAGCTGTGTGACCAACTCTGAGGTGTCGCTCACCTCAATGAGGGCTGCAATGCACCCAGTGTTTGGATTCACCTCAGAGGGTTCGGTCACTGTGTGGTTCATCAATCTACTCAAATCTACTCAGATCTACTCAGATCTACTCAGACCTACTCAGATCTACTCAGATCTACTCAGATCTGCTCACTACAGCTCAGTACATCTCAGTACTCTACTTTTCATAATGCTGAAGTGAACGAAGTGAACTGAAGGTCGGTGAAAAACTGATAATCCACTCGCCATGCTCCATACAAATGTTCTACGCTACGCCATTCCTCACCGGGGCACAGCCATGCTTCTGAGGGATGCCTTTGACGACAAAACCTTCTTCACAGTCACCTCAAGAGGCTTCAAGTTTCACTTAAGTTTTACTCCGACAAACTCAAAAGGTTTCATGACGCTAGTGATGGATATTCACCCCAGTCTGGAACCAGCTATCCTGGCCATTTTGGCACTTTCAACTGCGGCTTTAGATCTGGAAACTCAAAGTCTTGCAGGACCAGAACTTCGCGGTTCGAAACCCTGACATAAACAAGTCTCCAACAGGTTAGCGCCTCGCAAACGCAAAATCTCTACAGGCTTAGCACACACACACACACCCACGCACACACACACACCCACACGCACACGCACACGCACACGCACACGCACACACGCACACACACACACACACACACACAAGAACCTCAAAGTTCAGAATCCCGAAGCTTGAAGGAATTTAAAAAAATTGGAAACGTGGAACCCGGCTGTTGGAACCAGTGAACCACACTTACCAAGGGGTTGAAGCCTCGGACCTATGAACAGGAAAATCACTACATTTGCTGAGAATTCTGGAACCAGAAAGCAAAAACCTCAGCAAGAACTTTTGGAACGTTCGCCAAGTATTCTCCATTCTCCTCCAAAATGTTCTGAAATCTACAAATCTGATGCAGTTCCAACTAAGTCTTGACAGAACGTATTGCATCTCGCTCAGAAACACCTCGAGCCTGTTGCTTGGAGATTTTGCACATCCCAAGCCTTCCTAAAGCTGCAACATCTGCATCTCACAGAAGTCTAGTTTGACCCTCTAGCGCCTGTCATGGAGCGCTTGGGTGACCTCCCACGTTGAAACGCAGCGAATTCATATCATTCACCAGAGCCTCCCTTGCCACTCCTGAAAGCTGAAGGATTTGGTTCTCAAGCCTTTTTTAAGGAGTTTCTCAGCTCTTCTGGACAATGGGAACCTAAGGAGCTGTCTGGAACCCTGCGAAATCTGCTCCCAAACCTTCCACAACGCAGGCTGAAAGAAGGGAAAGGGTAAAACCTTTGACTAAGAAATAGATCTAAACCATTTCAATCTACTTCAACCTATTTCTTGTCCCAAGAAACCTTCCTTCGGGGGGCAGAACAACGAAACTTGGCACAGGCACCGAACTCGTCTCCAGGTCATAGAGACCCACAGCGGATTCCGTTTGGAAGGCCACCACTGTGCAACCTGGAAAACTTTAGAGGTAGAACTGGTAGAACAGGCCTTCAAGGTGAGAAGGGATCGGAGAGATCAGGGAGATCGGAGCAGAGATCAAAGAAGAGAAGAGGTCATCGTATTCCAAATTCACTTGACCCGATCACCAAACCGAAAAGCTGAGCGCCCAACTGGAATTGGCGAAACCTTAACAATTTCCGTTTCTCACACATTCTGTGCTTCAAAACTTCCGTTGACAGAAACTCTTTGCAGTGCCACCAACATTTGCGCAACTCGGATGAAAATCTAAAACGCTACGACAAGCGACATGCAGACAGCACCTGCTTGTTCTCCATGACAGCAACCTGTGTCAAGAACATCATTGGTCCAAGCGAAAACTAACCACCTACCACAGCCCAGGTCTCTTTTGAATCTACAAATACTCTCACTCGAATACATTCTAATACAATACATTGAATCAAATCTGTCTATACAATACATTGAATCAAATGTTGAAGGGAAAGCCCTGTCTTCAAACACATTTGTCACTCTCACTTAGGCTTCAGGGCTTGACCTCAATTAACAACACCTTTGCTGCTTGGCGTTGGTGTGTGGAACATCTTCGAGAAATCACAGCCCTCCGAGGCAAACCTTGGCCGACCATGGACTGCGGCATCCTTGGAATCCTTGTGTCCGAGCCCAGTCTGTTGAGAACCTGGCAAGGGCCTTGTGTGCCTTTGCTTCGAGGCTTCCGTACCACCCTCCTCTGTTTCGTTTCCTTCATTTCCTTTTTCTCATTTTTTTCATTTTTGAAGCTTTTTTTGCTCCTCCCTTTTGTTCCTTGTTTGTACATCATGTTCTTCCATCCCTTCTTTTTCTTCTCCTCTTCAAACTTCCTCCATCCTCCTCCCCCTTTGTTTCTTTTCCGTTCTTCCTCCGGGTGCAGCTGAACCAATTTTAGTGTCCGACCAGCCAGGAGTCCATCGATGCTTTGGAGTGCATCGTGGGTCTACTTGGTAGCGACAAACCCGTGGCAATGGGCTGCTTCGGCTAATGCCCAGCTACGGTCTTGCCTTTGCTGTTAACTTCATCAGCCTCGAGGATCCTTCTTGTTTCGGGAAGCTGCGGGGAAGGCTTCAGGGCAGCTGAGTTGGCAAAGCCTTCATACAGTCTCCAGTCTCCACAACCAATGCCCCTCGCTGAAATGCCTCTTGAGTCGGACCCTCCACCAGATCAGACATGATCTGCTTCGCATTGCTGCTGACCTCAAAGCAGGAGGCAAGGGCAGGAAAGGGCAATAAGGAAATCACAACAAGTCATCAAAAAGAAGGAGAACAAGGAAAACTGATGGTTGTCAACTGCCAAACCACGCTTGCGTATACGATGATGGCAAGACGCATCGGATGCATCGGGAAAACCTTGAGAAGATTTGAGGTAATCCACAGGGGTACGTCCGCTTCGATCTTTCTGCAAATGATCTGCTCGAGAACACAGCCTCAAGGTTGCGACTCAACGATTTCAGTAGCTTTAGGTCATCGTAGTCTCATGTCTATTCTTTGAATCAAGCGCATGGGACGAGCAAGTGAGGCAAACAAATACAACAAAGCGAACAGAAAGGGAAAGCAACCAGCACAGACGAAAAGCACGGAGAGCATGGAAGAATTGAAGTTGGGAGGAATATATGCTGATTGGGCTCCGATTGGCCCCTCTGAAGCTCAGCAAAAGCTGAGATAGCTCATGATAGCTTCTAAATTGCCTTTCTTGACTTTTGAGCTTCAGCTAGTTTGGAAAAGCCAAGTGACAGCAATCTGACTGCGATAGGCGCGCAGGAATCAACTTTACTAACTGCGAAGTGCAAAGGACTCCGTCCGTCTTCACAAGGCGAGTTGACGCTGCATCTCCCTGTGTCGACCACGAGGCCACAAGAGGCCACTGCATCATCAAATTCAGAAGGAATGTAAGATGCTCACCAGGTGTGCCAATGAAAGGAGTACTGCGGAGTACTCTATGATTTGTAGACCTTTTGAACCAAAATTCCAAACCTGTTTCATTGATTTTCATTGACAACCCCGCCTTGAATTAGCAGCTTGAGCATTTCCAGACTGCGCTTGCTCTGCAAAGCCACCGGAATCAAATTGCTCGGTGAAGCAATGATGTTCAAGAACTCAGCCTCCAAATTACTTCGAGTTCAGCAACAACAAAATCTGCGAAAATCTGTGCAGTACTTCCACAATGCCTCAGAACTGGAAATTGTTTGGTCTTGCCTTCTTGTCGCGAATGAATCTTCGCACGCTCCCCACGTTTCCTTGCTGCACAGCCCTTCTGAGTCGCGCAGGACTATCTGCCTCGAAAGTGGCATAAAGATACATCTGTCTCATCTGCTTCTTTTTTGATGAGGCAAGAGTCAAACTGAATGCGCAGAGAGCTGCTTGGAATGCCCGTATCAATAGCTGTAATAAAACGAAGGCGTGCCATGGCATGCCTGCGCAACGTTGCCGAATCAGCAGTTCCGCACCTCTGCTGTCAAAAGAGCTTCTCTCTTGGATGATATTTCAACCTTCCTGTCAAAGAGCACACTGTCAACACGCAAGATTCAATCCTTCAGACCACTGTCACTTTGTGCGGACACTAGCAGAAGGCAGAACACCGAATCACCCTCGGCATCAACAGCAACTTGCACAATGAATGTCCAACTAGACTATCAAGATCAAGATGTTTCGGGACCAATCAAACCCATGAGATGTAAGTGAGCTCAAGTCAACTTCTGATGAACTGCAGTCTGTCCAAACCCTTGATTCAGCAAAGTTGGTCCTTGGCCCTTCTAAATCTGCGAGAGACGAAGATGATCTCTTCTCAAATTCCGACCTTTAAAGTCACAGGGAGACATCAGAAATTTGAATATCATGTTGCAGTTGCTGAGCGGTGGAATGTGAACACAACGACAGCTCTGAGAAGAAAAAGAACAAGATGTGACAAGAGAAATAAGAAAACAACAGAAATCAACAGAACTGAGTGAAGAAATTCCTGCAGGCCCCTAGCCTTTCATCCTTTCCAGCTACCGCTGTAGCTGCAGCCGACTGTGCAGGTCCATCAGCTCCTGCGTGTTCTGAAGATGACCTTTTGGTATTCTATGCACATGTATATATAGAGAGAGATATGAATATATATATATATGTATACATATTTACACTTAGAGAGATATATAGATATATACCATTTCTATCCATTTGTATCATATATACATAATGTGTACATATATATATATATATGTATACGTATCGTTCTTCTCACAAACGCAAAGTGGCTCTGCAGTGCACACAACCATCCCCACGATCCTTCGCTAGCCGAAGCTAACCCCACTCTTGCAGGCTCTTTCCGTGCAGAGGCAACTGCCTGGAAGTGCTGTGGTAACTTCAGTACTGCATTGACAAAAAGATCTATTGCCCGAAGGGCCGGAGATTTGACAATCCAAATGCGCCTGTACCAAATCATCCCATGGAATTTGCAAGGCCAAATTGAAACAAACCGTCTTCTGCTTCTGCGCACCATCAAGGTTCACCTGCCCAATCAAAGAGCACGAATGTGCATCGTGTCGTGCTGATGAAAACCAGAAATTCTCTGGACCATGTGCCCCGTCAGCGAACAAAACTCTTCAGCACCTGTGAGAAGCTCCTTTAGACAGCTTAAGAAAGGCTCATGAAAGGTGTCACCAGCAAACAGTTAGTTGCCTCGATGCCTTTAGGGAGGACTTCGAAGCCAAGTGAGAGCATTGCACACAGCACTGCCACGGCTTCGCAATACTTGTGCAAATGTACTTGCCATACTTCACTAAGTCACCTTCTACAGCTATATCGTTTGCTACTACCAAATACGACAAAGGAAACTATTTCATACCAATCATCCAACTTTCTGACTTCTTTGATCATTTGTGTGCTTCTTCTGTTTGTTCTTGTCTGATCATCATGTCTGATGGTTTTGCTACACTGTTTTTCTTGGTACTGCTCGTCCATCTAGTGATAATATTGGACCGAAATGCTTTGCAAAGAGCAGGAACATGGAGAGTACTTTTTGCATTGGTACATTGTGAAGGATGGTCTTGATGCTTTTCAATCATCTTCGGTAAGAAAAGGACAGGTGAACATAAGTGAACTAGTTTGACATGAATCATAGTCATGAAATCTCATGAATTCTCTAAGTGGGATAGCTTCAAATCACAACAGTTGACTCAGTTGATGGGTTGCAGTAAAGTGATGGGCACTGAGTCCAGGGCCTCCAAACCCATCATGCAGCGATCGTGATTTTGCATCACGGAAGCAAGGGCCTGCGTCAGGCTTTGGGCAAAGGCAATGCAGCTAGGCTTTGTTGGGCAAATTTGGGCAAAGTCCAACAGCAGCAACAGCAGCAGGCTCAAAGTCTAACCATCTCGTGGTGGCATCCCATGCCCAGATGCTCTTGAAGAAAAGGTGTTCGAACTAAGCCTGGAAGAATAATTTGTTTCGATGTTAAGATGAGGAATGATGTGCTCTGCATAGATACTTGAAGTTGATTTGGAGTTTTCTCTCCTCTTACGTCATCAAGCAAATAGACTCTGTACTGCATCTCAAATATCTATCCCAGTTCAGCTGCATTGTCAATGCCTACAGTTGTCCACAAGATTCTGTGTATCTCGTGGCAACTTTGTTCCACTGTTGTACCAAATCCCCTTCTGCCAATGTCCTGCTCGGCAAGTTGCTGTTCGGTGCGCCATGCAACCAAATCTGCATGGTACTTTTCCTGGCGGTGACTAGAAGAGTACAGTTTTCATCCCCCTCTGAAGTCGTTGCGGACACTATGAATCTTGAAAAAAATCCAGTTTAAACAAAATGAACAAAAACAAAACTGACACAAGTTGAACAATAGACTACTGGGAAACAATAGATCTTGCCTCGAAGTAGGTTTGCCCGGTAAACAAATCCCTTAAGATTCAACTCACTGCCATCGCTTTGATCAGATCACTGAAGGGAGTGCTTCAAGGTCACCCTAAAATGTTGGCAACTCAGGTGCTTCACAGGGGGTAGCCGCGCAGGTTGGTGCATTCCTTAAACGGTGACCCCAGGGAACCTGTGTTTCGAGAGCAGCCCTTAGGTCTGCACCACGCAACACCTCGGCCTGACCAGGGACGCTCAACCAGCGCAAGGGTTGACCAATGTGAAATCTATGAACTTGGGAGAAAAAGAAGGTATTCACTTCTACTTAATCTTCTCTGATCTTGGCAAATCTTCTCTAATTTTGTTTATCTTCTCTAAACGAGATACGAACTGGAGAACTATTTCTGCTCTCAAACCATGCATCCAGCAGCTTGTTGCACGAACTATCGAGGTGATGGAAAAGTGTGTGTATGTGTGCGACTGTTGGTGACCGTGTTGCTCTCTCTGTATCTTGTACACCTTTTTTTTGGACACAAACTTGGCACACTTGAAGTTGCCTCAAAAGAAAGAACTTCTATTGGTCATTTTGCCATTTTCATCTGCTATGTTTGTTTCGTTGTGATCTGTTTTCAGTGTTTGTTCCCCAAACAAGGTTTGATTGAGCTGCAAATGGTCGAATTTCGCCGTCCCCTTGGGGAGAATTTGCCTTGGAATGAATGCACTGATGTACTTTGTCCTTGTCATTCATCTCGTGCAAGCAGCCACCAGAAGAATAGATACCGTGACTGCCGTGACTCCAACCAAAAAAGGGTCAACCAGCTGGGTGGGCCGCACGGCTTTTGTTTGCACAGCTGCCTCTACCTTCGCTCTGGTTCTGCCTTTCTCTGGGAATCTGAAACCGTTCCACCTCACATCTCTGGCGTACAATTTGCTCCTTGTATCTCCTTGTTTGATATGCTTGTTGATAGTTTCCCACACCCATGTGCTTGACTCGACCTATGTGCCCCCTAACATTTGGGAAAGCAGAATCTTCGGAGGAACAACCACTTTTCCAGACGGCAAATTTGTCTCACCAAAACTGATTGCATTGATCGGCAAACTGCATCTTCGAATGCATTTGTTCAGGAACTGCCAAAAAAATAAGCATGCTCATATTCCATCTGTGAACACATGTGAATCCTTGCGGTTCATGATATCCGTTGCTGGCTAACTTTTGCTAAGATGTGTTCTAATTGTATGTGATCTCAAGGTGAACACCTCTCAGCTGAACAGGGAAGTTCTTCCCAAGAACTGATAAAAATTGAGAAATCTTCCATTTGCGCGCAGTGGCAGACAGTGCCTCGTAAGCTTTCCGCAATCGAACTTCCTCCTCTTTCTCAATCCTTTCGAAGTTCAAAATCATTTATGTAGAAAAAGGAGTGGAAGTAAGGATGGAAAGGAATCCTCAAAAATCCTTTGGATTGTCCTGTGCAAACCAGACTAGCTTCTGACTTTTTACTGATTGCCTGAAGGAACAGACAAGAATTGTCAAGACTACTGCTTTGACATCCTCGTGTACCTTGTACCCACTTATAGAATACTTTACCAATCAATCACCTTATCCATAGAAATCGAGTATTTTCATGTGCAAGCAGCTTAAGCATTCCAAATGTATCGAACACTTCTCCAATCCAGACCAGGAACTGCCAGTTCGTCAGATTGAGAAGTCGTTTCCAACCTACGGTTGTCTTTTCGCACGGTCCTCAGATCCTCCAGCAATCTTGACCGAGGGGAGAATGTGACATCCACCTCCCCAGAGGATAGCGAAGGCCTAATGCCGCGTAAAAAGTAAAGTCCACACACCAGCACATACCAGCACATACCAGCACATACCAGCACGTGCCAGCACATGCCAGCACATACCAGCACACAATCAAATGCCCAGGCTCACTTTCATGTGCGATTTCTATCGATTACTGATGTCTCTGAGCTTTCTAGGGAGTCTGAAACCTTTTGCCAGGGCACACAACTGGAACTGCATCTTTGTCCTGGGCGAAGCCATCAAAAGCTGACTTGCCAAAAGACCACAAGATGTCTAGGCCAAGGCTATCCACAAAGGCACCTTCCTGGTCACTCTTGGGGAAGGCAGAGATAGGCAGGGCTGGAGGCATTTTGGGTCCTGATCTCGTGAAAGGTCCGGAGCATCTGGCGCGCCCAAGAGCTCCTTGTCGATGGCACAGCAAGCTTTGGACACCAGTGAGGCTTGACTCAACGATGTAAAAAGCAAATTGAAAAATAGAAATTGATGATTCAAACACATAAAAACAAGATCTAAAAAGGAATGTTTGCAGAAAAATCTAAGGGCACAAGAGAACTGCAGCACTGTACGAAGCAATTCCAGATTCATTTCTTCAGCTCCTCTTCCTCTGACTCGCTATCAATGATGGGAGGTCCATCTCTGACCAGTAGTCCTAAAGGCCTCACAGTGCTCCAGTGCTCCATACTTCTAAATATAGTTTCAAAATAATATCAACAAAATAAAATGAAACATGAGATACCAACAAACTAAAATACAATAATTTCATGAAGAAGAACGTGTAGAAAAACAAAAAAGCTGGGCCTCGATGCCCCAAGGTCACCGTCATCGCTAACCTGCACAAGCGAGCAAATGTGCCAAAATCATCTGACTACTCTGGCTCTCTGTGTAGATCCCTTGGTAATTTTGAGATCCCAAAAGAGTCTTTGTCATCGATTTTTCTGTGATTTCGTTCACTGAATGCATAATATGCAGCTATCCAACCTTGACATGTGGCAATGTCAAGTCAGCATGAGCCACGTATGGCATTGGACATGGACGCAGCAGTTTCTTTATTTGACAAGATTGTGGTCCTCTCATCATTTTGCAATTCACAAAGTAACACAGGTTGGCTTTCTGCATGTAACTGTCGGAGGCATTGGACGAAAATTACACTGAGGTGATGTGGATTCTTTGAACATGGTTTGTACAGAACTTGTTTTGTTTGCACTTCTGCTGTTCCTATTCTTAAATATGTTGATATGTTTGCTTTCATCTGCTTTCTTGGTTAGCATCAAAAACTCTTGGAACTTCTGCCATACTTGAGCACATTTTGTCTGCGGGTGCGTTTCTGTTTCTGAACCATCTCGTGTCACCAGAGGATGCTTTCAGCTTGGCCAGCACGACACTTGAGCTGAGTCCAATCTGTGGCTGAGGCGAAGTGCAAGTTTACGGTAAGCCGTCTTCACCTTCAGACTTCAGCACTTAAAAGTGACTTCTTCAACTCCAAAGTTCCAAGGCTTCCAAGCCCCACCTGCTTGACATCCAATGGGCTTCCTGGCTCCAGCTGAAGAACCTGAAGGGAGTCCAAGAGGATGAAAAAGTAATACAAGCAGATTCATAAGTTCAATATAGTTTTATTGCATTCTCTTGATACAAATCTAGATTCATTTAAAGAGCAATGGAAGCCATTTGTTTTTTCCTGCACCTGAAGAATGGACAAATCTCAAAATCACGGTAGATTAGAATCATTAGAATACATCAGAAAAGCATCTCTTACGTGAGTGAGGCCTCAAAAGAAGACCGCGCTGATAGGATGCGTGCTGCCTGTCAAGTGCTGAATTTGCATTCTGCAGTAAAGTTTCAAATTCACATCCGCGGAAGATGCATCCCTATTTTCAAATTAAGAAAAAATGTGTCAAATGTGACAAATGTTATTTTTCAAGTTATTCGAATTCGGGAAGATTTTGATTTATGTGTTGCAAATTCTCAGCTTGACTTCTCCTCGTCGAGGCCCTCCATGGAACTGTATACAAGCCTAAGACAGCACAGCAGCAACGCATAGCAGTCTTTTCAGCCAAATTTCCACTTCTAAGGGACAGTGACTGGAGTAGTCTTGCTCAGTGACCAAAGATGTCCAGCATATTCTCTCCCATACTCTGTGGTATGGTCTATAGAAGTCCTGAAAGTCCATGCTACTTTGCATTCTTTGCATTATTTGCATTCTGAAAATTATAGCCTCGGTTTGCGTTATTTACATTTTAGCTTTGATTTCCCCTCTCTCTCTCTCTGTTGCCAAAAGCTCTGGGTGCCTGACCCACCTGCAACAATCCCATTGGCCTCTCTTACACGCCTCGACAATGGCTTGAGAGGTCACAGCACATCAATTCACTCCCGTCCTGGAAAATATTTACGTACGAGGAGAAGGCATTCAAACATGCATTGAATTCGTCAGAACAGATCCAAAAGCATTACAGCAAAAACAATAAACATGTCTCACATCACTTGAAGCACACTCATACAAATCATTTAGAAGGAATGAGGAGATATCTCAGAGTGACTTCTTGTCCCAGTTTGCAACCTGCACCAGCCCCTGCCCATATTTCTGCCGCCTGGATGAAAGCTGCCAAGCCTGTCCACCTGGGCTCCCATACTCCAGCTCAGCTGGATCGTCTACAGAACCAGTGCAAGCCTCAAGGCACAGGCCGTTGCGCCTTAAGTGTATACATTCAGAAAAATAATCTAAGATATACATATTTATATATATATATACATATTTTTCAATGCTTCCGGAGAGGACCAAATTTATGGACGGTCGCTGCCTGGCACCAAGTGATTTGTGTGGACACTCACCAAACCACTTCTGCCCTGATGGAGTTGGTTTCTCAGCCGCGTACCAGTATCTCTCGAGCGGCGCCCTGGAACAGCTTGCCCATGAATTTCTGTTGGCACTTGTCACAGTTTGAGTTCAACTTCAGAACATTCCCTCTGTTCCTTGTGGATCCTTCTCCCAAAGACTCAGACGAAGCTTGTTAAACAGTGAGCCATGTCCCTGTCCTTCTCAGGAAGCAAGACCGCACGCACATGGCCAACCTGGAAGGTCATGACCAGAGGTTCTTAAGATTGTGAAGCTACAGAATGTTGTGAAAGCCATGGGCACAGGTGGCTACGCTTTGAGGTGGCCACACCCGCAAGAACGATTCTATCTCCAAGAACAAGAACAAGCATTGCGGAGCAGCCGCTGAAGGCGTGTGCACCTCAATCATGTTCCATGAGTCTTGAGATTCCAGCGTAGCTATTTCATGTTCGAAGACCCAAGTCATGCCTCTTCAAGTTTGATAAGGGAGGACATAGGAGGACATAGGAGAACAAAGGAGGACATGAAAGAGGGCACGGGAGGAGACCTCAATAAGGCTTGGATGCGCCTCGCTCTACTAAGATCTGCACTTTTGAGGATCTCAGCATCCAAAGCCTGGAAGGAGAAGGCACCGCCAGATCTCAAGCTTCAATCTAAATGGAAGGACTAAATGTGAGAACTCAATCGTCTTAGACAAATATGTCTTACAAATCCGAAGGAAGGGTGACAAATGTGAATCCTTTGACAAGTGAAATGCGGTGCTGAACCTCGACATTGATTTTGTCGTGATGTGCAAAAGGCCCCAGGGCCCATGAGTGTACACAAATACTTCCCAGAGCCTCCAGCGTCCTCTCGAGCAATCTTTTCAGTTGGACTGTGTCGTAAGTGTGGATCCTGCAATCGCTTGACATCTTTGACTTCTTTCATCCTTTACTCGACAGATTGTGCTCGCAACATTTTGCTCTGCTGTTGTGTGTGTGTGTGTGTATGCGTGGTCTGCATTCCATGCTCTCCGCCTCTCTGCCAAGAACGGCAGCAGTTTCTTGTGAAAGTTTTCAGCACACCACCTGAAAGACCACTCGCAGGTTTGCAGCCAAAGGTGGAAAATCAAAAAAACAATGTGCATTCTCAAAGCTATGTGCCCACGACTTAAGAATGCGCCCAAGGTGCTGAGCAGACTCGGCACTTCGCAAGCCCTGGAACAGCGCATATGCCTCACGTTGTCATCATTTGTCATCAAGCATACACTGTGAGCAATCGTCAACTATTCGGCTTCCGCATGCGTTGGTACGTACACACTTGATCTGCCTCCAACAATATGACAAATGAAAGCAGCCAAGCTTTCAACTGCATAGAAAAAAGTGTCACTACAAATTCTTATCCTTTACTGAACCTAACTGAGAGCTTCGCACAGGCTGGCAAGTCCACAAAGCTCAAGGGGAACTTCAACGCCAACCCTCAACAGCGAGAAACTTTGCGGAGAGGTTCGTCACTGTTGGTCTGACTATGTGAGGCAAATTGGATGAGAAGGAAACTAAGAAAACTCAGGATGGTGCTGGCAATCTTAGTGATGTCGTTGAGAAGCACAGCTCGGTCCATTTTGACGCCTTTTCCTTGGTCCAGAGTTCAAGTCTTCTTTTACATCTATTGACACGTAAGTCGTTAAAAGATGCTAAATGATGCTAAGAGATGTTATATAAGAGTTAAGAATAACTTTGACACCACATTCTCAGGCTACCACGGATCCAAGATGCGGTGGCACCACGAATTGAAGACTTGAACTCTTGAGGCACCTTAGAGCCACTTCAACACAATTCCAAGCACAAAGGAACTGAACAAAAACAACTGAAATCGCAACATTTGTAGATCCTACAGAACCAGCTGATATTATTCATATTCAAATGAAATTCCATAGTTCAATAGTTCAACGCTTCCAAGTTTGACTTCCCAACCTCAGGGAATGCTCACTGAGGCTTGATCATGAGGCTCACTCACATCAGTCAGCTTCTTTGTGGCCGGATCTTGCTTCATGTAGCTTCCAGCCTGGCCAAAGTTCGAGTCTCGAAACAGGTTCAAACCAACAGAACACTAAAAGGGATGCTGTGTCGGGATGTCTGGTAAGCAAAAGGGAGTTCATCTCAAAATATCAGAAGTATTGATGTAACGGGATGGCAAGCTGGTGAACTTACCCATCAAAGGCAGCCCTTTAGAATTTGAACCGAAGGCGAGGAACACATGAATCTGGACACCCCTGAGTGCTCTTTCCCAGGGCGGTTGGAGTGATCAACATCTCGACAACTGCGTGGCCCAAGGGAAACATCACTAGAGATAAAGCCATGGAGGTTGTGAAACTGTGAAACTCCAAGGATGATACAAGGGAGCCCTCACTGCTTCTTGTCCTCCTTCTTCACATAATCAACTCACTACTTTGGCAAAGCAAGCAGCAAGCAGGCTCCCCCAACACCAGAGTTTCAAACTCTGGTGTTGGGAGAGCCTGCTTGCACCTAAGAAAAGCATATAGGCACCATCATCCTCTATTTTCTTTGGATTCCAAGCCATCACAGAGCTGTCCGGCATAAGGCCGCTTTTTTCCACTTCTTTTGCTGTTGGTAGGGGAAGTGCCAAGTCCGTGGAGGTCTCTTCGCGGACCTTCCAGAACATTGAGTACTCCCTTGAAGCTCTCCTGAGAAAACCTCATTGATCCAGAGTTGGTCACCACCGCCGAGCTTGTCAAAGACAAAACAAATCGTCTCGGTAACGTCTTCTTGCTCCCCTGATCGCAGGAAATCCTTGCAGAATGTCCCATATGTCAACATGTTTGTGCTTGGTCAGCGCCATCTTTGCGAACTGTTTTTGAAACAAATCGACCACCTTCTTCCCAAATTCAAAGTCCTCTTTGTCCATCTTGGAGGGGTTCTCCTTGAGTTTGAGATTGAAGCTGTTGATTCGCCACACGAATGCATCCGTGAGGAAGATCTTGTTGCTAACCGGATCTGTACTTTGCAGGGAAGCCTTGTAGAATGTTCAATATGTCGAGACGCTTGTGCTTGGTGAGCGCCAGCTTTGCAAACTGCTCTTGAAAAATAGTTCAATGACGACCTTCTTTCCAAACTCAAAGCCTTCTTTGTCAATTCTGGACGGGTTCTCCTTGAGAGATTGAAGCTGTTTTTTTCGCCACACAAAGGCATCCATGAGGCAAAGCGCTTGGGTCAAGCTGTGCATGTAACACTTATCAGACGTGTTTTGCAGCCCCACAGGGGGTGCTTGTGTGGCACTGCCTTTGCCTTGTTTTGTCATGGTCTAGGGGAGCAAACTCCGTTTGAGTGAGTACTGTGAGGGTTGCATTGAACCCTGTGCCTGCTTGTCGTGCAAATGCAGGCAGTGCAGTGTACAACCTGCATTTGCACCACGCCAGGTCACAGAATTCAATGCAACCTTTATGGTTGCTGGCATCCCTTGGTTGTGGTGCCATGCCTGCGCTTGTTGGTTTTGTTGGTTCATCGTCTACCCTAGGCTTTACTGTCCTTGCGGGCTCTTGGCATGGTGTCGTACATGCGGATGATGAGTGCTGACACTTGCCATTTGATTCATCTAAGCTCTGCCATGTGGAACGTTGGCAAAGCTGCCAATGCTCTCAATCTGCTGGCTGACTATGATGTCTTCATGGAGAAGTGCAATGGTCCAGAACAGGAAGTAGACGCATCCAGTCCCAGAACTGGGCCATCACAGTAGAGCAACAGAAACCATGGAGATGCTTCTTGCAGGATCTCCATTTACTTGCCGTGGACTAAAAAGGGTCTGCAACCCAGCGCATGCTGCAGGCCACAAGCACGCCCTTACAAATTTGTGCAAGGGACCCTGTACAGATCTACTTGCTTGGTCTGCTTCAGAAGAAGCTTCTCAAATGATGATATGTCGCTTTGTGTTGGGGCCCATGGCATCTTTGGTCCACAGCAACTTACGACGGAAGTTGACTGCTACATCCAGGGCAAGCGCACTCGCTGCTGTCCTTATGCATAAGGAGAGACAGTTCAACTGCTTGGGCAGTTTGTGCACCCATGGCAACCGCAATTGCAGGGCGCAACAGTCGCCATGATCTTTGACATCGACAGATGGACCCTGTGCCTCTAAAAAGGGATCTTATCGCACGATGAAAATGCATCCATATCATCTATGCACTTGAGATATCTTGAAGGATAACTTAACCGAAGCAGCTGCTGCTGACATCTGCAATCTCGCTTGATGTTGCCTTAAGTGTCTTGGATTAACAAGAGTTGCAGTGCAAACTTTTTTGGGTAGCTGACCTTGAAAACCAGCTGTGTCATTTCAAGAAACAGCCGTGCTTTCAGAATATGAGAACCCTTGACAACCAGTCTGCATCTGCGTTGCGCTATCACAAAATGTGGAGTAACGCTCTTAGATTCTGGTCGTACAAACAAGGGTCTTTTCATTGAGACGTCTTTCTTGAAATTTTGGTTTGTAAATGACTTACGACTTACATGATGTGAATGCATCTATGTCTGTCTGACTCAGGGGTGTAGGTGCAGAAGGAGGTCAGTTGACGGAGTATGTGTAAGTACAATTCAGTGTATATCAGGGCCTTCTCCACAGAGAGATGCTTGCACCGATGTGCCAAGAATTAGTCAAGAGCATGGGTGAACCCAGCTGTTTCAGCTTCGGGGGAGAGTTTTTGTTGTTACGTAGGAAAGCTCAAAGCTCTAGATAAAGAGTTTTTGATGGGACCGAAACTCACCACAGGTCGGCATGGTTCAATGCGGATGCCAGGGTTTGTTTGTTCCACTCTTTGAAGGGCCCTGGCAAAAACACATCTTTGGGTTGGGTCTTCTGATTTGTTTACCAATGTTTAAGTACTGTACGATGCAGAGATGTCTAAAGTCATCATTTTTCTAACAATACATATGCGCGTCCGGTTCTGTGTGTATCCAAGAACAAAAAAACTAAATGTAAGAACCTGCAGGAGCGATTTAGAAGGTACACCGGGATGCCTTGTCTGTATGCAAGAGCTGTCTTCAAGGCCCAGACTCGTGCACCTTCCTGCAGAAAGAGAACCTCAGCCAACTTTGACTCTGAAGAAACCAGTAGGAAACTTCAAGAAAGGTAAACAAATCCTATCGCTTCTAATGAAGCCAAACAAAACTCCTGTAGCAACCGCAGGAGATCTTCACCAAGAATTTCAATTGCGACCGGTCAAAGAACATCCTAATCCTATGGAAAATGATGAGAAAAACAGAGAAATAACCAAAGAACATATCCAGCAGAGCTGGTTTTTAGATCGGGAACGACTGCAGGCAACCAGCTGTATACATTGCTTCAGGGCTGAGGCCTTTTTGTGCAGTGACAGCATTTTCAATGAAAAAGTCCATCTTAGATCACTCTTCCGCCCTATTGCTACTACTGCAAGCATCATGATGAAAACCTAACCCTTCACAACACACATACAAAGGGGTTGTTTTCCAAATAGAGAACTCGCCGGAAGACGTCACCAGGGATTCCAGATTCCAGACAAAGCATCACAGCAACAAAACTGACAAAACAAAGCACTACATGTTGCATGGATGGCAACGACCAACGATTTTCCACCGCCGAACAACAAACTTCTTGAAAGGTAAGTGTGCCACCTGACTCTGCGGGTTGATCAGGGTGACATCATCATGCCTTACCTTGAGATATCAAATGCCCGGTTGTGCTTGCCAAAGAATTAAGAAATGAAATTTGAAAGTGCAAATGTTCCTTCTAAGTTTCTGAGGTCCCTGCCCATCCTTCTCCTGAGCCGAGGAGTGAAAGCTGGACTGCACTGGATTAGAGGCACCAGGGAAGGAACTCAACTGGCATATAAAAAAGGCTCGTATTATCCAGGTATATAATCCACTTTCCGTGGTGGGTGTTCGAAGGGATAATAAATTGAGGTAGATGTGTGACTAGGAAACTCGCTGTCAATTCGTGGACATTTTGGCTTGCCCGGTGCCCCTTTCAAGGCATTCTGAACGCCAAAATAAAAACATTTGTTTCAAAGTCGCTGCACCTTTGAAAACCATATATAGTGGGCTTCTGGTCTTTCTGACTTACACATATTACCAGCAAAAATCGTCTTTCTAATTGGATTTCTGCAGATTTGGAACACCAGAGAGTCTCCTCTCGGAATGAGGCGTTTTCTGGTGTCGCTGGTCGACCTAACGGCAAGACAGAAAATCAACTGAAAAAGAAGAGATAGGCGGACAGAAACGCGTCCACATGTGTCCGCATGTGTCCACATGGGTCCACATGCGTCCACATGCGTCTACATCAACTAGGTCGGCGACCCTCGATTGCCGATGACAAATCCCTGCAGTGAGCATTACTTAGAACGAAAAGCACACAGCCTGAAGACTTGAACACGCGAAAAAAATCTAACTACTGTACTTTTGAACTGTCCTGCCATGCAAGCAAGACTGAGGTCATTCTGTCCCTCCCGCAACAAGAAGTGCCGGCACATGCACAAGTTACTGCCCACCCAAGATGAGCGTTTGGAGCCGTAGCTTTAAGTGGGAAAACACCTTGGCAAATTCATGCAGTAATTTGTAATCTTTGAAAAAAGTTATTGCAATTTTGAGTGCTCATTTGGTCACCTGTTGCCTCGGGTCACTTTCGAACACCACCCAAAACAATCGATTTGGGACCAGTCTCCTTGGGACTTTTGAACCAAACCTTCAAACATGAAAAGTGCATCGAACCTATTTGCCTTGCAATTTGGAGATCGGGGGGACGAGGAAACAGGGAACTTCGACCCTGGCATTTAGCATATCAACAGTGTGGGGACAGGGGCAAAGACCGAGCGGACGAGAGAACGACCCATCACAACCAAGTTCATTCCGACTGGAACCCAACAGCCTAAGATTCGCTCAAGATCTCGTGGATCCTACGGCCAACCAAGACATAGAAGCAAACCAACAGAAGCACAAAGGGTTCGAACAAAGTGGCCCGCACGAGTCCAATGCCCAACAAATTTCGTGCCATGGGTGACCCCAGTGCTGAAGTTAGAGGTACCTGCCTGTAGTTTGTTTTGATCTGTGTGCAACCTTTGTTGCTCTTGCTGCTTCTCTTATGTTTTGTTTCAAGCTGGCCTTTACCTCTACATAGATAACATGAGGCTATGCAGTAACCTTCAGAGGAATGAGATCGGCTCAAAGTATCAAAGACCTTCAAAACAAACAGGCAGAAGAAGGTTGTGAAGGCATGAAGCACCTTGACCCACTAGCCCAACACAGTGTTGTCAGCTGCTTGTGGGCTTCTGATAACAGCAGAAAAAACAGCAAATGAAAACACTGGCCTAGGGTCCAGGACAAGTGGGATCTGACTGGCCCCAAATTGGCCCAACTGAGGGGGAAGCCCAACATGAATCTTAGGACTTGAAAGCCATGATTTTGAAAGACTACTGTCTGGTACCACAACATGACAATGATTGCAAAACACAATATCGATGTTGCAAGCTTCCTGCAGAAGAACACAACCTACGCACCATGTACATACAAAAGCCAACGGTGAACGCAAGCTGCCATCATTTGGTCAGCTCTTCAAAGGGATTCTGTTTTTGAAATAGCGACTTTTTCGTGTAAGATCATTGTTGCTTTATCCTATGCTGGACAGTCTTGTTTGCCAAGCCAGAAGGATTCTCGATGAATGTACAGACCACACGTATCAGTACATACATTGTCTTACATATGATAGACATATACAATACATATGTACACTAAGAACACAAGGTGCAACTATATATATATATTAAACATATATCATATACATATATATATATACATATATCATATACATAGTGAATCGTTCTGGTATGGGACTTGCCAGAACAGAGTGGCTTTCCGTGGCGACGCTCGAATACGCCATGATCCAAGGTGATATTTCTTGGATTTTTCAAACCGTTCTGTAGCGCAAAAGCTGTCCTCCAAGAGACTCTCATCAGCATTTTCAATCTCCTTGTTGTTGCAGCTGTTTGAGCAACAAGTGTGCTGCAAGAATGGGAACAAATGCACCGAACTCTTGGCACAATGCAATCTTGAAATAGCCTCAGGCTGTCCTTGAGACTCCACTTTCTGGCATTCAGCGCAGCCTTAGAACAAGTGATGTCATGCAGGATGCAAGCAAAGCTTTCCCAGATTCTGCGAACTTGTGCAGCAAAACTTTGTCAGAGACTGCGCTGAGTTACTTGCTGCGACGCGTCGCGTTCCTGCGGCTCCATCAGAAACAAATGCCCTTCCCATCTCAGCCTTGCCAAGTACCAAAAGCATTAGCAGGTCACAAGGCGTCAAGATGTCATAAGCAGCTAAAGCTTTTATTGATACAGGACTCAAACATTCTGCTTCCAGGCTGCTCTAATGTAGAACTGAGTCATTCAATCTTCAGCTCCCTGTTTCTAGGGAAACGACTCCGTCATTGATAGCTTCGGGTTTGCTTTCTCTGGCAGGTCCAAACCTCGTGGCTCCAAGACATTGGTTCAAGATGCGGATACAAGGCATCTGACCATGCTTTTCCCTGGCTGGCTTCATTGTTAAGTTTTTTCTCCTGCTGTCTCTTCTCTAAGGTAAACTCTGACCCAGTGTATTTTTTCTTGAGATGATTCCATTTTGTGAGAGTTCTCTCTCTCTCTTTCCTCTTTGCAAAAACTATATATATATATATTGTCTGGTCCTGAGGAATGTTTTCTCGCGGCTATGTTCATGCCAAAGTCACCTCAATGCAGCTTGCAGAGCAAAACAAAGCCGGATGCAGGTATGGTAGGGATCTGCGAAGCACGAACTCTGACACAGTCAATCTGCTGCGCAGAACAACCACCCCTCACAACTATGGCACCGCAGTTTGCACGCACTGACATTCAGACGTTCATGTTCCTCGCCCATAAATCAAACGGAGAATGAAAGTGAACCATCATGGATGTCCACATTGCACCTCGATGCACCTGTGCGAACGGACAAAGAAACCAAACGACAGAATACAGAAAAGCGTTGCTGCCTGACATACAAAAATATCTTGGGTAAAATCTAGACACACCGAATTCCGAGTTCCCCCTCTGACCACTGGTCAAACCCCCTCACCATGCATCAAACCACCGCAGGATTACCAGAAAAAGGAAACCACCTTCCGAGAAAAAAACAGTACCAAAGACACATCAGAACACAATGTTTTGTACAGACCCGAGCACAGTGCAGCTTCTTGCGTACACTGCTTGCCCCAGCACAGCAACCATTCTGTGAGTACTCACCCCCTCTGTTTCTTGCAGGAAGACAACTAAATTCGCTTGCACGCTTGCGCACGTTTTGGTCTTGAGCAAATTTCTTTTCCCCTCTCTTCTCTTGCATTGTTTTTACTTCGTATCTGCACTACCTCCGCTAGAGCTGTGCCTCCTCGCATTACTTTTCATCTTGCGTTATGTAAGTCTTGGCTCGTGCCAACTCGTCTGAACTTTTCTCTCGTTCTAACTCGTTTCTTGGCTAATTCATTTATTTTCATTTGATTGTTTTTTGGATTGTTCTCTTTTCCAAAGTCCACTCCACGTGAGACAAGCTTTGGGCACTCCAAAACTCTTCGCCACCTCCAGGTGCAGCTTGGCCCGAAACCTACAGTGCGACACAGGCACTGGAATTTGCAAGCAGACTATGCGGCCAACATGGCATGACAATTATAACAAAGCTGGAAGATTGTGATGACGGATGTCCGGTGAAAATTCCTTCGTCTTCAAATGATCTCTGGATGGTACATCTTGTTCAAGACAGCTGTCTTACTCAAACAATTTCTGGCTCTGTTTTTGGAGCAAAGAAGAGAAAGAAAACTGAAAAACATGCAGGAGTGAAGTTCAATGAAGTTGAATGAAGTTGAATGAAGTTGAATAAAGGAAACCGAAATCCTGGAAATTCACCTGGCAAGGCCTGGATTTCCGTGGCCGTTGTAGGCAGTGGCAAGGTGAGTCAAAGTCCGAATAAACAAGTACTTCCACTCTGGCTGAACTCCACCTCGAATCCACGCGCTCAATTTCGATCTTGACGCAGCTTGCTCTTGAGTCAACCTTTGTGCATGGTGCGAGCTGCCAAGAAGTAAAAAAACATCGCGGCAGTTGAAATAGAAGCAGCTTACAAACAGGGTTTCCCAAAGTCACCTCTTCATCTTTCTGGGAGGCTTCCTGACCTTGCAAAAGCTCAATCAATTGAGACAGTCTCATTTTCACCCTGTGCAAGCCTCGACATATCTTGGCATATCTTGACATACAAAACCTGGGTTTCGATCGGTACTTCTGAAACGCCATGGTAGCCGAAGCATTTCGGCTGACTTTGGCTTGCCCAACCTGAAACGACTGAAGCAACTTCCATGTGGACTCTGAAGAGCGCATGTGATTTCAAAACATCAAAATCCAGATCTACTGGGCTCAAAGCAAGCAAAGCCATGAAGACCTGCAAAAATGTGACATGAATCAGCCCATACTACCTGAAAGCGTCCAGAAATCTACCTATCTGCCGTTCATTGACCTGTCCCTTTTCAACCCAAGGACCGATCGCTGCAATCGTGTCATTTTGTTTGTCCATCTTGCTATTTTCAGCTTATCTTTGCGCGCCCATCAATCTGCACATGTATCTATATCTATGTATCAGTATATATACATGCACATGCGTACACATATATATATATATATATACGCACCCACAAAGAACATGGGTGGCCATATAGAGAGAAAGCATGCGAAGTTGCTGTTTCTATATATATTTATTTTGTCAGATTTGAAAGTTCGTTCCTAATTTGCAAATCTTACTCTGCACTTTGAGAGGAGCATCCATCTTGTAGAATTTGCAAGCCAAGATTGACAAACAAAATCGGGTTTACTTGCAACTTCTCTCGCTGGTTTGACCGACACAAATTCCAAAATGATTGAGCCAGCGTCTTGCCTTGCTGGCTCTCACAAAGCAATCTACTTGTCATCCTTCTTTGCTTTGCTCTGCCAACCTTGACAAGACGGATATTTGCTGGGCTGAATCCGGGCTGAATTCCCAATGCTGTGGCGGGGCAACGACTTGCCCGGCACAGCAAACGTTGCAGCTCACAAAGTATGTCACTACGAAGATCGAAACACAACCACTCAGGGGCCATGAAAATTGAAATGCAATTTTGTTTCGGAAACTACATCAAGTGCAGTCACACTTGACAGCTCGGGCCTTCCACTGATTTGAGAGAATCAGTTTGCATGGCGGCCAGTCAGCAAGTCGTGGATAGAATCATCAGAAAATCCAATTCAGGTACAGAAAAAAAAATGGAATCTGTACTTTGGGTCTCTTACCGCAAACAAGAAACAATCACTGTTTTTGGCTCAACTGGAATCAGAAACTCCGGTGTTTTGTGCAACTTTGGCATCACTGTCTTGAGCGCTAAAGATCAAGCTCCACGTGGCCGTCGATGCATGGCGACCGAATTTTCTCAAACAAATCGATCTATCGGATCTTCGGGATCTTCGGCAATCAAAAATGATGTGTTCGAGTCAAGATGTACGACCCTCAACAATCACTCCAAATTTGGAATTTCGCTGGCACTTGCAAGTGGCAACTGAGTTCCCAGTGACAATAGCCAAAACAATCATATACACTTGGACTTCTCACTCTGGGGGTTTCACTATGTTTCAGCCAAAAGCCACCTCATGGTGTCTTCGTTAAAACCAATCCATACGAACAGTGGAATGGAAACGGAACCCGAAAACTTACAAACCCTTGCAACAAACAAGACCCGTTCGGAAATCTGACAACACTTCACCTTCATCAATCTCATCCATGACATCCACCTGGCTGCTGACTGCAGCATAGAGCCACATTGCACGTGGAGACTGTAACCTCAAACGTACCTAAGGGTCGGTTTCAAAAGTTCTTCCAGCTCTTTGGGAAGGGTACTGGGTCATGGGGGAATCCACGAATAAACGAAACTGGGGATTCGCAAGTTCGACGAACATCACGTGAGGAAGTCAAAAACACTCTTTTCGAAGGCACCAACAAAAATATTGACTGTACTAGTACTTCAATTGTTTTTCAACCAAAATGCAATAGCCACATCGCAAAAATGAAGCTTTGGGATCCCCAGCAATTCAGCACAAACACATAAATGAAAAAATTCGGACAACACGATTGCAATCAGGAAAAACAACAAACAAACAAGAATCAACAACAATTAACCATAAGCAACGACAATCAACAATAATCAACAACAATCAGCAACAATCAGCAACAATCAACAACAGTTAGCCACAATCAACAACAATCAACAACAATCAGCGCCAATCAACATCAATCAGCGCCAATCAACATCAATCAGCACCAATCAACAACAATCAGAAACAATCAACAACAATCAATGACAATCACCAACAATCAACAACAACAATCAAAAAATCAACAACAATCAACAACAATCACCAACAATCAACAACAATCAAAAACAATCAACAACATTCAAGAACAATCAAAAACATTCAACAATAATCACCAACATTCCCCAATTGTCAACACCAATCAACAACAATCAGCAACGATTGCATCAGTTAAAACCAACCAGATATCACAATCAGCAACAATGCACCTTGGCAATGATGAGTCAAAAACGATCATGGCCTGTCAACCAACCTCGGCTTGATTTTTTTTGCGACGCCGCTTTGTTCGTTCCAGCAAAAGGCATGCGCACTGCTATCCAAAAAAAGGACATTGCAAAGAATCGCTATGCATCAGGCCAAGCAAGGAGAAAAAACATTGCAGCATTTCAATTTTCAACCGTGGTTGTGGTGGGTCGCGGAGGAAGCTATTTCCCTGGCGGCATCTTTTTTTTTCAAAGTGGAGATGTTTTTTTCCCGAGAGCGCCTGCGAAGGGTTCTTCGTAAAAAAGCAGCCGTATCCAAACATCTGCACATCAACATCTTCACATCATCACATCTGCA
>VSDK01013769.1:3950-15499 GCA_009767595.1 Symbiodinium kawagutii
GAGGAAGTGTACTCATCCCATTTGAAGAGCAGTGATGATGGTGCGGTACTTAGTGATGCCGCAACGGCAAGGTACCGGAGGGTTCTCGGACAGCTCGCATGGGCTGCACTCTCCCGAGCGGATTTGGCTTTTCCAATTTCATTTCTCGCCCGGCACCAGTCAAAACCAAACCCCGCTGCAGAGGCGACCATGAGGGTTTTTCTTCGATGGTTGTTGGCACACCTTCACTTTGTGCAACGGATGCCCGCGTCAAATCCGCCGCTAGTGAGCGATGAGCGTACGATCCTTGGTTTCTGCGACGCGAGCTGGTCAGTTGACTCCGTATCCGGAGGAATCATTTGCTGGCAAGGTTGTTGTTTGAAGTTCTTCAGCCGAAAACAAGAGGTTCCCGCGTTGTCATCAGCCGAAGCAGAGGTAATTGCTATTACCGAGGCAGCCAAGGAGGAAGTTTCGCTAGGCATGCTCATTGAAACAATCCGCGAAGGTATTGCGCTCGATCAGCTTGGAATGCCTAAGCAGACGACAGGCACAATGCACCTGTTGCTCTACAACGATGCGAAGGCAGCCATATCGATTGGCAATATGAGCGGATTGCTGAGGCGCGTTAGGCACCTGGAGTTGCGCGCGTTGTATTTGCAACACCTCGCGCGTACGCGCCTTCAGCTTCAACATTGGAGCGGATCAGAAAATCCATCAGACGGACTGACAAAATCATGCAGACAGGTCATGATGTGGATTCATTTGTGTGAAGCCACAGGTTTAGTTCCGGGACTTTCTGAGGAGACGCAATGGATCCAACAGGAGCTTCGCAGGTACAAGGAAGAATACGCACACCTGTTTACCCAAGAAGGGGTGGTGCGGACCTTAGATGCCGCGAGCTCAAATTGACAAAAACCTGTTTCCTGGGAGTTGCATGGAATTTGATAGTGTGAGAGTGTTTTGGTAGCTTGAGTGGGAAACACGTTTAGCTGCTGACTTGCTTTCCGTTTTGCTGAAAGTGTTTTTCCTTGTCTTTTCTTGAGCACTGAAAACTAGGAATCAGTTTGGACTCGGGAATCCAGTTTGCTTTTCTTTGAAACTGTTTTGGTTTCGTGCATGGCAGAGACGGACACTTCTCCGAGAGCGACTAGGACCGTGAGCTGAAATGCTGGAGGGTACGGCCATACCACTCTGACTTTTTGGTGATCAAGTGAGGGTTGTCTTTTGGGGATTTTAGGTTTAAACCGTGAAGCCGTCTAGGAACTATGATCTCTAGGAAGCTGATGTCCCTAGGAGCTGCTAGGAAGAGATCTAGGACTTCATCTAGGAATTCATTTTCATTCTCATCCAATCATCTTTGAGTCGAGTTGTCAAGTTGTTTGTTGTTGTTTTTGATCAAGCTATGCGAAGACTGCTTCCAAGCAGAGCGCTTCAAGGTCTCTCACAAGAGAGATTGGGAGTTAGAATCTTTCTCATACCCCAACTGTGGGAGTGGGTCATGGCGACTGATCCAGTTGCAGTTCCAACTGCAGAGGCAGAGGAGGTCGCTTCTCGTGAGGCAACTGGATCGGATGGTCCAAGTGGCGATGTGGTAGCTCCAACGGTGTCAGTTGGTGATGTGGTACCTCCACTAGGACCAAGTGGCGATGAGGTACCTCCAGATGTGCCAAGTGGCAGTGCTGACCCAAGTGGAGCTGGTGATCTAGGTGGAATTCCAAGAGAAATCACTCCTGAGGCCATTGCAACGTTACGCAGTTTGGAGGAGATATCCCCTCTCCACCAGGCATTGGTGAAGCTGGTCGAACAAGTCCATCTCAATACCTCTGAGATGGGCAATCGTGCTGAAGCAGCAAAGCAGGCTGCAGAGGCAATGAAACAGGTCAGCCAATCCTTGCATGCGCTAGGAGGAGGATCCATCTATTTCAGTGAGAAGGCCTCAGGTGCTTTGAGTGGTATCTCAAAAGGAATCCAGGACCTGTGCTGGGCCACATCACATGGTGGCAGACGCAACGATTCTTTGAAGCAAATCTGTGTGTCATCATTGGAAAATCTCGGCCGACTCAACAAGTCAGCAAACGAGATCAAGGACATCCAACATCTTCTGTTGCAAGAAGTTGTGGCTTTGAAAAGCCAACAGGAGGAGGCAGTGAAACACCTGGGCAATTTGGCCCAAGCTGGCAGCCTGTGTGCCACATATCTACTTCAAATCAGTCGCAGTCAGCGACCCCCTGAGCCGTCAGGAGTACCAGGAGTACCAGCGGCACCTATGGCAAGTGGACCGGCTGCGAAGAGAGCCAGAACTGAAGAGCCACTTGCTAGCTCAGCTGCCCCAGCTGCTACAGCTGCACCAGCTGCTACGCCACCCATTTCAGAGTTGGAAGCTTTGGGAGTGCCTAGGGCTATGGAGAATCCTGCTCCAATTGCACCTCCTGCTCCAGTTGGACCAATGACTTTGGAGACACAGACACCAAAGCAGCCAGCTGTCAAGGCCATGCCGGCCCAAGTTCCTCCGAATCCTTGGAGGCAGATCAACGTGCAGGGCTCTGCTGTACGCATCAACTTGTTGTACGGCTTGTCGAAGGAGCAGCATGCTAGGGCAGTATACAGCAATGAGAGAGAGAAAGAGGTGCTCTACATAGAGCTAGGAGACAAAGTATACAGATGCTACTATCTGGACCGAGAAGAAGTAGTGCCGCGCATTTGATTGCAGCAAGGCACTGAGATGCGGTGAGGGAACCATTTGCTGACCGGGGTTGTATCATCTAGGAAGGCATAGGGTTTCACATGGACCACCTTGAAGCATCGACGAGGGAAGATTGTTCCTGAAAAAGGATTTGCTGCTAGTGTGCCACTTGAGCTGTGCCGTTTGTAGGAGTGCTAGGAAGACAGTCTAGGAATCTTGCTAGGAGAAAGGCTGCTAGAAGCCTGTGAGCACTAGGAGTTAAGTGATGTTTGCATTGCATTTTCAGTCGAGTTGTGATGTCATTCAGTGAAGTTTCAGTTGAACTTTGAATCATGGGAGGAGCTTTGAATCATGCAGTGGAATGATGATCTTTGTTTCTCTTTCCTTTTTCATTTCAAGTGAGAAGCTTGTAGGAATCATCGAGTGTTGGAAGCCATGTTGGAGTTACTTGAGATTCTGCTTCTACTACTTGTGATGGTCTTGTGTGGGATTTTTGTGATGGTTTGGAAGTTGCTGAAAAGGACACACCAGGTATATGTGGAGGTCGTCTGGCTGAGTTCAGTGATCAATGAGATCAAGACATCCACACCGACTATGTCACCATCAGCGAGCTCTACGTCACCAATGCTGCCAGCTCAGTATCAGGTCCCTCCAAAGACCATTGGACCTTTACCGAAACAGATGCCACCTGAACTGCGTGCAAGGCAAAAGTTGTATCAATGCCGTCACGGCGGTGTGATTCATATGACCAAGAATTGCCACCACATCATAGACCGTGATACGATGGTGTACTTTCCATGTCAGGATTGTCTTCGTTCAGGACATGGTATTTCCTGAACATCACTTTGAGTGATGCGAGAGTTTTTGACCAACTTGCCTTTAGCCAGGCAGCCCAAAAGGACCGTGAAGAGCTTGAGCCGATGTTGAATGTTGAGAAACAAAACAAAAAGATCCTAGAGTTCTGCAATTTCTTTTCCTAGGTTGAGTGCATGTCCACTTCGAATCTCAGTCTTTTCCCTAGACACTGTACCATCTAGAAGATGATAGCTGTGTGGATTGCTAGGTTATCCAAACCCTTCACAACCCCCCTCGATTTCTTTGACTGAGGTCCTCTGTGAACATGTTCCTAGAGTGTTTGTTCTTCAACCTAGAGTTGCAAACTTTGTTGAAACAGTTCGTTTGTGGTTGTTTTTGAAAAACTTGAGTGTTCTGTTTCTTCTTTTTCTGCGTGCTCATGCTTCTTTCTGCTGCCGTTTACCCGATGATGACTTTCAAAGAGAAAGGATGTGCAAACCGTGATGCCATCCAAATTATCTCAAAAGAAAAGTCCGAGGGTAACCCTTGAAACCTTTGTTGAACTTGTGGTGTTGTTGAAACTCTTTGTGTCCTCTTGGAATGTGGTGACATGTTGAACTCACAAAGCGTCCAGAGCTTAAGAGTCAGGAGCTTAGTTCATAGCCAGGACCTTAGTTGTATAAGTCCGAGCCTTAATGGTGAATGAGTTCTGGAAGGTTCTCTCCAGGGAAGGTCAAGGTTATGGAACCGAGAAGGGGTGTGAAAGTTAGGAGACCTGTTTGTACAGGATAGAGTACGTTTCCATAACACTTTGAAATTAATTCATTTGCTTGAGTAAGGATCGGTGGTGGTACCTCTTTGGGTCCCTGTGTTGTCTTGCCTTGGCCCTTTTTGGTCTTTGTGTGTTTTGGTTTGACTGCTGACCCAAACTTTGCCAGTTTGTGTCAGGAAGCTCCATAGTGTACCATAGGTAGTGGTAGTAAACTCATCGAGTAGGACTGTATAGCATCTAAGACGACTAGGAAGCCGCTAGAGGCAGTAGAAGTAGTTTTGACTTGTCTTGAGAGTAGTTTCTTTTTAATCTTGAAGCTTGAGTTGCTTTTTGACTTTTTGAACTTGACTTGAACTTGCTTTGAGAAGAAGTGGAACTCTAAGAAAGAGTTGAGTAGACTGAAGTCGTCTGGAGATCTTCTTAGGGAAGACTGACTTGAGACGTTGCTGAACCAATACCGGTTTGGCTCAAGAACCCGAGTGAAAAAGAGTTGCTGCGCCGCTCTGCGTTTTTCATAGGAAGTGAACCCACTAGCTTTAGCGGGTTCAGATGGCCTCACTGGAGGCCAGGATTGTCGGCTTGCATTGTCCAGTCTGGGGAGACGCCGTCAAGGGGCGAACCAGTCGGGCATCACACCATGGCCAGACGGTCGGTTTCACCGTAGTTACTACCTACTGGTGAGGCCAGGGTGTGAAACCTGTTAGGTTCAACGCCTTGTCAAGGTGTCTCAACCCTTATTGTACTCATGCTGTATTTGGTCACCATCCCGTCTTTTTTATCCTGCTCATGACTGTGATAGACACATTGTGCGGTGGTGGTGCTTGCAAGATCAGCTTGAAACTCTTGAAACTCGAAAAGTGGTGTCCCCCGGTTTGTTCCTCCCAATGAAAGGCACCTGGTTTAGCGGACATTGCCTTGAAAATCTCGATACCAACTTGCAGAAGATCATTTCCTACGGCCAGAAGCACGGCCTCAGAAAGAGTTCCGTCCTTCATGTTATTGATGGTACATGGGGCTGTAACCATGCCCCTGCAAGTGTCGATTTGAAACTAGTGAACTTGCGCGAGTGGGTGAAGCCGGACACCCAGACGCAAGCACACAGAGCTTAGGCTGTGCACTAGAGTATTTGAGCGAGTGGCATCTAGTCAGATCCGTTGCCAGTGCGCTTGAGGAGGTAGGGCTGCAAGCTATGCACGAGACCCACCTTTTCAGTACATGCCGGACAAGTGTGCTTTGTATTTGAAGGGCGGTAGCCACAAATCACCTAAGTAGGTGAGAGGTGGCCACACACCATAGCAAGAGGTGAAAGGCATGTGTTCGCTCACCATAGTCTCAGAATTGAATGTAGAATATCTGTTGCTGCGCAGGCATTTTGGAAAAGTCAGAAAGGACAGAGGTGAAGAGCTCTTCGTCTCTCCCCGAAGGTACATAGAACCAGAGCTCTTACCTCCGTCCTTTCAATGACCTTGCCAAGGGCCAAATCAGCTGCCGTTTGACTGCCAAGAGGAACACAGGCAACTTCCATGCGCGGCCGAGCCCGTAGGGCTAAGGTAAACGGCTACAGTCAAACAGCTGCGGGAAGGGGAGGAAGGGAGATAGGAAAGGAAGGACCAAGAGGGAGGGAAGAGAAGAGGGTGAGTAGAAGGAAGGGAGGGAGAAGGAAGGGAATGGTGCCATTTGGGTCAGTTTGCCGCGGCAGTTATCCCCGCCGCTTTCTTGCCTCCATTCGACGCAGATTGTGCTGGGTGACATAATTTTCGACCTTGTACAGGTCTTGATCCTCCGGAAAGTTTACTTGTGCAAAGTGCTCACGTTTAAGCTGCAAGAAATGAGTAACAAAATTGTGCCGCTCCTCCTTGGGCACATTGGATCGTGGAATGGCTGCGACCCCTCCCGTAAGTGGGCATTTCTGCTCACCTTGAGCCCACTCTCGCAGCTGTGCCTTCGGGACAGTGGGTACTTTGAAGTCTGAAGCAAAAATCGGTCCAAACAAACCCCGAGATGAGGTGGGGGCTATCTTGGGGTGAGCGAGATATTGCCGAATGCTCCGTAGGAGTTGGTCATCCAGGGGACCAAACGTGCGTTTTCGGCGATGGAGAGTATCTGGATCGGCAACCAAATGAAATGGGGCCGGGGTCTGGCAATGTTCCGGACGGATCTTGCCATCTGCCGGCATAGCCTTAGGCGGGACTCTGGCCTGGATGGAAAAGCGGACAGAGTCATGTGAGGGCACAAGTTTGGCAGCCATGTGGACGTGGAGAAAGCCTTCAACAAACATAGCATCAAATCCAACTAAACCTGCTACCCATCCCGCCCCGGGATAGCCATTTAGGCTAAATAAAACGGCTGCGGTAAACTGCTCTAAGGCAGATCATCGCCCACTTGATCTTGCGCTGCTGGATGCAGCCGACGAGCGCCCGCTGGCATGAGAGCGGCGGGAATTCCAGTCCCATGGTAAGTACTCTTGCCTGACAATGTACCTATTGTGTCGTATGTCCGATCCTCTGCCATGAGTCGTTGATGGGGTTCCAGCCCTTTTGCGTGATAGTCGGAAACCATTCTTGATGAAAGAGACGGTTACTCTTGCCCTGAGGAGTCCACATTGGTGTATCAAAGGCCGCAACCGCCTGTTCAGGGTCCGCAAAAGCTCCATCCGACGTGAACAATCTTGTGAAGTTGGTTTTGATGGCATCTTCACAATTCAAGCCCTCAAACAAGTACTCCCCGTAGCGTGCCAAGACATCCATTGGAGTCTCCGATCCAAGATTGGCGCCAATGGCATCAGCTTCCCCGGGGTCACTGACATGAGATCCCAATTGCTTGGCGCATAATTTTCGACGCGATCACTCTTAAATTGGGGAGTCTGACCAGCAGTCTCACCTTGGTCAAGATTTGGGACTCTCCGATATGTAGAGTAGTGGGGTTCAGTCGACATGCGAGGAGCTCTACATTTTTGCTGGCCAACAGGCCCGTGCCAATGAGTGTGCGAGTCAAGGGAAACCGGGTGCTTCCGCTGACATGCTGCTTGATCACAGGGACTTCAGCCTTACCTTGCTCTATGAACAGCAGACTGCAAGGGTCCGTGTCATGTTCCTGCTCTTTCACTACCGGCCCTTCCGGAAAAACACGGCATCTTGCTACGACCCTACGAAGTTGTGTTTCTTGGCATTGGTAAGCACAAGGTTAAGGAAGGCAGTGGGGAAATAGATCTTTGTGTTTCGGAACGGCAGATCGCCCTTGGAGATGATCGATTCCACGTCATGCAATATCACAAAGAATAGCAGATAGCATCGTAGAGGCGGCTCTGCTTCGGGGAGCAATGACCATTCCTTTGTTAATCTGCCTGAATGCCTGCACAGCCCCTGCTAGCTCCGTGATCAAGCTCTTGTACCAGAATTGAAGGACTTCAAAGAGTCCCCATTCACTGAACTGCCGTACGAAGTCGATTTGATGTGCCCCCTTGAAGAGAAGCGATTAGCTCCGCCACCGGAAATAGGCCATCACTGAGCCCAGTAATGACATCAGCCTTTTGCAGGATAGCTTCTGGGTCATTGAGTCTCCTTTCCAAAATGCTTCTGACCATGGTCTGTTTGTACATGGAAGAAGCGCAGCGTCATTAGCATTGTCCCACGAGGGGTAGCCGACTTCCGTGTCTGCTTCCATGATGGTGGGGGGAAGCTTCCGAATCTGGGTCAGCTTGAGCTTCCGACGCTTGGGCCGTCTGGGATGCTTCCCTTTCTTGCTGCTTGATTCCTCTGCTTCCGTGCCGCTAGATGACATGGACACATCCGAGGCCTGCACAGCGGAGGAGACACTATATGTCGACACTGCATCATTTGGGTCAAGAGGGCGAACCTTACGTCCGTTGAAGCCCGGCGGTACAGATCTAAGGCAATTGTCACTTAGACCAACAGGTGCTGGACTCTGTTCTCCCAAAATCGCCTTTTCAGTTGCAGCCTTTGGGTCTATGGCCCATGAGTCATAGAAGTGTCCTCGATGCAGGGGCCACATAACCTGAGCTGGGTTTTGCGGGTAATACACTTTCTCTGGCAAAGTTCTGTCAACATGCAATAAGCAGCAGCCTCGGCCCTGAGGTTTCGGGCGTACCTCCCACAAAGCACGTCTCTGATTATCAAGTCCATAACCCCACAACAGACCCATGAAACGCCCTCCTGGGAAGCACCAATGTTCTTTAATGAATGGCTGATAATTTCGGGCTTCAACCAACATCAAGCGCAACCTGAGAACATGGCGACCCTGTGGAGAATTGCTTGCCCAGCCTACTGCCAATGGGATATGCATAGCTGCGTCTGAGTTTAGACAATATGGCGATCAAAATGGTCAGCACTATGTTTTACTCCTAGTGAGTCAATGTCAATGCGTCCTACCCCAGTTTGCAACACAGCAATGACCTGGGCCATTCCTACCAACCCTTTCATATCAACAGGAGACAGGATGATGGTGGCGCCAATGGCACGAGACAGACGACATTCGCACGGGCATAAGCCTCAAAGTTCTGCGGCCGGCTATACCGATCGTTGCCAGACAGAAAGGAGACTCCGGACTGGATCAGGAAAGATCTGTAACAAGTAGCTCCAGCAAGCTTAACAGTGTTCTCAACCTTAAGCGGGACATGCGTTAGGTACCTCGAGGACGAAGTGGAAGGCCTCTGTAGGCCAACCACTCGTGACTTGCCCTGAGCTGGCTTTCCCTTGTTGGAGCCTTTGGCCTGTGAATCTACTTCATCCTCCAGCACAAAAGCCGGGTTGGGTGTCTGGTCAGGGAGTGTGGGCCGAACTGTGGCCGCATTGCTCAACACACTCCTTTGGTGATTTGTGTTGGTCATCAATAATTGCCCCGGAATGCGACCCGGTTCCGATTCATCATAGGATGGCACAAAGTCCATCATAGCATGTGCACAGGTATAAGCTGCTGTAACAGCCTTGGCAGGCTCCCTTGGGCGATGTCCAACCATGTGGCTCGTTCCTGGACTCATTGTGCGTGCCAGTACCGAAAACCCTTTGCTCGCCCTGTTCGTCAGCCTGGACCCCAACTAGGTCTTGATAGAAAGCGCCAACCAAACTCTCGTAGACAATGCTTGTAACTCTGGAGGTAATTGGGAACATAATGGACCAGGCATGGGGACCTTTGCCGACGCCGGCAGCTGCAGAGGCAGAACAAGCAACAGCCAGGGTGAGAGGAGAATGCGGCAGGGCTATCATCGCTCCCAACGCAAGTGGCATGCCTATTGGAGAGTCCAGCTTCAGAGAACCAGCATCAGGGAGCTGCTCACAAACCCAGGATGCAACAGTGGAAAGATCCGCAGGGGAAGGTGCCTGCTCACGTCTCCATAACTCAAAGACGGAGTGCTTCGAGATCTCTTCAACACTGCAACAAGTCATATCTGTTGACTCCTTCACAGTGATCGATGAGATCGCACAAAGCAATGCTAAACGTAGCCGGGGTAAAGGTGCAGCTAGGTGCCTTGAATCAATTCAGATCGAAGTTCAATGGCCTCCCTATTCCAATTGTCAACCCCTCCTGGAGCCTGGTGTCCATCTCCTACTAGAACATACAAGCACGGCACTTCAGCTACAGCAGCAGCCACCGCGCTCTTGAACTCCACAGGAAGCTCTCCTCATGGATCATAAGGCAACTATTGGCTATACGCATACCAAATTCATTGGGGATGCCTTCTAAGTGTTTGTAAATTGTGCCAGTTTAATCCTGCTTCCCTAGTTTTGACCTCGATTCCTGTGCAGACATCCCCCAGCTCTTCTAGCTCTTTCTGAGAACATGCACGTACAAACTTCTCCTTGATGGCCTGGGGAAGATGCAGCCGAACAATCATTGGCCTGTTCTGCAGGATTCTCTCTGCTGGCGACTGTGAATTTGGCACCATCAGGGGTGGTAAGGACCAGCCCCACGCGAGAAGGAAGACTACTGAGGTCGTTTTGCCTGCACCAAAGAGGCTTTCAACGAGAAGAGTATCTTGACCAGTCAAACGTCTTGCCAACATGCTCACAGTGCATCAATACAGCAATTAAACCAGCAAATTGCCTCAAACCAATTCTTAATTTATTGCCAGCTAATACAAAGAAAAAAGCAGAGCGATTGGTACGGAAGAGTCCCAAGTAATTCCTGTGCCGATATGGCTGCAGTCATAGGCATACCACTTTTCCATAGCTGTACACATCACTGTCTTCAAACATCAGTTCTGGAACCAACAAATATCAAGCAACGAAGGCCAGTCACACGTTGCATGGTCACTTGGCAAAAAGCATTTTTACGACAGCTGGCGGGCTGAGACCCCTATACCGTGCCTTAGTTGCTACAACTGCAATCTGCGGCCACAGGTCCCGTGGCGCACATTGAAGCTCAGATCCCGCCAAATGCATAAATGGGTTGGTCGCCATTGCGAAACCACCCGGTAAGAGCCTGCTACTACAGGTTACTTGTCTCAGAATATTGCTGGCGAGGAGTACAGGTTCGTTTTTTCGGTGATATTTCTGAACGGCCGAACGGTATCTTTTTGATGCTGTTCTTTTTGTACATTATTTTCTCTCAGTAGTCTTCAAGTGTGACCTCGGTTAATATCTCTGCTTTCTCGTAAGCTGCACACTGCTGTACAGTTTATGATAGGCTTTAGTCTCAATGCAGACTTTTGTTAATGCACCTTCATGGATTTTTTCTATGATCTTTTCTGTTGTTTTGACTTGTGACCGCGGCCACAGTGCCAGAGCGGCGCCCTAGAGGAAAAAAAAACCGGTAAGAGCCTGCTACTGCAGAGCGAGCGTGGAGACCGCGCTCTCCCTCGGCCCGTTCGCCCAGCCGCTCGGCCAACAAAATGCCTGTCGTTAATGTCCAATCGTCTAATAAAGAAGTTGAACAACTTGCACCAAATTTGCCTTCTCCCTCTTAGAGCGACAAAGAACCCATTAAATGTAATGATCAGAAGGCGGCACTGGGTCAGGGAACCAGTTTCTCTGAAATCCGAGCTTCTCTACCTAACCTTCTTCAGCAAGCAGTTAATCTTGTCATTGAAAGATCAGCGACATTCCTGGCTAGCCTCTTTTCCCAAGTCTTTAAGAATCATAGGTGGATGCAGGCGCACAATCGACAATGGCTCCCCTTACGATCGGTAGAGTACTAGCAACAATGCCTGCTTAGTGAAACCTTTTGTGGCTTTCAGGATCTCACACAGCTATTTGGGCCCAGTACCCTTCGTTGAAGGGGGACTTGAAGGGGGACCTTAAGGGGGGCTTCAAGGGGGGCTTAAGGGGGGGGGTAAGGGGGGGCTTCGGGAAGGGGGGCGTCATG
>VSDK01013769.1:36800-48601 GCA_009767595.1 Symbiodinium kawagutii
TTTTCCTGTTCATTTGCAGCAATTGCAAGCACAGCTCCTCATGGTTTTCTACCAAGACATCAGGATCAGCTACTAGAAATTTCTGCGACTCAGGACCACCAGGACAACAATTCCTGAAAAGCTTCACAGCTGCCACCACATGCTGGTCTGTCATGGCTGCGCAAAAAAAAGTCGACTTTGAGGCTGAAAAATTGAAGCTGTGAATCCAAGCTGGCTGATGAATTTCCTGCCATGTCACACTGCCACTGACACAACTGCAGCTGCAACCACTGACTGACTGTGCATTTCTTTCCAAAAAAAACATTCACACTCTGTTTTTGAAAAATTATCAAAAAAACAATTAGAGTTTTTGAAATTTTTGAAAATTTCTAAAAATATAAAAAAAGGTTTTTGAAAAAAAGGTGGCTTCCTCACCATCCTCCCCTTGCCACCATGTAAAAAAATAAGCCCTAACTTTGAACAAGTAGAAAGGGTCTATTAAAAAAATAGACCCTAACTCTTGAAAAAAAGTTAGGGTCTATTTTTCTTAAAAAAAAGGGTCTATTTTTTTAGGGTCTATTGGGGGTTCAGGGAGATCTGCAGATGTGAGGGTGTGAAGATCTAGATCTGCAGATGTGATGATGCGAAGATCTAGATCTGCAGATGTGATGATGTGAAGATGTTGATGTTGCTGATGTGATGATGTACAGATGTTGATATACGGCTGATTTTTTACGAAGAACCCTTCGCAGGCGCTCTCGGGAAAAATTGTTTCCAAAAAGCAGCGTGTCAAGCCGGCTAAACTTTCGGAACATGGGAAAACTTGGCGGCCTTGCGCGAAAATCATAGGAAAAAATAGAATCTAAAGTCATAAACAATTTCAAATTTCAAGGTATTTCTGGCCTCGCTTATTGCAAACACGAAGAGGTTGCAATTGTGCAATCAAACGCCAAAAATCGTTTGGTGTTCGATTTTTCAAACCAAGTTGACAATTTTTCATGGTGGAATGAAGGAGGCGCTATTCAAGCGTTCATGTCAATTTTGAATGCTTGTAGCCATTGAAACGTTGCGTCATGGCACCGTTGGAATTTGGTCAGCTTAGTTTTAGCAACAAAATCAGACTTGAAAATTGCGACGTTTCAACATCCTGCTATTACTACTATTGCGATCATTACCTGTATTCCTATCATTACTATTAGTGCAACTTTTGCTACTTCTCTATCTTCTATTCGAACTATTATAATTTTTTTTCTTACTACTATTCCCAATATTTCTATTACTACTAGTACTACTACTACTACTACTACTATTACTACTACTACTACTGCTACTACTACTACTACTACTACTGCTACTAGTACTATTACTACTACTAATACTACTACCACTACTACTACTACTACTACTATTACTACTACTACTACTACTACTACTATTACTACTACTACTACTACCACTACTACTACTACTACTACAACTACTACTACTACTACTACTATTACTACTACTACTATTACTACTACTACTACTATTACTACTACTACTACTACTACTACTACTACTACTACTACTACTACTACTACTAGTACTACTACTACTACTACTACTACTACTACTACTACTAGTACTACTACTACTACTACTACTACTACTACTACTACTACTACTACTATTACTATTACTGCTCCTACTACTACTACTATTATTATTTTTAGTATCATTACTATTGCTATTGCTGCTACTAGTACAACTGCTATTGCTACAACAACGACTTCTATTATTACTATTCATCATGGCAACAACTAGTATTATGATACTAATGTAAGAAGGAGAGTAGCGGTGGTAGCGGCGGCGTTTTACACTGTCAGAATGCACCCATTTAAGTGACATGTCAGATTGCATGTTGGGCATTTTTTCCAATGAGTCAGACGGTCAACTCAAAAGATTTGACCAGAGTTTGATACGGAAAGATTGAAAACATGTCAAACAAATTGTTAAAGGCATGTGGGTAACATGTTTGAGATCAGAGATCAGGTTGGTCTCATTCGCAAATTGCAATAGACCAATTTCTTTTTAACAAACATGGTGTCACCACAGAGACTGTTGATGGTGAATAAAGACATGAATGGGCATCAATCGCAGGATCGTTGATAGCTCTTGTTAACCACATCGTGAGCCACAGTTCATTGCGTATCCAGGATTCACCATAGGAGCCTTCTACCCCTCAAAATTGACCTGTCCAGCAAGAGTGCTGAGAATTTCTGGGTTTGTGAGCACAAACCCAATCTGGTCGGTGCAGCTATCGGTCCTCGCTGTTTCAGCTATCGGTTCAAGCATGGAATAACTTAGCCATCGACAATCAACATGGGACAACAGCAACAACTTGCAAGTAAGTCTCCCATGAAGCGCTAGGAAGTGTTGCGAAAAGTCATACCATCCCTAAATTTGATCGTAAGTTCTTGCCCGGCGACGATGGTGCCCAGTTGTTTTTGATCAATCCTCGAGAGTCTGGTCGAGGCGCCGGCGTGTCACCCTTTCTGTTGCGAGCCATTCTGAATTGGAGAAGTTCTACCATTCTACCTTTATCATCCTTCATCATTCATCAACCACTCATGTCCACCACGTCATCATGATTCTTGAATAGAAGATTGCATCTGCTTCCATCACACTTGCTTCAACGTGGCTTCAACCATTGACCCGCTGCCAGGTACACTCTTCCAGTGTGACCGCAGGTGTTCATGGAAAAGATCTTGAATTGGAGTAGTCTGCAGCTTAGTGGCTAGATGATGATTTCAGGTGTTTGGTTTCTGCAGCAATTCACTTCAGATTTTGCAACTTTAAAATCTTCAGACGTAACGTATCGAATCAAGTCTCTGGAACGCATGGCCACCTCGCGTCAGGAGAGGACACTGATGTTTCGCTGTCTCCCAAAAGGCATCTTTGACAGCTGCAAATGAAAACAATGTCCAAGTCTTCAAAGTTCGCAGAGGAGGAACCTTCAGGAATGGCAGAACGCAGAAAACATAGGGTCAAATAGTGGTTTTGCTCAGAAAATCGTGCATTGTTGCAGTTACTCTGTGTGAGGCAAAGTTGACGATTGCAGATGTGGGAGTTTCTCAAAAATGGGAACCCCCAAAATTGATGGTTTATCAGTGTCTATAAGATTGTGATTTAGAGAAACCACCATGCTGTGCAGTCTTCGTGGCATCCGTGACGGAATCAAAACGTCCTGGAACTCGCCGGGGGTGTGCTTCTTTGCCTTTGCTTGAGACTCAGCTACTGTGGGTTGCCAGGGGTTGCCAAGGACGAAAGGGAGGTAAATCCTTGTTTCAAGGGATTTTTTTTCTTACATGAGGAACGAGGTGTCCAATGATTACAGCAGTCAGACAGTATGTAAACACAGAACCGCAGTACATCCTGTATAAGCTGCTGAGAATCCACAGGGAAGACCACCACCCAAGCCGAATCCAGGGCCGTCGGTCAATGTTCTAGAAGTAATGTGCCACAATTGTGACTCCTGGATGGTTACCCACGGGTATCCCAAGGCCATTCATTTGGAGTGTCCAGATGGCCACGGCAGTACCCCATACCATTCAGGAACGTGGTCGTTGTCGTCATCGTTGTCATCGTTTTCGTCCACCCTGTGACTGACAGTAGTTGTTGTCGTCGTTGTTCTCATCGTCGTGATAGTCGTTGCTCTTGCATTTCGGCTGCTGTTGTTGTCCATCTTTGTGGTTGCGACACTGGGGCATCCCCACTTCGACAGTTCCCCAATATGAGCTGAGCATTTATGAACCCCTACAGAGAGTGGTACCCTGGTTCACAAACCAGTTGAGAGTCTTATCAGTCCATCAATCATCAACCAGCAACTGTCACCCTAGTTGATCCACTTCGCTAACTGGGGGAGGCCACCACTGGCCCCAGCCCATCCTTGCATCATTGGCCATCTATGCCAGCCGAGGTGTTGGGGGGAGCCCTGCTGATCTGTGCGGTCAGTGCCCAAGCAGAGATGGTGAGCATGGTTCTCCAGCCAAAATTGCAGGCTTCCCAGTCGGTGGTTTCTCAAGCCGTAGGGGACCCCCCAAAAAGGAAGGTTTATGAACCATTTATCGAGGTGTTGGGGGGAGCCCTGCTGATCTGTGCGGTCAGTGCCCAAGCAGAGATGGTGAGCATGGTTCTCCAGCCAAAATTGCAGGCTTCCCAGTCGGTGGTTTCTCAAGCCGTAGGGGACCCCCCAAAAGGGATGGTTTATGAACCATTTATAGTAAGAAACCATCCGTTCTTGGGGTCCCCGATGGCTTGCGAAACCACCAAGTAGACATGGACAGCTCACCACTGAGGTCAGATCCCACCACAACTAGACCTATGATGCTTGAAACTCCACAGATCCCATGAATTCCAGCATCAACTGCCAGGTCCAAGCTCATCCAACCAAGATTGACTGTGACAGCCATCATCAAGCATCATGATCAAATTATCATCAGCCATGAGCTACGTCTAACCAGTACAAACCAGCATTTAAAGGATATGGACCTTGCTTATTCACCGTTAATTACCAACCATCAACCGTTGTTAACCAGATATCAATCTTTAGTAGTCATCAAGTAGACACGATCAAAGCATCATCACCCATGTCTAACTATTATTAACCATTACTTGACCATCATAAGCCACGATCACATCGCCATTACATGCCATTCGAAGGTCTGCGCCCCACGGGCTGCTTCCGCTGTCAGTAACAACTACGCCCGGGCCCGCAGTGACGCCACCCCCCTGCTTCATGGTTAGTGACGACCATAGCAGGTGTTGGGTTCATGGAGATTGGTACATGGGAGATTGGCTTAAGAAAGCATCCATTTTTGATGGTAAATCAAGGGGCTCTGATGAAAATAAATGGAATTGCTGGTGGTTGTATTGGCCAAAAAATGGGTTTTTTCAAAGGGCCTTGGGACCAACAAACGGAGTGATGAGTGATATTTGGGCTGGTTTCTATCCGGTTCATTCTTGGAGTTGGTCGGGACACCAGGATTGGAAACTATGAGCAGTACGGACCATTCTCAACATTCTCAACATTCTCAACCAGCATGAACCAGTATCAAGCCATAGTAGGCATCATCAAGTTGTGTTAGACATCACCAATGACAACCATCATGAACCAGCAATGCCGGGTTCTTCAAAAAAAACGCCATCCTGAAAAAGCAACAAATGGAAATTGTCAAACCCCCGGGCCTTCTTCAATGTTGATGGAGTTTCGAGGCTTCTGCCGGCCTTCAAAAAACACAGCCATGTATGTCCTGACTTGGGGCAGCTGTACCCATAAACATAGAAATCGGGGTGCAAGGGGTTGCCATTGTCTTTGCGCTGCTTTGTCCCGGATGGCTGTTGTTTTTGAAGAACCCGGTAATAATCAACAACCAACAACAACGATCATCAAGCAGGAAGTATACTCATGAACCATCATTAACCATCGTTAATCAGCTTAACCTGGCCAAATCGTTCCGGCTTGGTAGCAAAACCATCGCTAGCTTAACCAATATGGTTTTTGCTGGCTATCCCTAGCTTAGCCATAGTGGTTAAGTAGCGTTATGATTGCCACTGGCAGCCAATTGTTCCGACGTTGCTTGAGGTTATCAGACACTCTTTTGTGGGTCTGGGCCTCGGCTAAGCCATGCTTGTGGCCAGGGCGGATCATGGTCTAGCCATCATGAATCATGAAAATCGTATGATTCCGGTGATCAAACCATTGGCTGGTAGATTGCTAGGGATTGGCCATAACCATGATGAATGGGTATCAGTACCCAACATTCCCATGTTTTCTGACGGTTGAGTCGTGATTATCAACTTGTGAATCACGGCCGGTTGATTTGGCCTGTAAGTGCTGACAACTCATGCTGTCACTTCAGCGAAGCCCAAAACTCTGCTGTGAGGCGATGACTTCTTTACGCATTGGTCGTTCTTCGACGGCCCTGATCCCACGCATGGAACCGCCGGGTGCCGCGGAACTTCCGAAGCCTTGCCGAGAAGACGCTGGGCAGACACGGAACGAACGGCAGCGTCCGAGGTGGCCTACGTCACATTTGAAGAGGCCAGAAGCAGAGGCGGACAGCGACAGTTGCGGTGGTTTCCATGCGTCTGTGGATGGTTTGTCATGATCACCGATGGTTCTAATGGAATGGTGCAGGACCCATGGTCCATGATTCTCATGTCAGCCATGTAGCGGAACGGATCACTGAATCACTAAGGGTCTGACAAACCTGTTCGACTGTTGCAGGTTTAATTTCTGCATCATTCGACCGCGTCTACATGGGTGTGGACGCAACGGAGGCCAATTCGCCTTGTTGGATGTGTCAGTCTTGCAATGAATGTGTACAACGGGGGACCGAGCGATATATGGATAAACCACCTTGCTGGTGCGCTACGGCCAGTGTGGAGAATGAACTGCTGGATCTACGGCCTTGCTGTACGTCATTTGCTCTACCAGGTCCTGAGCGGTTCCCAAGGGCGCAAAGCGGCAGCTTGGCTGAAGCAGTTGCCTTGATGCATCCTGTGCAGACCATGGATCAACAGCCGGACCATCAGAGGTGATGATCGTTGACGACCTATGGTCATTCTGATAAGCCATGATGGGCATCTCAATCATCCATGTACAATCTCAATGATTTTGTAACGAGAATAACGAGACTTGAGGCAGCCCGAAGATTTGCTAGTTTAGTCTGCCCTGACCCAGTTTCTGCATCAAACCTGCACCTCTTGGAGTCTTTTCCTTCACTAGTGCACTCCCAAATTGCTGGGTGTGGATAACTTGAGGGGCCACCCCCAGGCAACCAGTGGATATGCCTTTGTTGCGGCCTTTCAACATCCACCTTTGTGACCCTCAATTATTAACCAACATAATATGCTTCACCATGATGCACCAACATGAACCAACACATGGCAGACGGCCGGGCTGCCACTAGAGCTGTGGGGCCCTGTCCCTGGGGCACTTGCGGCCCGTGGGGTTTGTGACACTGCGGAGGTTCGGCTGGAGTCGAATGAGTGGTTCAAAGATGGCCTCTTCATTCTGGACCTCGACCATGTCATGTGCTTAGCATCGCCATGGTCAAAGTACCAGCTATGCCCCTCTCCATCCAGCTTGTCTTTCTTCTATGAATCTCCAAATGTGCAAAATCTCTATTTGAATCTCTACTGTAAATCTCTGTCAGCATCCATAAGCATCCATACTGCAGAAGACATGTCTGTTGAACCTCATGAAGTTCCAGGTGCCGCCAGCGTTCCGCTGCCAGGCGCCGATCGCCTGTGGAGCCTGGCCGGCGTTTTGGATGTATGGCGAGGCTGGGAAGGGCGGGCAGTGGGGTTCACCAAGGGCTGATCACGTCACCACCGGAGTTGACCACGTCTGTTTGGGGAGTAGAAACTCAGGTTTGGGTCTACTTCTTTAGGGAGTTGACCATGAACAGAGCCATAGTTTCTGTCAGTTTGCTAGGAGAACATGGGAGAACGATGGCTGTGTTCGCATGATTAGCAGACTTTGTTAGTGACAGGACCCACCCCGTCGCAACTGCCACCGAGTGCTGCCAGGACTCTCAGCATGTCTTGCTCTCAGCGTCGAAGTTGACGAGGAGGGAAGTCTCAAAGCAGTGCTATCCCATTCCCCAGTAAGCAGTATCCCGGCATCCCATTCTACTTAACAGACTTAGCAGCTGTTGTTTGTGCTTGCCTTGGTTTTGGTTTGATCTCTGCGGAAATGCTGAGGCATGGCCTCGATGGGGCGAGTATGACATCCTGGAAGCTGTGCACAACCAAACCTTCGCTACAACAACGCTGCACACGCGGGCCAATTGTGTGCCTTGGGCCACCAGGGATGGACATGGCCGTGGTGTTGCTGCAGATGTCAGTTGTTTGGTTGTGGTTTTGGGGATACGAGATCGCTCACTTCGTTGCAGTGAGAAAGTTCACATCAGCAGCTGGTTGCTCGAACATGTGTTGGAACACAGAACATATGGTGCACCCCATGTTGCCTGTGAATGGCATCAGGACAAACACTTCTTCCAACTGAGCCAGTGAGCCATTTGCTCAGCTGTATGTGAATCAACAATTGGCTGATAAGTGTCCACCATAAATGGTTTGCTCAAGCATTATGAAGCATTAGATTATGATTATATAAGTATGATTTATGATTTATTCAATACATTATATGATCATTAGAATACAATTAATTGTTGGTCATCATCCAATAGATCATAATGAATTGAATTGCCCAATAATCGAATGCTCATTAATACACAATCATTGATTATGAAGTATTAACTGCCCAGGGTAAATTCATTGATCAACACACTTCTGAAGCAGATCGCGCCAAACTCCCGGCGTCGCGAAGCATTAAGTATCATTTGGGGGTTTCTCAAGCCATAGGGGACCCCAAAGTTATGGTTGGTTTTTCATTATAGATGACTAATAAAATGGATGATGACTGCAGGTACCCCTGTGACTTGAGAAACCATCATTTCCTGAGCATCAGCTAGTATTCAACCATTGTCAGCTGCTATTATCAAGTCCTGTTGCTCCGATGCCAAGCGCCTGATCAGGACCAGCGCAGCATCAGCAAGGGCATGGACTTTTCTGGCTCCGCCTGGGCCGACGATCAGCGTGGCGGTCCCGCCAAGAACTGCTGGGTCCATGTCCGGGCCCCGGGGAGCCGCTGAGGGAAGGTGGACATGGGGCCTGTTCGAATGATGGCAAATGATTGTTGATCATAACCCAGACAAGAATGGCCAGATCAATCATAATCACAATCATGATAATGATACTTAATGAATCAATGATGGTTAATGATGGTTAGACCATGATTGACAGAGATGATCAGCAACCACCCAAAGCTGCAGTCAGTACCAAGCTGCGAGGGTGCCAAGCAGCGGGCTGAGGCCCCAAACGAGTTCTCCAACCAGGGTTGTGGCCAGAAGCAGTGGGAATCTCAGCATGGGAACCAGTTGGGAACAGCTCGAACCTCATCATTCTGCACGTGTGGAAGCCACCCACATTCTTCGGGGGATACTTTGACTCAGGCTCCTTACTCTGCATGGTTATCCATCAACAGCTTGTGGATTTTTGGTGTCCACCAACAATGTGCTCCCAAGAAATGCTGGTTTTCCAATGAAAAGTTGGCACTGTTGAACTTGGAACAGCCGCTTTGTCGGATGTAGATAGGCATTGCTTTCAAGTTACTGCTGCACGAGATTTGCGTTGAAAAGCCATAAGCAATGCAGTGAACTGGTGGTTTGTCGCACAAATTTTCTTCGCTGAAAGCGAGTGTGAGACCTTGATCGGAAACAAAACCCTACTTGATCGATGTATGCTGGCAGCCTGCTATTATTTGGTGATGGACCTGTCTTTTCCATGTGACAATCATCATTTGGTATGGCAATCCAGTTCAACACACCAATTAGGATATGGTAGCAGTGGGTTTTCACCACTCAGTTGTGGGGCACTGAGGCCTGAGGGATCTTGGGGAACAGCTCTGAATCAGGCGCAGAGATTGTCACCCGAATCAGGTCACATCACAGGAGGAAGTTTGACGCCTGAAGAGTTGGCGGTCTATCCATAGATGGGAGTGGTCTAAGCATGGGGAGACAAGCTCAGCTCGTGAAACAGTTGTATTTTTGTCTGTGATTTCTTGGGATGATGAGTATTGCCATAAACAGGGACTTCAAGTTTTTATCACCATTGGAATGGGGACAGAAAGAATGCCAGATAGAACATATTAAGTGTCAGAACAAATGTCACGTTCAGTGTCAGATGGAATGCAAGATAGAATGCAAGATAGGATGTCATACCTGATGTCAGAAAGAATGGCAACTGAAATGTAAGAAGGTATGTCAGCTTAATGCCAGATGGAATGGTAGATGGAATGCCAGCCAGATAGAATGTCAGGTACAATGTGAGATAGAATGCTATGTAGAATGTAAGATGAATACTAGATGTTCGTTTTTTTTGTGCGATGCAGAATGTCAAACCTGCTGACACTGTTTACATATATTCGGGCATAAGTTGACGTACATTGCAGAAACAAGGCCAGTTTACATGTCAGAATAAATTTCAGTATGCATGCCGGAATGTATGTCAGAATGCATGCCTTGATATCTTAAGAATATTTTCAGAATATATGCCGTATCAATGGTCAGAATAGCTTTCAGAAATTTTCGGAATGTCATACTTCATGTCATGGTGGGGGATGACCGGAAGCCAAGTATTTGTTTCCAACGACTGATTTACCCATCATCACAAGTGGTAATCGTTGGAAATTGTTGTTTTTCCAAACTATCATCCACCATCATTTGGTGAATCATTCATTCCATCGCTAGTCTACCTTAGTCACCACTTCAGCCATCACTATAAAAAGAACCATCAATTGGCAAGTGGATATGATGCACATTAGTTATCACCAGTCAACAGAAAGTCTCATGGCCACTAGTCCACTAGTCTCAGGGTGCCTGGCTTCTCCACCACGAAAGTATCAGCAAACACATCCAGCAGTCCACCAGTGCCATGATCAACTCGCATCAACTCGCCATTGATCTACGATGAGCCAGGCGGGTGGTGGCACCTGGGCTGCCGAGTGGGACCCTGACCGACGAAAGATTCGCGGGGGCGCCAAGGGCGGAGCGCGGAACAGTGGGAGCCGGACATGTCAGCTGCAATGGTTGATGGTGATGGCTGATGATGGTCATGGTATGGTTAGTGTTCATGGCTGATTATGGTGATATGATTCATCCGTACATCCTGGTGATTGCAGTGGTGAAATGATGGTAGGAGCTGGTGAATCTGGTTGTTGAGGGTTATGTGCGACCATTGTTAGTGGGTAGATGATGAGAACAACAGTGGCTAACAAGAAACAAAAGTGGTATAGAATGGTTGATGATGGATACTAATTGAGAGACCTCAAAAAAGGTCCGGCTTCATAGCCAGTATTCGGATGGAATAGCAAGCTGGACTCCCAAAGACGAAGCCTTCGCCAAACCTGTCAAATTTTAAACTACGGAGCTGGACCCCGAAAAACGAAGCCTTGGAAGATAGTCAATTTTTTGGTTTATTTGTGCTGGAGGGTGCCTTTGATGAATATTTTTTGCAAGTGTAAGAGATATAAATGGACAAGGCAGGTTACAACCAACTGTTTCTTACAGTAACAGTCAGCAGTAATCATGACCAAATGATAGTTTCTTAAGATCAAGATGTACGAATCATTTCCAGTGATAAACCAAGAAACCAATGTTTATATTTTGGGTTCCCTTTTTGTAAGTACCCATTAAATCACCAATTAAAGCACCCAATTTTGAAGCAGTATAAACTGCTGTTGGTTCCCAGACGTCATCATGTCCACCTGCTGACACTCAGCGGCTCCCAGAGTTGATTTCGCCCAGGGACATGGTTCTTCCGCAGGGGACAGGACTTCTGTCATCAGTCGCCTTGGATTCTAGTCGAAATGGCCAGACATGTCAGTAGCAGTATCCCTTTCTGTAGCATTATCAGTATCAGTTGTAAGAATAGTAGCAGTAGTAGTTGTAGTTGTGGTTGTGGTTGTAGTTGTAGTGGTAGTTGTAGTTGTAGTTGTAGTGGTAGTTGGTTGTGTTGTTGGTTTTGTTGTTGGTGTTGTTGCTGCTATTGCGGCACCAAACAAAATCTATCCCGTGACTTTCGCAGGAGCCGCTGGACCTGCTACGCAAAGCGCCGAAGTGCGGGTCCTCGGCGTTGCGTTTCCGCTCGAAGTACGATGACTTTGTCCATGGTGGCACCTACCAAGCATCCCTATCAGCATCCCTGTCAGTAGG
>VSDK01013769.1:48611-124932 GCA_009767595.1 Symbiodinium kawagutii
TAGGGAAAGTCAGAATTTTGGACACAGCCATTTTTGGACCCAGATGGCTACATTTGGTCAGTGGTCGATTTTCATGATTTGAAGACTGATTTTGTACAATTGCTATTTGTAGACTATGGAATCACGCAACACACCCTTTGAGGAATTCCTCATGGTTATGATCACTCTGCCACTACTCACATGAAGCATGGGTTCCTTCCATGCGATTCCCGGTGATGCCAAGTCCGGACACCTGGGGAATGCCAACCTCTTTCTTCACGCTGCATTCCAAGTATTGCAGTCCTTAGCTCAGTGGGATGGCTGACCAAGTTGTGAGATCCTTTGGAGTACCAAGCCATCGCTGAGAAATCTGTGGCCATTTTACCGAAGCCACAGCTTTGGTCGGAGCCTAGCTGTGCCGCTCTTTGTGTGATCTTTGGCAGTGAGAAACATGCGGCCGAGTTTGTCCAAGATTGTCCAAATACATGGGAGTTGTAGATACCTTGCAGGCATTCTTCCGAACTTGATCCTTCTAGCACAACTTTCAAGGAGAATGTTCCCCGCAAGATGAAGCTAAAGAAGCTAAAACCCTGGCATAGACATGGATTCATCGGTGGGTACCATGCTGCACCACTTGGTACTGTCCAGGCCCTGAACACTTCCAGCACATGCGACCGGACACCCAAGGGAGCTCAAGGGACAGCACGGGAGAGGTCTTCGAGCTGAAATCGTGGTGACCTTGATTGAAGGTTTACAATCAATACTTTTGAACCATGGCAACTGGCAATGGAAGAAATGATATGGAACATTCATGTTGTTAATTTCGTTTATAACCACACCATACCAGCTAGCAAGATCAAAGTAATGATCAAATTAAATACTTTTAATATAGATCTGTGACAGTACGAAATGTAATATAGTCTAACAGATCAAATTACCAACTGGCAATGGAAGAACCCAGCCATTCATGATAAACTTCCGCTGTCTCAGTCGAACAATCTACCTGTGCCAAGGACTGGTCTTTGATACCACCTTTTGCGGAGACTACGGCGCAAAGCTGAGATGCACGGCCGAGCCTCTGGTTGTTGATCCTGTGACCAGGGCCTCGGAGGCCCAATGAGTTTGGCTCACAGGCCGGCTCAGGGTTCACCGCGTAAGCGGCGACTCGTGTAACAAAGGGGTTCCTTTGGCAGCCACCATCCAGCAACATCAACCATTGCGAAGCATCAACGAACCATCATTCACCATAATTTTCATCCTAAGATAACCCTAAGTTTACCATACATTTTCAGAAGTTACCATAGGTTTGCCATAGGTCTACCATAGGTCTACCATAGGTTTCCCATACGTTTAACCTGCTTGATGGAGCCACCACTGACCCATCAACCTGCGGCCGAGGTGATCCCACCTTCTTCAGCAACTGTCCTTCTGCAGGCGAGGACCTGGCGCAACGGCGCTTGCGTGGCATAGCGCGGCCCGGTTGCGCCAGGTATGTCGTGCCACGACTACGTGCAGAAGAATCCGCATGTTGGGGCCTTGGATGTTGCCAGATCTGCCGGTTCTGCCGGCCGGGTGTTTGAAAGGGGCGTTTTCAGCATCATAGGCTGGTTCTTCCAGCTGGTGATGTTGGGAGTGGGCCCATTTTACAGCTTTGTAGCTGATTAGCAGAGGTTCATGCTCCTTGATGATGGGTTGATGATTGGTCATTGTGAATTGCTTGGTTATGATCACAAGTGAACATCCATTCACCATCACTGAAGAGTTACTTAACCATCAACTAACCATCCTTAACTATCATGTTCAAGAAATGTAGGATCAATTAGCCATCAATTAACCATCAATCAAACCTCATTAGCCATCAGTAAGCCATCATGACCATCGATCAACCATCAATAAACCATCATCATCAACTACCATTCCTTTCTGGCCAAGCATCCGGTTGCGAGGTGTTTTCGGAAGCGTTTTGGTCCATCCGGGCACTGGACGTCTACCGAAGACCGAAATCACCTCAGAAGTGAACGAAAAACCGCCGTTTCAGGGTGAACCGTGGTGGGTGCCGTCATGGTGGGGAACCGAGGTTCAAGAAACCATGGGTACTCATGCCTTAGAAGTGCTTAATAGAGGTTCATTAGTATACGTTATATAGTTAAGATGAATGCTTAATGAATCGTGAATGAAAGGTGAATGAATGGTGAATGAATGGTGAGAATGAACACCTCAGATAATGAATAAGCTACTAATGGCGATGGTTAATTGATGGTCAAGTGGTTGATTAGTAATACTTGATCCTCGTTAACACTGTGCTAATATTGCTTAATGAATGGTCGGTTGAGCATCAAGAGCGGATGTTCATCATATTCGCGGATCCGATGAAAGGATTGGCTCTATATCTCCAACCAATCTGTCCATGGTTATTGTTTGCTACTAATAGCCAGCCCCCTTAACCATCATTGTGCATCGTACAATCGTACACCATCATCTGGATGCCATTATCCGTTGTGCCCCTCAGGAACGAGAAGCCTGGTGTTTTGTCGGCTCCAGTTGGAGTCTATTACGTCCTCCCTGGCATATTTGATGACGGATCTTCGCTGACATCCGGGGTTGTGCCCACTGGGGTTGGCGGTTGAGTTTCAACAACCAGCACCAATGTGTGTCTGGGCCAAATAGTGCGGGACACAAAATTGATGGTTTTTTCCTCGCAGAGCTTCAGCTACGGGGGTTCAGGGGTTCTTAGTTGCTCAGCCTCCCAGATTCTCGCCTCCCGGCTTTCCTTTGGTAGCGCAGTATCTCAGTTTGGAGATCAATGATTTTGAACAACAGAGATGTCTTTACGTCGCGGTGGCAGCGACAGCGCAAGGGGCATACCGATGGCCGTCTGCCAGGAAGAAATCAAGCAACCGAGTTCTGGGTGGACTTTTGCTGCGTGGCTGAGTTATGGTTCCAGGTGTTCTCGTTGGTTGATGGCTATTCTGCATGTTCTCAGCATGTCACTTCCGGTGAATTTGCTCAGGGAAGTTTTTGTTGCAACAATTGGGTCAATGGACACCCGGCCCCGCAGTCATATGGCCAATTTGGGGCACCACATGGGCAGCACTGTTTCACCGAACACTCTCTGGATTTTTTCTGGACCAATGGTGCCAAGAGGCCCTAGTGGTTGGTTGACTAATGTTTTTCATAGGAATTGAAACCACCAACCAGCTAGGATCACCAGGTGTACTGCCACAGTTGAGACTTTCATGGTGCACAGCTGATCTGAGACTGGCCTCATCTTGATCTCCCTGGCCTTCAACTCAGCGGACAAATTCGGGATTTTTTTCGGTTCGGATCGCTGTTGCTTTTTTGGTTCAGCTCGCTGTTGCTGGGATCGGTTCACTGGAAACATCATTCGCAGTAGAAGATATCCTCAAAAATACAGAGGAATTTTAAAATCAGTGTTGAATATTTAGTTATGAGCATTTCTCAAAATGGAGAATCTTGGATGATTTGAGGGGTACCCGAATTTGAAGAAACCACCAATGTTGAGGACTGCAAACTGCTTGTTGGATCAGTTGTGTGGGCTCAGGGAATGACAGGCTTCGTCGGCATTTGCTACGTTATGTTGAGCAAGGCCAGGGCCATGGCAAGCCCAAAGCTGCGGGGCTTGGTCGAGGTACTTTTGACACCTGACCTACCATGATTTTCCATTGTTAATTCGTTCGTTCGTTCGTTCGTTCGTTCGTTCGTTCGTTCGTTCGTTCGTTCGTTCGTTCGTTCGTTCGTTCGTTCGTTCCTTCTTCTTCTTCTTCTTCTTATTGCTATCAACCATGATTCATAAAATAATATACATATTTATTCGCCGCCATTATCAACGATCCTTGCCGAACCGTTCTACGCCAAAGCAAAGTGCTTTCTCCTTCTCCTCCTGCACTTTTTGATCCTAGGCGCTGGGACGGTAGACCAACGTCATTAGTTTCACCATGTTCGAATTGCCAAGCCATGACTGCACGTCATGTGTGGAGCAGTTGATCTGAGTGGTGAATGGGGGTTGGGAGTGCTACGTGTCAGCCACCGATGTTGATGAGCTTCTTTCACCGCTGATATCACTACAGGAGGAGTATCCCGATGGGGACAGAACAAGTTGATCACCAGGATCCTCGCAAATGCTAGATGTAACAGCAGGCGGACGACAGAAGTTTGATGGACCAGGAGATGCAAGGCGTGGTGCTTGAACATTTTCACAGTGTTGAGGGATTCTAAGCCGTCCTATTTGCAGTCAAGGGTTTTTTACCGTGGGTTTAAATGTTCCCCTAGTTGACTATGCTATATTATGTTGATTGTTGCCTTGGGAAGTCACTTGAACTTGTTGCATGCACTGTGGAAAAGAAACAGCAGAGCAGCAGCTTTTGCTAATGACAGAAGCACCAGAGTTCATTGATTTTGCAACCGCTATACGTACTATACTTGATGATCATGAATCATAGACTAATCATATACTCTATATAGTTACTTCTGCTATACTTCCCATACGCAACAATGATCGTCCCCGCTTGCTAATCACTGATGAAAGATACTACATTCGCTATACTTACTATACTTACTATACTTACTATACCTACTACAGTTACTATACCTACTATACTTACTATACTTACTATATTTACTATACTTACTATACTTGCTATACTTACTCTACTTACTATACCTACTATACTTACTATACTTACTCTACATTTACTCTACTTACTCTACTGATGACGGATTGTCACAGTTTCGTTGGTCGCATTGCTGAAGATCATTTCTCCAGGCTTCAACAGCTGCATGACGGACATCCGGGAGGTGCCAGTGATGTTTTTTCGCCATCGGTTTCGGGTCGCTCCGAAACCGTGGAAGTGGCTTGGTGGATGCTGGAAGAATGATGGGAGCCATTGTTAACATTATCATTTTTACTATTATTGCTATTATTGCAGTATTTTTGACTATTCTTGTAGTTACTATTACTGCCATTGTAGCTATTATTACTTTTATTTGTCGATCTTTGTTGTTTACCAGCATTCAACTGAAATGAATCCTCATTTATAGTGGTTCGCCATAAGGCAGCCAAGTTTGGGTCGCCATTGGAAGATCGCTGGGCTGAGCCTGGACTGTCAGATGGATGTGGAGACCAAAGTGGAGGAAACTCGTTGGGTGTCTCAGGATCCAGGCTCTGGGAACAAAACGGTCACAAAATCAACAATCACCTGGTCGTTGCACATGATTATCCGTTATAGGACTATTACTGAATCTATTACTGCCAATAGTAAGTAACCACTAGTACCAAGTAATACCAATTGCTACAATTATAGATATCATATATCTATTATATACTGCCAATAGAAACTTACTACCATGGCTGCTGTTCAACGCACAAGGAATGCGCAGATCATGCTCTGTTCTAATTTTTGGGCGCAACGAATGCTCGCTTTCTTGTGCCCCGATGACCGGCAACAAGGACCTCAAGAGGAGGAATCAGTAGTGATGAGTTGGTTAACTGGTTGGTTAGCTGGTTGGTTAGCCATATATAGCTGGTATATCCACTAGTATTGTCGGCTATTATCCCCTATTAACAACCATTAACCATTGGTTGGTATTGAGTTGGGTTTTTAATCTGTTCTTGTTGCTATGTGACATCCCGTAGCACCCTTTTTTCGCAGGGTGCCGAAGAATCACACAGTGCTAAGACTGTTCCCTGCCACACTTGGTTTGTGTGCTCTAGATCCCACCACAGTTTCGGCATACGATAGTCTTGGCTGCTCGATTTCTTTTTTCAACACCCTACTATTCACTTTGGCAAACTCTGCAAGAAGCAGCCAAAGTAGGACGATTGAAAACCACAATAGATGACGCTTGTCAACACAGCTGATTGAAATTTCTTGGCATTGCACCAGCCTTAGGTGGGTTGACCATTGCGACTGAGGTACCTATTTGTCCGATGCTTTCGGTGGTTTAGTTGAGAACCTCTCCCAGGCGGGAACCGACCCAGCTGGGTTGGCCTTGGTACGGCTTCTCGATCACAGCCAGAGACCCATAATTCTACAACTGTGATCACCAGAGGTATCCTTGTAGCCCTATCAAGGGGGAGCCAAGGAGCTACCCTGAGTGCCCTTACCAAATGGTAGTCACCAATCAGGATGCGGAAGGGAAGAGTAGTTCTTTGCCGGAAGTTGGAACGCGTTTTTCCAGGTTCGAATCGATACATGTTTCTAGTACTGTACATATATGTATGTGCAAGTACATGTACGTATCCACATGTGTACACACATGTACGAATTCTATAATTTGCCATGCACGAAGTGGTGGGTTTTCCACCGCTATGCTGGATTACAAGGGGGCTTATACTGGATCATTGAATCATTGGCACTTACCAGTCACTCGTATCAACGTGAAGGTACCTATCATGTTCCAACGCTCCCCGTTCTCAAGCTGGTTTTGTTGATCAACTACTTCGTCAATCCGGAGAACTGCCCACGATCACACCTGGTACCTTGCTATTGTTATGATAATCATTTTTACGGTACTCCACTGGTGGCTCAGCATTCTTAACCATGAGCCAACAACACTTGCACCCTTCGGAAAATCAGCCACTTATAGATGATTAGGTATACTCAGGGTTTCCTTATGAAATATGGTCAATCTCGCAGAGGGAAATGGATCGCTGGTATATTTTCCTGCATGACTTTTCCTTTGTACGGCACTAGCAACGAACATCATGAGCATCGTGAAGCATCATTACTAGCCATGATCAAGTGTCGTTGAGCATCAAAAAATGACCATGAATCATGCTTCACCACTATCAAGCATCACCTAGCAAAACCATTCAACATCCATCAAACCCCAACCAGGTGAGTAAACCACTAAACATCCACTAAACATGATGCCACTAAACATCCATTAAACCCCAGCCATGTTTGGTAGGAAATTCCCCCTGACCAGCCGGCCCCTCAACCGCCTCAGTGAACTCAGGTGACAGGCTGGGTCCTCGAAGCAAACGAAGTGGGAAATCATGGGGGTACTGACCATCTATTGGTGATTTGAAAATGGGGAACCCCCAAAGTTGTGGATGGTTTATATTTATTAGAAATAGATGGTTGATAAAGGATGATTACTATAGTTTATATTATATATTGCCATGTATTGGATTTACTTAAAATGAGGGATCTCAAAGCTATGGTTGGTGTATTACGCATAGATGGTTGATAAAGGATAATGTAAAGGATGATTTGGGGGTACCCGTATGAATTGAGAAACACCCATGTTTTGGTTACTTATCATGTATTGCTCATACCATGTACTGGTATTGGTTTTGCCATCACTAAGTTGATTGTGCCATGTATTGGTTGCTGACAATGTATTGCTGATACCATGTATCGGCAAGCCCATATTCAAAGTTGTTATGCACCAGTTGTTGGGAATGTATTGGTCATGCGCCATATTCACCATTGTTCCCGTTATTGGCACTATTGTGCAATCAATAGTTATTCACTATAATCGCCATGGGAAATGTGGTTGATCAATCAACATTGATGGATCCTGTTCACAAACACAAAGTATTCCGCCTGGTCAATAATTGGAGATGGAAGTTTCTCAAACTAGAGGACCCCCAAAGTTATGGTTGGTTTCTTACTTCACTCTGTACGATAAATGGTTTATGTCGGATGGTTTATACCCGAGAAACCACTATGTATTACCTATGATTCTGCAGCCGAGTGCAAGCGGCAGTTTGATGATTACGTTCACAGGACCACCCTGAGTATGGCGAGGTGGATTGTTATCAACGCAGAATCCGAACTAAGAAGGGCGTTGCTGGTAAATTATTTGCATATCTACAATATATCCCTTACGCGCTTCCCCTTGCATCGGCCGGGGTCGGCGGATATACATTTTCGCACCTCATTTTTCATTTGGTGTGTGTTTTTCATTGGCAATTTCGACTTGCTTGCATCCGCATATATTCTCCCCACTAAGTGGAGTTGCTTGTAGTTGGTACATGATTCAGCTGCCAGTTGTTTGCCAACGTAGCCACTGGTTACAGCAGTGCTGGGAACGGCCATGGACCCCAACAATCAACCAACAGCTGGTTGCCACGGCGCAGCCGGTTGCGTGGCCCCTAGGTATGCACCGGGAAGAAGCGGTGCATCCTATACGTTCCCCACGTTGGAGCCTGAGTTTCGGCCACTGGGGAGTTCTGGGCTATCAGTGGTGCCAGTGATGGTACAGGTGAACTTAGTTGGAAGCTAAGAATCACCATTTTCTATAGGTCTGCTATGATTTCAATGGTGGATTTTCTATGCAACCAGGTGACCACAGTGATCCCAATCCAAAGTGGGGCTGATGGGTTGATGAACACACCACTGGGGGTACAGCAGCAAGCAGTTTGATGGTTGATCCCCCAGTGGCGAGCCTTGAAGCGTATCATTTGGTCGGTGGCATGGGCGATCTGGCTGAGTATGGGTCAATGCTTCAAAATCCAGCAGTCTCTGAGTCGTTTCTGATTGGAACACTGAGCATTTTTTGGGCAGCGAACCTTTCATAATGTACTGTACCCATTTTGGTTTGCATCCAGTAGGTAACTACATCCAAACGATCTGGTAACTAGCGATCCAAAAAAGCTTGGCTAGTTGCATCCGCAGTCTCGTGTAACTACCAGTTGTTAAGGATGACTAGTTCTCCGGGCCTCCCATTGCTGTGGTGGCAGGACCAGAGCAAAACCAGCAGGGCGCTGTTGGGGCTCTCAGGGCAGTTTTTTTGGCAAAGGTTATCATGATTTAGTAATAAATACCATACCAAAAGATCTACAATCACTTTTAAAGTAGCGGGAATGGATCATGATCTAATATCACTTTACTATTCCATGCCGGCTACTTTAAATGATCATGTTTTTTTTTGACAAGTTTAGCAAAGGACATAAGCAGCGGGAATGGAACCATACCAAGCATTCTTGTATTCAGTCATCAAGGATTGCTAAAAGCAGTGAGATACAGATGTCAACATCACAGGCCTCAAGCAGGGCAGTTGGGAGTGCCTAACAACACTGGCAGCCTAGAAACTTCACTGAGTTGTTTGAGTCTTGAAGCAAAGACTCCGGTTTCTGAACCACAGTTGAACAATTCTTTGCCAGATGATACCTCTTTTTTCAGCTTGGTAAGGCAAGTTTTCCTCATCCGCAGGTACCCCCGGTGCACCATACACTGGTACACCCGGTGCACCATACACTGGTCACAGCCATTGGTGACTCATCCAGGCTCTGGCTTCTCATCCATCACTTCCTACCAGGGACTTGGAGCGTTTAGGCGAGGGAGACCCAGATGGTGATGGGGGTTGCCCCTCAGGTGGTGAAGCAGCCGGTGTTTTACCATGAGGATTTTGAAATTCCAAGACCTGCCATTAAGGTGTTTTCCTCAACTGGTTTGACCATAGGAACTGACCGTGATTGGTTTTTTTTCGCAAACCAAGTTCAGCAATGGTTGTGATGGTTGATCAAACCACCACCTTTTTGGGGGGCAGTCGGGGCTGCGGTGGCAATGCTGCCCAAGCGGGAAGGATGAGATTCTTTTCCCACAAGGTCACAGGGGCAACAGAAACTGGCTATGATGGCTGATAAAGTTAAGCCGTTATGATCCATAGTTGATCATCATTCGCATCAAGCAAAGAATTCAGCAGCAACTTGGTCACTTTCAGCCATAGACTTCACCATTCTTCACGGATATTGAGGACTCCATTAGCCGTGGATTGCACGCCTTTCGGCCCTAGGCCATCAAGATCGCAGGAACAGCGGAAGTTTCCAGTGGCCAATCATGTCTCGTGCCACAGCAGCCACCTCTCAGGCAGGGCGGCGGTAGGGATGCAGGTTGCTGATGGTCAAACACTGGTGCTTAATGGGTGGTTGGCCATGATTCCTGTAATCAATCAACCAGTACTAGTGGTTAATGAACCACTATTAGCCATGATTAACCACTATTCACCATTACTGATAATGGTTCATGAATGGTGAATAGTGGTTGATGATGGCTAATAACAGTGCATGATTATTCATGATGGCCATCATGATGGCTACTCCGTGAATAGTGGTTGATAATTGTGAATGATGGTCTCTCGGCTTACGCGACTTGGGTGGGCTGATTCTCACAATCTAGATGCAAAGCTCGCTGGTCTCAAGGAGGAATTACTACCAGTAGTCCACCAGTACCTTTCATTACTATCAGTACTCATCACTACCATTGATTTGCGTCCGCGTTAATGATCAAATTTCCATTTGTAACTACATGAGTACATTTGTAAACCAACAATTGATGGTCATACCATTTCAATTTTTTCAGCTATTACGAACACTTATCACCACTCCCAGGATTGTACAAGTGTCCACTTTGTCCCACAAAACGCAAAGTTTTTTGACGTTACAAGACGTTCCCGACCGAAGCGTGGGCAAACAGGGGTTTGAGCCGTATTATTACTGCTAGTTACTACTAGTATCCAGTTACTCCTGGTAGTTGCTAAATTCAGTGCATACTATTGGTAACTAACTACCATTACTAGCTACAAACTGGTAGTACTACTCCTGCACTAGTTAGTTACTATTACTATTACCATTATTAGTTCCTATTGCTAATTGGTTATTAACTAGTAGTTACTAAAACTAGTTACTAACTGGTAATACTAATAGTTATCAGTTACTACCAGTTACAGTAGTAACTAATAATTACCATTACTAATTACCATTACTAGTTATCACTACTAACTATACTATTCCTAGTTAGTTAGTTACCATTACTATTGGTCCTGATAATTCACTCAGTGCATCCTATCGCATGCCAGGCCTGGGGTGCTGTGATGGGTCGTTATCAGCCGGCGGCAGGCGCGGGCGAGGGTCAACGTGGACCAAGCGACCAATGGCTAGGTTAGTGGTTGGTTTCACATGGGTTCATGGGGGATTACAGTGGTTGACCGTAGGGGATGAGAATGGCTAATGAGCTGGTTGATGGTTTTGATATAGCTAATTTGTTGCTTAATGTGACTTAGTAATGGCTATTAGTTGATAGTAATGGCTAATAAGAAGCTGGCTAATGATTTTGCTACAGGGAAGGATCATCATCAAGAATATGGGGGATATACCGACTATATATGGTGTGGGGTAGGCTAATAGTTCAATAACAGGGGATAAACATCAACCAGACTGGGGGATATCCCAGCTACATGGCTGCGGGTCAATATAAACCATTGACTCGATTCGATAGCGGGTGACAGTTGGACTAGTGGCTGGTCAGCAGCATGGGATCACTTGATATGCCTTGGTACTGACCTCACAAGGGATGGGTCATCAGTTAAAGGCAACATGATGGCTGATCAACCAGCCACTTGTTTGAAGCTTTGGAGACCACACTTGGTCCACTCATTTGGCTCAAACCACAATTTTTTAAACCAAAATGTTTGGCTGATCAACCAACCGACTGACCAAGCAACTAACCAACCAACTGACCAAGCAACTAACCAAGCAACTAACCAAGCAACCAACCAACCACGCAACCAACCAGCCTTAGGTTTCTATGAGGTCCCTATACAGTTTGGCCACCAGGGCACCAAGGTACGCTGAACAAGCCGCTGCTTGGTGAGGCCGTGCGCCTTCCACGGCCTCCTTGGGGGGGTCCCAAGCCTTCGGGTCTCATCCTTCGCTGTGGGGGACCTGGGAGTTGGCGGGTTTCACTGGGTAGCTTGGTGAAGGAACTTGACATTTTTAGGTTGGGTAAATAGGTTGGTTATAGTTATGAGTTGGAAGTGGGTATGGTTGTTATGGGTTGTTATGGGTTGTGATTGGTTGGTGGAAGATTCTGATAGGGTTGCATTGGCACCATGGTTCTCGGGGATGGTTCGCCTGCCTCATAGGTGGCTATTGTCATAGTATCCCAAATAACTGGACCCTCTCCAAGTGGTGTAAGATTCTGATGCTTCCCCAACTTTGGCGGAGTCTCCCCACAGAACAGCCATTCCCTCCATGCAAAAGCCTTGATCTACTGGTGGATGGACAAATTGGAAACAGTTCGTAAGGGTGTTCAGTTGGAAGCCTGATGCCTTGATGCCGGGTTGGTATGATCCGTAAACCATAGGTCAAAATCATGTTGCCCCGGTCCGGGCTGGCTTTCGGTGGAACATCCCAGCAAGATGATTCCTGGCACAACATCAGCAACAAGGTTCCATACAACCATGCTGATCATCATGAGCTGTGGCTGTTGGTTATATTGCTGTTGTCATTAGATGTTTTTGCTATCAAATAGTATTTTTTAACGCAGTTTTTTGTCTCTGAATACTCATGATACTCATGATCAATGGTTGTTGTGACATCCCTATCATTGCAGGTTGCTACTACTGTGCTTGATCACCATTCGCAGCCGCCACCACCACCACCACCACCATCACCACTACATCACCATCACAATCATCATCACCATCACCACCACCACCATCATCTTCTTCATCATTTTCCTCCTCCTCCTCCTCCTCCTCCTGGTCGTCGTCGTCGTCGTCGTCGTCGTCGTCGTCGTCGTCGTCGTCGTCTGCTTGGTCGTCGTCGTCGTCGTCGTCGTCGTCGTCGTGGTCATCATCATCATCATCATCATCATCATCACCATCATCATCATCATCAAGAATATCAACCATGATCAAACATCAATTACTGCTGCGGGGGAAACTTTCCCGAAGCATTACATTGGGGGGCAGCCATGGGCCCAGGCACAACTACACCCACGTGCCCAGCGGCGCACCGGCGTCGAGTCCCAAAGGCGAATCAACGGTCAACCAGTGGTGAACAAGTGGTAAGTTACATGGTTAAGTGGTGATGTAACTGGTTGATGCTACTTAATGTTTGGTTAACTACTGATCAACTGATCTAACTTGTTAATTGATGATTGATGATTCGTGATGGATTTACAAGGGCTCAGTGATGGATAACTAGTGATCAAGTGTAGGAAGAAGTGGCAAGGCACATGGTTAATTGATGGTCAACCACTTATTAAGTGTAGTGTAGAGTGATGGTTAGCTACTGATTAACTGATGTTAACTGTAGAGTGGTGTTTGACTACCGATTTATTATCATGATGGATCGATGGTTTCTGAATGATGGTTGATTATGGTTACACAAGAACGTCTTGTATAGTCAGGCTTAATGCTGACTTATGAAGGCTGATGAACAAACAACGCGGTTTTCAAGGTTATTGGTGACGCAGGTGAAATGGATACTGCAGGTGCTGATTGCTTGTGCCCTCTTTACTTGTGGCTTCAGGCACCTATTCCTTGTTGGTTGCAGCACCTGTGTTGGTTGATTGCACCACCTTTACGTCTTTATTTTAGCACCGTTCCTTGCTGTCCATGTTTGTTTACGCAGTGGTTAGTAGGAGCCCGGAACTTGCAAATAAAACTGGCGGCCGACCACTGTTTGCAAGGATGGGTGACGTGAGAATTCGTATGTCCGTCTAGGAAAAATGTGGTGGTTGGTGGTTTCAAGTAGCACTGAGCAGGGACGCCCGATGGAAAGTGGTGGTTTTAAGTCTTTTCGTCTTTGCACATATCATCAACCATACCAGGGGATTGTGTAATTGACCAGCGTAGATTGGGCCTGGGTTACAACCACCGATTTTGAAGGAAGATCCTGGGGAGGCCTTTGCTCGAAGTGTTCGGATGTCAACCCATTGGTGCAGGTGTCGTTGAATCCTGGTAGCCAAGAATCCAACAAATGGATAGTTCATATCCCAGCACTTGGACTATAACTTTACCAATGGTTATACAGCTAACATCAGTCACTACTAACATGGCTATGGGTCAATATTAACGAACCAATAATGGGGGATAATGACCAGCAAAACCATAGGGAAAACAATGGTTAATAGTCGGGAACCAGGGGTACAGGGTTTTGACCCACAGCCACATCTACTAACCATTATTTATCACCACTATATAGTCTGGTCATTTTTGAGATGTGAACAGTGAGGGTTACAGAGGCCCTTGACGCCGCATGGGGCACCAGGGGGTTCCCATGGGAGGGGGCTGCCACCAGGCTGGAACTATCAACGACAGCGCCTTGGCTGATCCCATGCGGACGGTGCTACATTTAGAGATCTGGGTCGCCAAAATGCAGTGTTTCATCAGAAGCGGGTTATTATGTTAGCTGTTATTGTGTATCCAGAAAATATTATGTTGCATTTATGTTACACAATAGTCAACCATCCTTTAAAAGAAAACATGTTGACCATCATGAACCATTCACGAACCATTATAGCTAGTAGCTGGTTTGGGATTGTGCCTTTACAAATTCGGGTTGCAGCAAAGCTGGCGGGTTTCGGCATCTTTGTCAAAGCCCAATCCAAGCGTTTTCTAGCTGAGAATCTGCTTGTTCATGGTTCCGATTCCCCCTGCCAACATCATCAAATTTAAACTTACTTACTCACATCTTGGGGTTGATGGGAAAACCAGGAAACCCTGGTGCCAACCAGCAGCTAAAGGGTTTTCCTCTACCACTTCTAGGATATTCACCCAAAACAAATGGTAGCAAGCAGCTGTTATTCTTAGCTCAAGGAACACTTCCTGGTTTCCTTAGAATCTTTGACAGTGGTGCAATACAAAAGCCATAAACAATAGACGCTGATGGTTCGTACAAGTAAACTGCTTTGTCTTGATATGGTGGTTTCTCCGAATAGGGTTCCCCCAAGTCATCCAATCTTAGCCATTTCTATGGTAGCAAACGATATGGTGGCCATACCCCGACAAAAATATTCTGTATACTGACAAATATCATAGTAGAAAACCATCCATTTTTGGGAGCTGCCAATTTTGCGACATTGGGAGCTCCACAACCCCTGTGGTGCAATGGCTCGGTGTTTCTGAGGCCCAGCAATACTGGCATGCCAGCGACATCCAGCAGCAGCCACGGCGGGTGGGAAATTGGCTCTCCCGTTGGCATCTCCTGCATCGTCTCCTTCCGGACTGGCGACTCATCACGCTGGGCATGTGAACATCCTCAGATTCATGAAATCAGGGGGGCTGTAGGTGACCCTCTTCCCAAGATGAACCCCCCCAACTGTAAGGGCTTCTTAGGGGGTTCATGACCACCATTAACCATGATAGAAGATATTAGGAGATAAAGAGAGACTCCACAGGTTGTCCGGGTTTTCCGGGTTTCAAATGATTGATGATGATTATCAGTGATGTACCATGGTCAAACATATCCATGTATTTTTCGTATATTGCTTTCAATGGCTTTTGGTATGCCCACGGTCGTGATTACCAACATCACTGGTGGTATAAAATCGATACGAGATAACCGTGATCAATGACACACATACACAATAATCTGTATTTACTACTCCATCAAATTCGATGATCAGTATCATCGATCTACTGTTATCATGTTGGGATACTTCACCGTTATCTGTGGACAACATGCCATTCACATGCCATTCACATGCCATTTATGTTGGTGAGGGATTCATCACAACTTGATCATCACAACATGTTGGCACCGTCCCGCAGGAAGCCGTGCCTTGTACCAGAGAGTCACCTGATGGCCGTGGAAAAAACGTCGCCACGTTTGAGTGCCGGCCCAACGCGCCGTCCTGGCCCCGGTGGGAGGGATCTTCCAGGCAGTATCAAGCAGCCACCACAAGCTTTGGTATTAGTCATCAAACACATCTATGCTTGATTTAACGTTTGTTTGCATCACAAATCGTTCGTTACGACTTAAGATGTAGCCATTTGGTATTTAACATTTGTATGAAACACACATTTTTGACTCCTACCCCCTGTACAGATGTCAAATCAAGCTTCACAAATCCATTCCTGAGTCTTGCATGGGTCATGCATAGGCCAATCACAAATCCTCTGCAATTTGTCCCTAAGTCACCCATGAATTGTGGATACATCGTACAACTCGTTGAGGTCATTGAACAAGTCCTTCATCAGTAGTGCATGCTCTCCATATATCCTGCCTCCCCACGGTCATGCTTCATACGTTTCCTAAGGGTCATTCACACACTCACAGGCGCATTGAGTCATGCATGGAAGATCCACAATCATTACCACATCCTGCATAAATTCTCCATATGTCCTCCCAGAAGTTCTGTATTCATTGTTCAACAATTTTGGTATGTTCTGTCCATGGTTCATCCAGAACTCGGTTTTACGCTGTAAATAAATCCCGCAGAAACCGTTCATAAATACTGCTTGTAGTATCCACGGATCATCTTTAGATCCTGAAGGTTTCTCAGCCCCACTTACCAGGTTCACTATGGATTCAGGCATTCACGCATTCACTCACTCACTGACTCACTCACTCATTCACTCATTCATCTCGTGGTTAGTTGCAACCACCTGCCCCCGCTGATGGTGGGCCCCGAGATCCGAAGATGCTGAGTGAAGCCTTGGCGCAGCAAAGGATGTGCCGCTTCAGATGTGCTGCTGAGAACTCTGATGGTTAAGATGAACGATGATGGTCAACTGGTGAGGTTAATGATGCTTAATGGGTGGTTAACTACTGGTCAATTGATGGTTAATGATATGGTTCATTTTAATGGTCAATACTGGACAGCTGATGGTGAATTCATGGTGAATTATGCTTGATTACTGATGGTTCATGATGACTAAGGCCGGTCAATATTGGGTTAATGATGGTTCATCTTTGCTACGACCCATCCCGTAAACTAACCTTGCAATGGGAGATCCACCAGAACAATAGCTGATGTCCGTGGGTTTCCCTCAAGAGCTAGTGATTTCCATTGCCAGGTTTCGGACTTCCAAAGGGTGAACAGTTGTCGTGTTCACCACCAAAAGATGGTTGATGATCGCTCGCGATGAGAGCCACGACTGGCTAATGGGAATCAGAAAGTCTCAACGGGAAAATCGACCTCAGAAAGCTTGGTTTTGGCAATGGCAGGGGGTTCATCATCCATTTTTTCCGCGAATCAACCAAGAAGTTGTTGGCATAAACCTTTCTGATTTTGAGCTTCCTGCCAATAGCTTCCGAAAGTGTGGCTCATCCTAAGACTTTCTACTGTTCGAGCTGGTCATGGCACTTTCTCAGTTGCACGACTTCTCTGAGTAGTATGTCTGAGCTCAGCGGATCGAAATGTTTCAGGAACAACGGCCAAGCATAGATTCACCTCCCCCACTCTATGTGGTATGCGTCATTGAAGAAAAGGCTCCATTGAGTACACTCATCCAATCGAACACAATCAAAGAGCCTAGTGTTCATCAGTTTGAAGCAGGCAGTCTTTGTTTCACTTCAAGAGCAGTAGTTCTTTTGCACCACCATTGATGGGAAGAAAAGCACCAACATTTTGATTATGATCCTGTGGAGCTTCGACCATTTGTTACTTTGAACTTTCCGGAGACGCATTCACTAGAAGACCAGTAGTACAAAGCCCACAGGGTCTGAAGAATTCAACAAGGTTTTGATGCTGGAGGAGCGATATTTTTTGAATGCAAAGCTTTTGTTGCCACAGCGGAGCCAAATTTCATGAGAAAGTTCTGCTGTTTCAGACCCTGAGGGCGTAGCTTCTGGGATTTGCGTTCATAGATGGCCCCAAGGCCACAGGTATTGACCTTTGCGCGGCCATGTCTTCCCGGCGCTGAGCCCAGCCGCATCTCTGATGGGAGATGGCAGCTTGCTGTGCCAAATTGGAGATCGCAGGAGCTTCAAAAGGAGGGGAAAGTGCCAATGGAAACTGGGGAACTTGCAGAGGCGGTTGGGGGAACATGGTGATTTTCCGCCTGCGAAGCCAATCATTTAATGCGATAGCGAGTAAACAAGGAAACTTTGTTCATCTGAGGGTGAGCAACACGTGTATAATCGTCCGAAAAAATCACCGGCACATTCCTGCTGCCTAAACTATAACATTCGCATGTCCAGTCTAGCAATCAAGTCTTTGGAACCAAGTTTTGCTACCAATGCAACAGGGACTATCAGTGGCACAGATACAGACTTTCAATTTACATCGAGTCCAGGGTTGGCAACTGGATCCGAAACCCAGAAAGTGAATGGAATCAATGCCGCGATTGGCACAGTAGTTCCGATCTATTCTGTCTCCAAATCCTGGAAAAATGAGACCCAGTCTTGCCAAAAAGGCGCAGAAGTCAAAACAAACCAGATTACAAGAAACACTGCCGGCATCCAACAGTTCCAAGTGCAACTGCAGTCAAAACATGCTTGTTTGTCAAGAGTCAAAGCAAGGTTTTGTATATGCCCCGAAGCAAGAAAATCATCCAACCAATGCGGAATTTGCGTTGCCATTCAACAAAACAATTTTTTTCCATTCTTATTCTCTTTCTTTTTGGCTTCGCCGTCCAAGTCGATGACTACGTCCTTATTGGAACACAAGGCAAACTTTCAAACAACAATACAAGTTGTTCTCGAAGAATGCACATTTTTTTGTCCAGAAGAAATCAAGTCACACCTTTCCGCAAGAAGCGAGGCCAATATATTTGGTGGTTTTCATAATCCCATAAGCGCCGGCATTCCCGTTGCTGTCAAGTCCACAGCCCTGTCCACAACGGCTGTGGGAGAAAAACAACGTTGAGACACCGCAGATCCGCCAAAACTGTGGCCAAAACATTTTCATGCGGCCACTATGGCTGCGCATTGTGCTGCCAGAAGGCAAATGAAATGCATCTATCATCACACTTTTGCTGGGGACGCCCTTTCTTTGGCGCCTAGGAACTATAGAACCAAAGTTGGGTGTCTAATTTTGACACGAGTTTCAATCGCAAACCAGTGGCCTCTTTTGTTGCCCTGGCGAGGTGAGCGACGAAAAACATTGACCATGTCCGTGCGCGGTCTAATGACAGGGGGGGCATATTGGGGTCACTTGTCACGCGCACAACCGGACAGGCTGCAGTAGCGGGTGTTGGGATACAACACTTCGTGAAAAAAATTGCACTTTTCAAACTGGCAACGCTCGCACTGTGCATGAGGCACTGCGGTTGTTGAACTTGCCGGGTTCAAATTTACAATGCCGAGAGGGGAACATCTCAACGATTGTAAGCTGCAAATTTGGAACGCATCAGTGCTTGCAAGGTTTGGTTTTCATGATGTGTTCGATTTCAATTGTGGACGCTGGGGCAACAGCGCAGCTTTGAGTTCAATCTGTTTGGAAAAATCAATCAAAGGTTGCCAATCCTACCATGCCCAAATCCTGAAAGCATGCATCCTGCAACTTGGCATCCAGGTGTTTCTGGAAGGTCGCCTAGCTGGACTCTCCCCGGCACGTTTGGTCTTCCGAATTTGTTGTTTACTGACATTTCTGTCAACTTGGCACCCAAGCATGCCGGCACGTGGCTCCAACTCATGGAGACCTTGCAGGTGTTTCTTGAGAACCGAGTAAGTGATTCCACGTTTCTGCGCCATGCTGCTGAGACGGAGAGATGGAAAGTTGTAAGTGGTTGGCATGCAGGTGTTTCGTGACACAATCGCATGGGTGTGGTTCCCAAAAAACTTTCAACAGCCTTTGGCACACCAGTTTCTGGACGTACATTGATGCGGCGCATCCAAGAACCTGCACCCAAAAACGCTTCACGCAATGCGGGCGTTTGTCCAGGGTGGACGTGGTGTCACGCGCCCCTCGGCTCAAAGCGCACCTTCTATTCGATACAGTACTTTGAAACATAATAGTTTCAGCACCGCAAATGTGGCCATCATGGAAAAAAATTGTCCCCGGTTTATCTGAAATTGACCGAATTTTTTCCACGTCAGAAACAGGTGTTTCAGGTAAATCACATGGGGCATATCCTTCAAAAGCATGTTGACTGCACATGGTTCTACGGGTCAAGGCTTGGATTGCGCGTATCATGTGCAGAGAGCAACTAGGGCGTTTTGGGCAAACAAGACCATACTTTTGGCGAAAAACATTATTCAGGATGTTGCCGAAAACCACTGGGGTAAAGGCCGTGACAGATTTCAGGTTCATTGCTTCCTTGAGACTTTTGTACAAGACGCAAGCACACATGGTCCTGAATCGTGCGCAGCCTGTTCTTGAGACTGCCCAGCGTGAAGAGCAACATGGGTTCCGGTCGCACAGGCGTATCGAAGAGCACCTGGTTACGGCAAATGTGGTTGTGGATAAACTCCTCGCTCGTTCCTTGCCGGTTTGGATTGTTAGCCTGGATCTATCGAAAACTTTCGACCGAGTGGTATGGCCGGCTATGTGGACAGCTTTGTGGGAACATAATGCATCGGAACATTTGATATGGTTGGTACAATGCTTGTACCATGAACAACTGGGTGAGGTTGTTGGCGCTTGTGAGAACAGTCGTGGTTTCCCAATCCGCGCCGGCGTGCGACAAGGATGCGTGCTGAGTCCAAAATTTTCCTCCTGTTTATTGCAATGGGCTATGAAACGTTGGCGTTTGGACGTGGGACCCTGGGGATTGACTTAGGTTATGGTCTTGCTCCATTACTCGACTTGCGTTTTGCCGATGACTTGTTTTTTTGCGCACTCAATCAACAAGTCTTGCTACACATTCTGGATGCATTGATTGCAGCTTTACCCAGTGTTGGCCTTTGTTTGAACGTTCCAAAGACGGTGGTCTTGACTACTGACGCACAAGCGCCGTCATGCATACAACTCGGAAATGGGTTGTCAATCCAAGTTTTGCCACGGGAGGATGTCTGGCCTCTGTTGGGAGAAGTGGCGGTCATAATTTGGAAGTCGATTATCGCCTCCGAGTTGCTTCCAATTTTTTTTGCACATAAATCCGTCTTGCTGGAAGAACATGTTTCCGTTTTGCTGGACAAACATGTTTGGATGCGTTTGAAGTTGAAATATTTTGATGCAGCAGTGGTCACTGCCGTTGCATGCTTCGCAGCCGGGCATTGGAAACTATACCATTGTGAGTTGCCGGTTCCGGATGTTACATTGCGAAAACTGTTGCGAAGACTCGTTGGACCCGGGTCGATACCTTTTTGAATTATTCCAATGTGAAACATTGGTTTCGTAGGGCGAGAAGGTTTTATTGGAAATTGGCACAGTATGTCGCTGGTTTACCTTCGGAACGGTGAGTGGTTCGAAGTTTGCAGTGGGAACTCCCTGGTCGTGGATCTCTGGGCATTTTTTTTTGGACGGACAAAATTGATGTTGTTTGCCGTTGGAGGGGTTTCGGACAGTGGTTGGACATTGGTGGCGACAATCAATTGTGAAGGGACAACGTTGTCGAATTCTTGGCTTTTCATAATTGCTGATCTGAAATTATACCTGCCTGTGCCCTAAAAAGGCCGGCCGCCTTTTCGACACACAGGCTTCGACCTCGACCTCGGTCTCGTGCTGCTGGAATTGGTGGCCGCTTGACATACTTTGACGCGTGCGTTTCTTCTGTCGCTTGCTTCGCTGCCGGACACCGGACTATTTACAAGAAACAAACGCAAACCAAGAATGCTACATTCAGGAAATCGTGCCGAAGCATCCTTTGTGCACCTTCAAGGACTGATGGGTCATCACCACAGCATGACACATTGAACTCCTGGAACGAAAAAAAGCAAATTTTTGGCACGCATTGAGAGTTGGGCAGCAACATGGTGCAAACAATATTGGAACTTGGCTCGCCACATTGCATCATTGTCTCCAACTCGATGGGCCCGGCGAATGTTGAGTTGGAACCCCGGCCACCGCAGAATTGAACGCCCCAACAACACATGGACAACGAAATTGACAATTTTTGGCCGCTAGGGAAACTTGGGTGATTGGATACCGATGGATGATGCATTTTGGACTGGGTACAGACTGTGCCCAAACGGGCGGCGGGCAGGCCAAAGTCAAAGGCAAAGCCTTCAGATGCTTTCAGCTGTGGACCGAAGTGGCCAAAAGGGAGGTAATCAACCCAATGGACCACAATAAGTACGCAACTTTTGCATGGTAGGTAAACATGATCACAATGCGAGCGGTCGTCGAAGTGGAAGAAGAGAAACCTGCTGTTTGCCGCCGAGACGCTCCAGGAGGAAACAAAAAAGATCAAAACCTTCCAGTTGGAAAATGATGATTTGGAGCGACAGATCCAAATGAAACAAGCGAGTCTTTACTTCGAGGAGCGGGACATACAAAGGATGGAGATCCAGATTTCTCTGCGGCCAAAGCGGGAGCTGCAGCAAGGGAAGCAAAACTTGGCACAAAAAGTGGTTGCACTGGAAGAGAACGAGGGAATCCTTGACGGGGTGCTGCAAAGGGTGGACGCACTGTCCAATGACCTGCTTGAGCGCGAGCTGGATCTTCAGATCCTGGCTGCTGCGGCGGGTGCGGGCCGCGGGCCACGGCAGGCCAGAACCTGGCACCCAGGACGGGCGCGCCCCAAAGGCAGTTGGAGCGGAGGGTCAGGAACACACAGTTTGTGCTCAGGAGGCGCAAATTGTGTCCCAGCCCCGCAGTTGCAGCAGGGAATGCCCGTGCAGCGCGTCCATCAAGGTCAAATGGGGCAAATTGGCATTCAACCTCAAGCTGGCATGCAAGCCGGCTACTTTCCGCACGTTGTCCAACAACCCCATGCGGCCCAACGAGCTTTCGCAAGAAGCCTTCTCTTCGAAGACCCTGCTCTGGACGGGGGCCCCCCCTCCTCAGCGATTTGCCGGACTGGTCTGCCACATCCCCTTTGGCCTCCCGGCTCCCCCCATAACCTTTGGACTTTGCGTCCGCTCATGCACATCTGGAAACTGGCCAATATAAACACAGTTCATGTTGCTTCAGCACAAAGCTGCTTTGAGGCCCGGAATGTGGCCAGCAGATAAAAAAGGTGTGGGAGGAAGAAAAAAATCAATGTGTCAAAACCATTTGCTTGACCCCGAAGGGGTAAAACCTGCCACGGCGACAATGATTATGACCCACTGCACGAAGGGGACCCTAATATTAAATTTAAGACCCCAATAACAAAAACTATTGGAGCCTTGAATATTTGCCTTTTTAAATCCTTTATTAAAACCTATTTAAAATTTGCAAAAACCAACTGCACGAAGGGGACCCTAATACTAAATTTAAGACCCTAATAATAAAAACCATTTGAGCGTTGAATATTTGTTTTTTTAAATTCTTTGTTAAAACCTTTTCAACAATTGCAAAAACCAGCTGCATGAAGAGGACCCTAATACTAAACCCCCCTAGGCCAAGAGGTTTTTAATAATAGGGGGTAAAAACGTTGCTTGGGGCATGTTGTTTTTTTTAAATTTTCAATTGCCACAATTAACAATACAATTGACCAAAACCAAAAAAATCCAGAAGTGGACCCCCAAGGGGGTTTTTATAATTGGGGAGGGTTTAGTAATAGGAAGAAGGGATTGGAATTACACACGTTCAATCACCATTGCTCTGCTCCGACAAAGCTGTACAAAAGGATTGTTCATGTGACAACCATTGCTGCACATTCCGGGCCGCCGAAGGCCATGGTGAATGAAATGTATGGTGCGCAAAATCCGTCAACCGGTCATTCCAAAAGCCTTTTCTCAAGCAAGACATGCAGAATCCAACAAAATCCTTGATCAAGGACATCCACATTGAATTGTCCTTCGCTGCGGAAGACCAATGCCCCAACTTTCTGTATCTGCATAGCGCTTCAAGTTTTGAAATCCAAATGTGATGTGGTCGACCCGCGGGTGTCTGACCAGAAACCATCCATTGAACTAAACGCTTGGCCCAACGTTCCTCAGAAAAATTGGCAACGAACATAACAAATGTCCAGTGCTGACGTAAACAAACGTGAGACCACAACGAAATGCCAGTTTGTTGCAAATGAATTCGCGCCTTGTCATTCCAAACGTGCAAAATTTCGTGCCAGGGTTGGTCCCAATCCACCACAGGGCGCCCCACAACAATACGTAGCAGTTTGCGACACTCAATGTCCATTTTCGTCAGGTCTTGTGTGTGGATTGTCCGATGCCTGGCTCCAAAACAAGCCACCGGGGTGACCACAGCTTGAAAATATTTCAGCCGGCGCACGCACGCATTCCCGTCCGAGTCAGGTTCACTGCTAGGGTCCACGAGGGACATGGGAAAAGAAAAACTAGAATTACACACATTCAATCACCATTGCTCCGACAAAACTGTACAAAGGATTGTTCATGTGACAGCCATTGCTGCACATTCCGCGCTGCCGAAAGCCATGGTGAATGAAATGTATGGTGTGCAAAAGCCTTCAATCGGTCATCCCATCTTAGCTGGGGACGCCCTTGGCGCCTGTGAGGCTTGGAAACAAAATTCCGTGTCCAATTTTGGCACGGGTTCCAACTACAAACTATTGCTGGCCATCGGTCTTCTTGACATGCAATGTGAGCAGCGAACCGAAATTGACCAACCAGAAGTTTTTCCGTCCACGATTTCAAAGGATATATATATATATATATGTTCTGCAGCTGCAAGTTTTTGATTCATTTGTATCATCGCCGAACGCCAATCCCCATCCAGCACCGGAACCCAACCAACTATCGACCTTAGCATTCGCCTCCAGACAACATCAAGGTGAGAAAATTGGGCCGCAGTCAATGGACAAGTACTCAAACCATACAACGCAGTGGGCGTGATCACAGCATCAAAAAATTTCAGCCGCAATTTCAAGGACACGTGTCGATTGAGCAGCGTTCCTCTGTGCTCATGAAATTTCATCCAAGCCACCTGAACACGATGCGCTACATCAATGGCAGCCCTTATCCTCAAGTCACCTGGCAATTTTTTGCCGAAATATTTGTGCGGATCCGTGCCATGTTTCGATCACCTAAAACATGTTTCGAAGCAAGGAAGCGCTTGATTGCATGTTGAATATGGTGGTCCAAATCGATGGATGAAACCCTGGAACCTTGTGTGGCAAGAATGCACCCGAGCCATGTGTGCGCATCTACTCTTTTGATACGAAAACCATCAGCGAATAAATGTTCAGGTGGTTGTGCTTCAGTGGCCTAGAGAACCAACCGTGTTCTACGTATTCAACTTCAGACCCGCTTTGTCAAAGCAACAACCGGAGATTCCAGCAATTGCATTATTATTCTATCGTGATTGAAGACCAGGATGTCATCCGCAAAACGTAGATCCAGAAGAGGCCGCAACCCGTCCTGTAGATCAAAACCTTTCTGGCACATTTCTTCTCTCCGTTCTCGCGTTGCCCACTGTAGCACTGCACAAAACAATCGTGGGCTTAGGACACAACCTTGTTTCACGCCACACTGAATTGCAAAGGTGTCACCTTCATGATTCTGACCGCAAACCTGACCAAATTGATCACGATACAGAATCTGCAGGATCCAAATCAAATGAGATGTAACACCTTGCGATGGTAAAGCTAGCCATAGGGTTGACCCATCAACACGGTCAAATGCTTTTGACAAACGCAAACGCAGGGTGAGGAAAGGACGGTGGCAGTGATGACCACGCATGTCGATGACCTGCTGTTTGCCTACCTCCCAGAGGGAGAAACGGTCATGCAATCGCTCTTGAGACGATTTGACATGGGCAGTGAGGGGCAGGACAACTTCCATTACTGCGGCAAGGCATTTAGACGAGCCGACAGTGGAATCAGCATTGATGCGGTGGACAACACCAGGATGATCAGGCCGATCCCTGTGAAGGCAGGACGGCCAAATAGTGAAGAGTGCAAACCGTCAGATCTCGCTCAATTGAGGTCAGTGGTTGGCTCTCTATCATGGATTGCTTGCCAAGGGCGGCCTGACCTGTTGTACTTTGTCTCACGACTCCAATATGAGATCAAGCGCGCCACTGTGGTGACGTTGAAGGATGCCAACAACTGTGTTGAGCTGGCGACAATGTTCCGAGACGATGTCAAAATTCACCTTCCCTACGGATTGATGACCTGGAGGCACATCGGAATCCTGAGCATCTCAGATGCCCCTTTCAATTGCGGAGAAGGAAGCCGTTCCCAGCAGGGAAGGTGCCACTTCCTTGCCCCGCTGCAGCAATTGAAGGAGGAAGGAAGAACGACACCCAATTGGATTCAACTCCACGACCATCAAGCGTGTTTGTCGAGCTACGCTCCAATGTGAGACGTGCGCACTGCAGGCGTCCATGGAATCCGGAGACCGACTGAGGGCAATGTGATCAGAGATGACAGGTTTTCCAAAAAGTCTGAAAGACAGGGACGGCATATCACGACAGGCGATTCCCCAGTTGAACCTCTGACTGCATGAGCTTGGTGAAGCATTTGAATGCTGAGCTGATGGGTCACTGTCAGGATCAAAGATTGGAAATCAAAATGCGGGCGAGTAGACAATCCTTGAGCACAGAGGAAGACAGACTGACCTGGAGGATCTATCCACGAGGGGGAGATTTGCTCCAGTGGATACATACCTCGACCATGCTGGATGGCTGCCTGACCAAAAGGATGAAGGCGACATTGATGATGAAGGTCGGTACCAATCAATACACGGTTTGTCTGACGGAGCAGCAAGAGCTGAAGAGGAAAAACACAGTTGAGAGCCTTGTAGCCGATCCATGAGTTTCACACCTGTAAAGTAAGATGCGTGTCAATCCTTGCTTGGATGTGGTGGTTGTGAAACTAGGGACTAAGTTGTTTCGATTTCTCCGTCCCGCGACGTTTTGGCCACAGGGCCCTTGAGCATAAGGCTAGAAAAGAGTTCGCGTCGTTGCCCGTTTGTCTAGCCAGTTTGATATGTTGTTTTTTATTTTTTACCTGGTGATATCTTCTTCTTGGAAAAGAAGATTTGGTTTTGTGTTATTGTGGAAAGTCTCAATGTTCCAAGGTTTCACTAGGCATGTTCCCAGGTGAGTTTTAGTCCATGGTTCGTCTTCAAGCATTTGGGTGACACAAACAAATATAAAACTTCAGGTTGGAATCTCACTAAGGGAACTGGGGTTTCAGAGGGACACCCGTTGTTGTGGCAATGATGTTGAGTTTGTTTGCTGCGTTCACCGTTGCCAAAACGGTTCTCGCGTTCATTTCGCGGGGTCTCCAATACATAAAGCGCGCCAAATCTTGAGACAAGAGATTGAGCCAATGACTCGTAACACGTTCTGAATGAGAGGGGTGATGCTATGGCAAAATTGAGCTTTGAAACGCCGTATGTTTTGGGGTGTCGGATTTTCAGGCCACCTGGGTGTTCAAGACCAAATGGTTTCTCCTTGACCTTTGGCTCGAAACCCTGCGTCGCAGACATCTTATTGGTATTTGGGGTGCCTTTCCTTTTTTCAACGTCCAGCTAACAGATCTTCATGTAAGGGGCAGCGCAACGCAATGTGGCATCACAAGTTTGGAACACCAACAAAACTTCATGTAAGTGCCGGCGCCATGCGATGTGGCATGTGGGCACCCTGGAAGGAGGGATTTTTTCCTTCCAATTTTTTTTTGTGGGAAATCGCCTAAACGCAGAGGCGGTGCAGCTGAGGAATAAGAAAAATGCCGACAACCAACGGAAGCTCATGTGAATGGCAGCACACTGCAATGCGGCATCGCAAGTTTAGAAAGGGAAATTGCGTAGCAAGCAAGGCGTGAAATTGATGTGGCAGAAATTGAATCCGAAGTCCGCACATGGTGAGCTGGCTGGCTTGTGTTCTTCAGAGTTGGTTGGCAGTCTCGGCCACAGATCATAACGTTTCTGCTGCGGGACGTGTTTTTCCCCAACAGCAATATTTTGCTACAGGGCCTTTCACCCAATTAGTTCCGGTGCGATCCAGTGAACATTCCGGAGGGTTCCGGTGCAGATGCCTGGTGAGGTTCCGGAAGGTTCCGGCGAGGGCTTCCGGTGCTAATGTGTACCGTTGTTCCGGATGCAGCCGAAGAGGTTCCGGAGGGTTCCGGTGCAGATAGTCGATGCGGTTCTGGAGGGTTCCGGCGCAAATCGCTGGTAAGGTTCCGGAGGCTTCCGTTGAAAATAGCTGGTGAAGTTCCGGAGGGTTCCGGTGCAGATGCCTGGTTGCGGTGCAGAATTTAGGTGAGGTTCCAAAAGGTTCCGGTGCAGATAGCCGATGAAGTTCCAGAGGTTTCCAGCGCAGATAGCTGATCAGGCCCCGAGAGGGGGTCTGGTGCAGATACTTTGTGGGGTTCCGAAAGGTTCCCGTGCAATCAATTAGCCGATGTGGTTTTGGATGGTTCCAGTGCAGATACCTGCTGGGGTTCGGAGGGTTCCGGTGCAGTGAATTTTTGATTTTGGAGGGTTGCAACTTGTAATGCAGATGCCTTGTTAAGCTGCAGAGGGTTCCGCCTTTGATGCGGTGGCAATTGAATTGTTTGCTACCGGAACCATCCGGTGCAGTTTCTAGAGTAGGCTCCAGCATGTGCAGGGTTCCAGTGCAGATCCACGTCAGCTTCCGGAAGGTTCTTGTAAGTTTTTGTGAAGCGTCCACGTCGGGTTCGGCGGGGTTTCGGTGTGCCGCATCCACATTGGGTTTGTTAGCACCGCAGCATAAACGTTCCGTTTCGGAAGGCTTTGGTGCAGCATCAAATTAGGCTCAATGAAAAAAATGTTTGAATTTGCTGGGATGACAGGTGCTAGGCGCAAGAAGGGGCACAAATGGATCACGTGCAATGTTGAGAATGTTGAGACAGTGGCTGTGTGGAAGGTTGCCTCTTTTTCCCTAGGATGGGGATGGGTATCCGCATTTGACCGAAGTATCGTCATTTGAGCAAGTCAAGTCAAACATCACAAAAGTTGGAAAGAGGTACATGGGCTTGACGCAAGCTCCGCATACAAATTGTAATGCCGTTGTGGATAGCACTTGAATTTTTTTGGTAAACATGTGGGCTTTCGCAGGTGCTAGAAACATTCAGAACTGATCGGGGATGACCCAATTTCCCACGTGGCGGCTTTTGAAAGACAGACGTTTGTCCCCCAGTAAATTTTTCACAGTAGAAACGTTTGCGCGATTGAACGTCTGTGGTTTGACGAACGTCGTAGCTGTCCTTCTTAATTTCAAACTACCTCGGTCATCCATTTCAGAACCCACCATATATTCCCCATTGGCATTGTGCGGGCACGTGTTGTGTTTGGCCATGAACTTGGCCATACCATGGACAAGACGTTTACGAAGAGAACATGAAAACCAGGAATGTAGAACCCTTTGATGTTGATGGGAAGATATGGGAGGTGTATCGTTGCTCATACAAAAATTGGAGTGCCATATTGAGCAGGTGTGGTACCCATCACGGCGGGACAATTGAAATCTTGCACGTCGCACGTTGCAACCAACGGAGAAAGCAAACATTTTTCACGACGTCATTCAAAATTCACCCAGCAAACAAATCAGCAAAGCAGTTTTGGCAATGAATGATCAACCATGCACACGCACACAAATAGGAAAACAATTTTGATGTGCAAAATGATTTCCTCAAAAAATGAATCAGGATGTACGAAACATTCGCAGGGACCTATTGGTTAGTGTCAGGCTGAACGACCGATGGTTTGCTGGTTTTGTTTGCTTTGTTGTGGGAGTGTCTGGTCACCATGGGATGCATGGTTATTACATTTAGTATTAGTCGGCGTTTTTTCCTCTCCGAACCACGGATGTCTTAGCGGTTCGTCACATTTTTCGTGGGCACCACTGGCGCGTCGACATCGATGCGAAGGACAGCACATTCGTGACTGAAAATTTTGCAGCTAAGGCTTATAATGCTTCATATTGGACACTGATTTTTCATAAGTGTGTTCATGATTGGCGAATTCTGGCAGGTCAGCACCTTCGGATAATAGAATGGCTAATGTGAGGGTTTATGGACGCACTGCTCGGTCATGTTCTGTGGCTCTTACGGCAGCGTAGTAGTTTTAAAAGTGAGCGCGTGGCTGTGTTGTTTGCGATTTCGCCTGGGCTAACGGTTTCACAGACAGGTGGGTTTTTCACGAACAAGGATGTACCACAGAACCAGCATGGAACGTGATTCTTTACCTTGATCCACAGCATTGTGCAACAAAAATCCTCAACAGTTGGCATCAATACAACCCCATTTTTTGCAGCTGCACAAGCATAGCAACACATCACATCCGGTCACGATGGACGTCCACATGCATGGCTCCGACCCGGAAGCAGGGCTGATACAGGAAGAGGATGCTGACGAGGCCCGTTTTCAGTCACTGGATTGTCATGAAACAATCTGTCCGATGTCACCACACCATCCCATGAACCGAATTGGGCCCTGGTTGGATCGTCAGAGCTGCGTTCAGGCCACGGGCTGCGACTCGCCACATGCACGTGGAAGACCTTATGGTCCCAACGGCCAGCCGAGTCTAAACGAGCCGCTGCTGGATGGGCTGCAAACGCAGGGGCGAGCTCAAAGGGAGCCGCTGCTGGATGGTCTGCAAACGCAGGTGGCGTCTTTGGTTGAAATCACGGCTGTTGACGACATGTCTGGCGTCGTTGGATCGTTCCAAGTGGACGGTTTGGCGAGGTCCAGTTGATCATTTCCAGTCTAAAGCTGGTGCTTCCAGTGTTTATCCCCCGCACAAATGAACCAATCGAGAGAAAACTTTGTTTGCTAAGGACGCCTTTGGAGCAATGCAAGAGGACCTGTTCGGACCAGTGGCAGGTGATGTACAACTTATAGCGGTCGAACATCACCAAGATGAGAAGCAACAGGCAATGTTCGCATATCTGAATGATAATGAAATATAAGCCAGCTGCATGCAAGGATTGCACGTAACTTTTGTTCTAAAGTAATTTGTGCAATGAATTCGGGGCATTTCTTGATAAATTCAAGGCAGCTGGCGGCAAATCAGAAAGAATTCATGAAGAGGGCGGTCTGTTTGGCACCTGGAACTGCCATTGCCCAACAAAATTCGCCATCATGACCCATGATTTTCCCAATGATCGTTGATATCGTTGGTCATTAATCACCGTTGTTCACCATAAACAGCTGGACCTACCCCTGCCTGTCATCGGCAGCATCAATCGCCAGGGGTTCATGGCGGAAGGAACATCAAAGACCTCGGATCCGGCACCTTCCGAGATCACTGGACCTACGCGAGAGCAGTGTCCCTCAACAGTTCAAGTTGAAGGAGATTTTTTCCCCCGCGTTTATTGGCACATGGGTGTGGTTTTATTGAACAAAAATGCGGGGCTATAACCATTGACAATGGCTAACGATTAAAAAACCAACCAAATGGTAGATTCCTAGATGGGGGATCCCCGAAATGGGTGGTATGGTGCTATACAGACATATGTAACAGTAGATGCTGTTTTTGAGAAACCACCACATGGGTATGGGTCATAAACCAACCGTCCAAAAACTGGGTAGTAACTCAGATCCTAAACAAAAAAACGTTTGTTCATGTTCGGGGTGTTCATTGCAGTAGGGGCACCAAACGCATACTGACGCGCACCCATAGTATTCCGTCTCAGTTTCAATTCGGGACAACAAAGCTGCGGCCAAGCACATCTTGCGACCATGTTGGGGCCCATGTTGGGCCAGAATTGAGCGCTAAATTTGATCCATGTCGGCGCTGCCGCCCTAGGCCGAAGTGTCTAGCAGTCCTTCAACTTTCAACCGGCTAAATTGTTGGCTAATGGTGGTCAAATGGTTGGTTTAGTGATGGACAATGATGCTATCACAGTGGGATAATGATGACAAATGATGGATTGATAGTGGACTGGTGATGGTGAGCGGTCCATGATGGCTAATGATGATTAATGGTGGCTAGTGATTCAAAATGATGGTCAATAGTGGCTAATGATGGTTAATGGTGGTTGGTGATGGTTAATGCTGGTTAATAAGAGTGGTTCATCGTGGTCAATGGTGGTTTACGATGCTTAATGGATGTTGAATGGCGGTTCCACCGGCCCAGGTCGAGCCGGCCACATTGGTTCCCTTTTTCGATCGGCACCTTGGCTTGATGGTGTGTCCAAGGTGTGTCCACGTCCGGTGTGTGCGCTGAGGTATGTGCTCCGTGGCCACCCCATGCTGCTGAAGATCGAACATGCTTGCAAACTCTCCAACTGCGATGTGTCCCAATTTCTGGACCCAGTTGCTCCAGAGCAGGGAGAAACTGCAGATAAGTGGGAGGCGGTGTATGTTCCTTTCAAGGACACCAAGAAGAAAACCCGCACGGAAATCAAAATCCACGCGGCTCATATAGCTGCGAGCTTGGGGAGCACCTCCGTGCTGCAATGGTTGGTGGACCATTGCTCTCCCGACGTGCTGTGCTATCAGTCCATCCTGGGCACCGTCTGTGAAGATTCGGGGGCCACCTTTGAGCCTGGGACGAACGGCAAGTTTGAAGCTGTCCCAAGCTGCGACACAAAATGACGACTCGTATCATAACAAAGGATGACAGTGGTCACATGTGGTCACTGGTCACCTGAAACATTTTGAACTTGTCTGCAAAAATGGAGATGTGAAAGCAATTCGGGTGGGTTGAACTTTGCCGCCACGCCGTGTCGCCTGAGGACTGTCGAGAGCATTACACGCCCCTGTTGGCAGCCCTCTTCATGAGCTCTTTGGTGGCAGGGGACAAGACTTGCCCATCAGCAATGGTCAATTTCGGTTGGTGTGGGTGCGTGGGTGTAGCGGGGACGGTTACATGCAGGAAGGAGCCACGCACATTTTGTTTTATAGTAATTTCATTGATTATTTGCATGTATGCAATGCCATGTTCAAACTGAACTTGTATCTCAAGCGCAAAACCATTCATTATTGTTAGCAATTGTTAGTGGCTCTCTTTAGCTCCTGTTCATTGTTCTTGACTATTATGAACTATTTCTTCGTATTACTATTTTCTATCATCTTTAGAAAACATGTTGCTAAATCATTCAGCATATTTCAGTTTTGAATAGATACAATTTGCACTTTGTATAATACTAATGGTCATATTTATATAAATGCCACACCAACTTTATCATACATAGTGAATGCTTCTTTTTAATTCTATCATTATTGCTGTTATTATCATTTATCATTATCATCATTGTCATTGCTATGCTACATCGATCGTATAGCATTGCCATTACTACTGATTACCGTCATTCTCAGTACTCGACTATTCTCATTGAACAATTGTTCATTCAACTATCATATTATCAGTACCTTATTCTATGATAATCTGCAGCGCTTATCTAGAATGATCAAGGCGCCCAGACGCCATACTATTCTCATTCAGCTAAATGGTGGTTTCTCAAAATAGGGGCACCCCCAAATCATCCATGAACAATCATTTTTAGCAGTAAACCAACCATTTTTTGGGGTACCCCCATTTTAAGACACCACCAAATTGTTCATCAGCAATGGAGGCAAGGCGTCGTTTCTCCAGCGGAGGCCAAGTGGAAACTGCCATTTGGATCCTGGAGAAAGCGCCCACCTCGGCCACCTTGGCGAATGCCGATGGCATGTCACCGCTGCATATCATCGCCACCTGGGCGTGCAACGGTTCGGGGCCAGGGCGGCCAGGGGTCCCCGGTGGTGCGGGCCCGTTGAAGGGCCGTAGTGAAGGCGGAGCTGACGCCGGGAGCTACATGGAGGGGCCACTGACCAAATGCGCTGAGTCTTCCAGTTTTCGGCAGATGAGTCTTCCACTTTTGCCTTTTTGGCTGGAAGTTTTTAGCCATCGTTTGAGTTTCCAGCAACATTTGTGAAGGAATTCATCTTCGTTTGCGGGCAAGTGAGCCATCATTCAACTTCAAACAGCATCACTATATTGGCTACTGCTGGCTAATGACTGCAATTTGCCAACCATCACTACCCATCATATCCAGTATTAGCAGTCATACGAGCCCCTAAAGTTATCGCCCAAAAAATGGTTATCAACTGTTCAATTTAGAATTCTAGAAACTATATCCATTCTGTGGTATCAATTCCATTCTTGCTACCATTCGCCATCAATATCATAACCAATCCTTACCAGCAGCCATTTTTTAAAAATCAATTCTGGGTACAGAGTTCCCCCCAACCAGGTTTCCGGGATCGCGACAGAGATAGCCGAAGCCGTGGAGCCCTATTTCTGGCAGCTGGGGTATGTGTTTGGGGTATCCGCCGTATCCGTGGTGATCATGAGCCACTACTTAGCGTGAGGCATGACCTCAAGTATCGACGCCCGTCTTAACCATCAGTCTGAAACACAAATTCAGCACCAGCTAACCAGCAATTAAACAGCGTCAAACCACCATGCAACCATAACCAATAACCGCCAAGCATTTTCTAACCAACCATCCTGAACTACGCATCATCAATCTCCCATCATTGAAGATCATTCACCATCATTAATCATCAGTAATCATCATGAATTAACCCATCATTTACCACCATCATCAGCCACCAGGGTCCCTCGGATGACCCCCCTGGGGCTACATCCCTTGAAGCCCCAAGGGCTGGACGGGCCTGCCATCCATCGCCGCCGAGCTCCGCACTGCAGCCTTGGAGCCACATGGCGCAGATTGGCCCTGATAATGGTCCCTATGCTGGCTAAGGTGGTTGGTGATGGTTGATGATGGTTGATGATGCTGGTTGATGATGATGGTGTTTGGTGATTGGTGGTTGGTGATCGTGCTTCATGATGGTTCATGATGTTCATGATGGATGGTAATGGTGAACGATAGCTGGTTGAGGATGGTATAGTAGTTGCTCATGATGGTTAAGGTCTTGGGCGATTGGATGGTTAGTTGATGGTCAACAAAAAACGATTTAACGATGCTTTCGGGGTCTATGAACAAATGGATCTGCCGTGAATGCTTAAGAACAGTGGTGATTGATATTATGGATCACCGATTGAACATGTTTTTTGGAGGGGGATAGTCCAATGGTTGGAGAGAGATGGTTACTAACGGTTACTATTGTGGGATCCGCACCGATGTCCCCAATCTTATTTTCGAATATTCCGACAGATAGATGTTTCCGGCCAAATGCAGTTGATCAATTAGGATTCCCCACTAGAATTTGTAGTTCCGAAACTCATGCTTTTTGACGGGAGATGGGTCTTGTGGTAGAAACGGTAGGCCAAAAAAAAAAGCTGTCAATTTGCAACTGCGATTGTGACCACAAGAGCTGCCAAGGTTGAATCATTCAGAGTTAATGCAGGCAAGTGAAGAAACATCGGTAAGCCTGCCGGCATACTTGTCCAACTAACTTTAGCTAAGAGGTGATCGAACATCTGCGCTTGATATCACGATTACATGCGGGTGGGGCAGTCGCAGTTATATCTTGGTGTCTTAACTTGGATATCCCCAGTACCTTGAACCTTCTAAGGTTGGGGGATACTTGGATCGTTTTCGCCACTGTCCAGGCGCATGTGCCACACGTTGGTCGAAAAGAAAGCGGGTCTGCTGACCACGGTGAAAGGCCTGGAGAGTCGGCAGGACGGTGCAGTTCCAGTGGTGACCACCTGGGGGGCCGCCTGGGGTGGGAGCCCGGGCTGGCGTCCTGTGGCAGGACCCATTCGCCCGGATGATTCGCAACAAAACTCCGCTGGAAATCGCCGTGGGACAAAAGTCTTCGTGCCTCGGATGTGGTGCCCAGCACCAGCTGATCAGATTGGGATCTCCTCATAGATCACTCGCTGTGAGTGCCTTGATGGATTTACTGGGGTACGTGGTGGAAATGCGTATGGCAAAGAGTGGAGGCAATCCAACCCAGGATTCCCCTTGTGCCTCTTGGATCGGGTTGGTTGCCGCCAGCAGCAAGACAAGCTAAGCTTCTCCAAGTTTTGACCGTCAGGTTTCCAAAGCAGATGCTTCATTTGCTCACGTTCCTTGGCTGAACCTGTGCCTGCTCCTTGTTTGGGAAACTGCTCCAGCGACAGTTTGGGTTGCGAACACCCCAGGTGACGCCCCTGGGACCACAGGAACTGTTTCGCACTGAGGGAAGCCTACCACTACCCGGCTCGGAGCAGACGATTGTTCATCGAAATGAACATCATCGCCAAGGTGCCTGGGCGTTTGTGCTGCTCTCCCTGTGGTCCCGTGTGCCCGCTTCCACAGAGGATCATGGCAGATCCATATTGTGAAAAACCGCGAAGATTTGGGAAGATTTGAGATAGATATAGAAAAATGTTGTAACATTTAAGTGCAACTAGGCTACCTCAGGGTTGGTATGTTTATGTGGCTACAGTTCCGTGGATGGATAAAGCCACGAGTTGACATTCGCGTCGAGGCCAACCCAGCAGCCTGTGTGGAACTGCTAGGTGTGAAGCTCAGCTTGAGATCGAACTCACTTGCCACAAGCCCTGCTGCTTTTTGAGCCGAAAATGGTTGATGATCAATGGCTTGTTGATGGTTGATGGCTGGTGACGGTTTATGCTCAATGAATTGAAGATTTGTTGATGCTTGCTGGTCAGACCAAATCCAGACAAATCGGGAGTGTAAAGTGCTGGCAGTTCATGTTTGTCTGCCAGGAAAGATCAAGGAGCGAGGTCAAAATCAAGTGAAAGAAAGTCTGCGGGCAGAAGTCCGGGGCCTTTGTGTCAAATCCAACAGCCAGGAGCCCAGCCATGCCAAGACCGCCCCTGATCCAGTTGCCCAATGGGGTCCAGGATTTGCGGCTCCCCAATGGCTTTGAGAAGATGCAAGGTGAGTGAATTGAGATCTTTGAGCGTTGCCAAGGTCATGTCAACATGTTTGTTGAGATCCTGAAGTGTTTCGGCTGCCGCTGGGTGTCTCTGGGTGTTTTTGCCTTTGCGACTTAGGGGTTGACCGGGTTGCCCTACCCATCATCGACCACGCTTCCTGTGCACATGCTTGTCACCTGTAGCTGTAGCTTCGTGATATTGCTCAGTACCCGTTGATTGTCGATGAGGTCACCGGGAACTAAATCATTTGAGCAACAACGAAATGATTGAAATGAGCCATTCTATTGACCATGGCTATGGTTTTACTTAGGTGTCACCCATGGTTTCCCCAACCTGGACATATCTGACCCCAGGATGTCGCCCATTGCTGCAGCCAAGCTGCTGGTGCTGTTGATGGGAGAGCCCCGCGTGGCCGATCCTCAGAGGCGTGGGCACCGGTCGTGCCAGGGGGAGCTGCCAGGGCCTTGGGGCCAGGTACCACTTGCCGCTGTACACGGTGCTTCCCAACCGAGAGATGCCGCTTGGCAGAGCTGGAACCCCGTCCGTTGGCTTCGGGAAATCTAAGGAGGGGCCTTTCTTGCTTGGATGGTCATCCGGCTTAGTAGCCATGGTTAGTAACTGTCCTAAGTGGGTTTTATCCTTGATAGAGAGGATATAACCATGGTTACTAAGCAGGTGCTAAGTGGGATGATCATCCAAGTGGGGGCCTTTCTTGCGGGCCTTTAAGGAGGCCTTGAAGGGATGAGAAGGTGAACTGGTGAACTGGGGCGAGTCGCCAGACTTCCACTGAGGATTTGCACCTATCAACCTGTGGAGCTGGGTGACGATGCAAAGGACACGGACGATCCCTTCATTCCAATCTGGAAGAACATCCACCCAACCAAGTCCGAAGCGTGGCAGAAGGGGCAAAGTGATCATCATGACATAGCAGCACAGTAGCCGAAGCAGTACTGTAGGAGTAGCAGTAGGAGCAGGAGCAGGAGAGAAGCATGGAAGTTTTCATGGTAAAAGTTGAGAGCAGAGCCCTGGAGACATCTGGAAACCTTTCCCAGTAAAAGTGGAGAGCAAACCGTTTGAAATAGTATGTAATCGTCAGTGATTAATAGCAATTAAATAGTATGTAATAGTATGTAATAGTATTACCTTTCCCAGTAATCGTATGTAATCGTCAGGGCGCAAGTGATCTGCTGTAAGGAAGCGGAACCGCACGGACCTCTGCCCATGTGGCACCGGGAGTTTCGCCGCCAGCTGCCTAGCGATCCTCTACTGCACACGGATGTCTATGAGGTGAAGGCACCGCCTGGCACGTGGGTGATGGGTCGATCCATAGATGATGGACGCTGAAGAGAGAAAGTTTTAGGATCTTTGTGGCTTAACTATGCGTAAATGATCTTAAATGCTGGTCTGACTTGCATAAAAACCACGCGTTCAGGTGAAGGTCTTGTACCTGCCTGACATCCTCAACCTGAAAGTCGTGAGCATCCTCTCCATGGCCACTTGGATGACATAGCATGCCATGGCTGGCGTAGCACCGCGCATGGCTTTGCACGGCTTCCCATGGCTTCGCATGACTTGAGGTGTGGAACAACTGGGACAACATGAAGGTCTTCTCCGAGATCCCCATCCGCGCCATCATCGCGGGCATGTGGCGCCGCAGCGCCGATGAGTGGCGTTTCTGCATGTTTTGGGCCATGCTTCTGTGCCCTGGCGAGCACTGCCCGCATCGGTTGTTGGAGAAGGATGGCGTGTGGGTTTTGGTGATCAGTGGTCATTGGAACAGATATATTTATATGATTTTATATGTATATTTACAGATGTACACATTCATGTTCAAATTTCCTTTATATTTGTTGATAGAAGTACTTCTGAATATCTATTCATTTTGCTAAACAAGCATGTCTGTACCAACTATAGTTATAAATGCGCATTTGTAACCCAACAATATACACATGTTCGCCAGCCAATACATCTGATGGTGACGAGATTGGGTGCATTACCTTGAGCCATCCTCAGGCTCATGGCAATCCTTGCTCTGGGCTTGCGCGCGACCGATCCGTTTGGTTACGAAGTCGCTGCCTGACTGCAGGTCCTGTGTTGATCTGAGTTGCAGACCCAATGTGTTTGGGTCTGCACATGACTTGCAATTTGGAAGGGGGTAAACCAAGCTGGATGCGGATTGAAGGTTGATTTGGGAAGCGGCGGCGGGGTAGATAGACGAGGGACTGACCGTTGCCTTGCATGGCATCATAGATGGCTGTGACAAGGTGGAATGCTAGCTGAGACGGACTCCTATTCTGCTATGATTGTTTGCTGACGTCCGTGCTGCAAAATAAACCCAGCCCTTTTCCCGGTATCCCACTCGACCAGTCTGGTTATAGATGTTGAGTTGAAGCTTCTAATAGACGGTTCTAGCATGTGGAGTGTTTGCCCGGTGAAAGCTCAGGAACTTATTATGCGACGCTTGGCTTGGACTGGTCATCGACAGCCTTAGTTCCACTGTGAGGTGTGGCTTCTTTCTGCACTGTGCATCGTGCCGCATCCACAGCAGAAACCGACGATTTCCAATGCAGGGAGCGTTTCCTCACCCAGGAAGCCTCATCATGGCGAATCTGTTTTTCGAAGGCGCCAACTTGACCTATGGCTTCACCGTGTGCCGAAGGCATGCGGACATCCCTCACAGGACCTACTTGTGCCCTGGTTTCTGAAGAGCAAATTGACGATTTTGACCAACGACTATGGAAAACTCATCTCACGTATGACTCAGGTACTTTGTTTCTTTCACGATCTTGAATTGGTTTCTTGGTGGCATCATGGGGCATTCAGTTGATCACTCTGGCGGGGTGCTTCAGGGTCCCAGGATCCAAGGGACACGTTTTGACAGCAACGCGATGGATGACACCGCAGTTGGCTCAAGTCCAACAATTTGTGTGCACCTTACCCATCGAGCAAATCTGGGTTTAACGGCGTCAAAGGTGACACCAAAGAAGGTTATACAAGGTCATCAGCGGCATAACCACGTCAGTTCATCCCAGATTTCTCGCCTTCATACCGTTCATGGGAGAGTGCGAACAAGAGCTCTCGGCTGCTCACAGCAGAGGCTTGTTGCAGAGCCACCCTCCTTTCGTGCAAAGCTCTGGAGATTTTGAGGAGGGTGCGGCTCCACACTCCTTCAGTCACGGCTCCCTAAGTCAAACTGCTTGGGCCAAGTTATTACTAGAAGACTCGGCCTGGAATCAGGGCGATCATGGCCACAGTCTTCACCAGGTGCGTTGCCAAAAGCTGTCGTTGGGATCATGGTAGTCAGGACTCTGCCATTGGGCTTGTTGGGGATGATGGTAGTCATGGATAGTTATGGTTCTTCCTCGCTATGTTAAGCCACTGTTGCAAATGTCAGCAGTCAGCAGAACTCCAATCCTCAATATCACGTTTCCAGGTTGACTATGCTGTATATCCAGATGAGCTGCTCATGTTGGAGAACACCACTGCCAATGCATCTGCCAACGCATCTGCCAATGCATCGGCCGCTGCAGTGGAGGGGGTGGCATGGAGCTTGTGATTGAGTAACTTTTTGTTTTGAACTTCTTATCCCTTCCTGCCACTACTACCGCCTCTGGGCTCAGGGTGTAGTAGGAAATCTGCACGTTTTAGGGGGAGGGAATGAAGCCGAGAATGAACACAAACAATTGAACAACACTATGCTGAGATTGGGGCTGGTTCGTATGGATTATATCCATGCTAATGACTACTGTCTGTCTATGAGCTTGGCGACCCGTTCGGGCTCAATATGACCATCATTGACCCATTGATTTCCCTCAAGGCGATAGGTATCCTGGACAACCTGCGATTACTTGAGCAAGCCGAGACTGGCTGGCCTACCATTGGGAACAACCAACGACCATCCTTCAACGAAGCCTCTGGTTGCGATGGATTTTTGTGATTATGGTTCCTAGATCTCAAATGAGACACAGATAAACATGTGACATGTGAATTGATCGCGAATGAATCATATTGTATTTCAATGACGAGGGAGAAAGAGAAAGAGAGAGAGAGTGCATGGATGCATGGATGCATGGATGCATGGATACATGGATGCATGGATGCATGGATGCATGGATGCATGGATGCATGGATCGATTGATGGATAGATAGATAGTCGAAGAAGTAAATACATTACATGTAAATACATTATTAAACGAAGATGGATACATCAATGAAGAAACCCACATCAAGTCTCACACACGCGACTGGTTCAGGTCAGTCTGAACAAGCACGGCGACTTGGCCATCTTTCTGACCTCTCTGGGGACCAATTGCGCTACGGTGGTCATCGCTCTGCTGCTGATCTCTCTGCTGAAGCGGCTGCTGCCCACAGTCTTCAAGCGCTCGAACAGTGTCCCCGAGGCGCAACAAGAGCTGGAACACAGAGACCTGGAGGATGAAGGCACAGGGGTACCCGGGGTGAAAATCCAGTCGTGGAAGGCCAAATGCCTAGGAAACTGGTAGGTTGACCATGGTAAATCCAAGTTCTCTGGTTGTATGGCGGCTCTCCCTGGCAATTTATCATTGTGGTGGGATTCCGCAAGAGCTTGGCTTCGCCCCCTCGCAGCGTGAAGCGCATGCTAGGAGATAGCTTATTGGTGGTGATGGATGGTTAATGTTGCTGGGAAAACGACACGAGCCAACGGCGTCCTGTACTGAAGATCGTCGGTTGGTGGTTGATGGAGCCAGCAGCAAGATCCAGCAGTTCACAAACCCCAACACATATACGAGCAGTGGCATTAGGCAGGTGCAGCTTACCATCAAATAGCTTGGGGGTTCAGCTGGACTTAGACCAGCAAACACCTCACCCTCATATGACTCAGCACTTGCTGGTTTCTGGATATGTTCGGGGTCTGGTTTTCCGGTTTTCCTGAGGTGGTGAGACAGGTTGGATCTCCCGGAGTTTGAGCATCTCCAAAGATGAAGTTGAAGACCAAGCAGGTTTGGACCATGCCATGTACCTGGAGTTCGTGGAGCTTTCCATGAGGACAGGTCTGAGGCAACCGTTTTGCTTGTGAAGCAAACTGGACCCCCATGGCCTTAGTTGGATTCAGATCGGTGAGCAGAAAAAATCCGAAAGCTGTGGGTGGATGGAGCTGTGGGTACAGTAGTGGGAAGGTTGGTGCTCTCATGGAATCCCCTTGTAGGTGTCAATCGATGGCAGAAGATAGACCAGCTGCCAACCATCAATGAGGTTCAGCAAGTTCATCACTATAAATCATCATAAATCATTGGCCCTTGAGGACCTGCGCTATCATCGGTGCACCTTGCATTTTGATCCTGTGTCCTCTGCACTTCTTTTGCGGGGGCGGAGCTGCTGGTGATGATCGCTTGTCCCAAGTGGGCATGGGAAATGTGGTGCATGGCTCCTGGCTGTGTTGGGTTCACGCCTTCATGGTGTGGTATGTGGCTGTCGTGGTGCATTTTCAACTGCATCGTGCTCAAAAGGCTTTCCTGCCGTTGAGGATGAGATGGCTGAAAGAAATGCCGGAGCCAGCCGTCACCACGGTGCTGGTACAAAACATCCCCGAGCATCTCAGAAGTTCAGATGATTTGAGGACCTTCTTCGACAGTGGAATCTTTGGTTATGCTGCTGCCACTCGGCTGGAGCTGCTAGTGGCACTGGCATGATCTGGGGCCAGCTTGAGCTGGTGAAACTGTTGGTGGTCCATTGTTGAATCGGGTGGTATGTATTTATGAGGTACCATCCCCGAAGGATGAGCAGTTACAGATGTTCCCAGGGTCCAGCACACTAGCAATCCGGTCCTACCAGTGCCATAAGAACTTGAAGGATCCACAGGAGCCAAGTCTCATGGCCATCGCGAGGAACCTGGGAGCCTGACGGATTTCTGAAAGCTAAAGGATTCAGATCACTTGCTTTTCATTCGATGGTGTCGTATGTCCGCGCTCCGATCCCGCTAGTTTGATGGCTTGCTGAGCCACCAGTCACGGATCATCCCTGATCATCCATGATCATCAGCCATCCATTAGCCATCCATTAGCCATCCATCTTTCCCACCCACCACCGACCTCCCAACTTCACCGTCCTTCCATCCCTTGGGTGGCACCCCTTGGGTGGCGCCCCCTTGGGTGGTGCCCCTTGGGTGGTGCCCCTCCCAGGTGAAACGCATCGACTTCCTGAAGGACACCCGGGAGCTGCTGCGCTGGCACCGCGCGGCCGAGGACGGCAAGGCGGGGCGCGCCAGCTTCCGCACGGGCACGGGGCGCGTGCTGAGGGACGAGGAGCTGCACCAGGTGGCGGGGAGCATGGCAGAGAAGATGAGGAGCTGAGGGTGGGGATGGGGGTGGGGGTGGGATGGTTGGGGTTGGGTGGTTGGGGATGGGTGGGGATGGTTGGGGATGGGTATTGGGATGGTTGGGGATGGTTGGGGTGGTATTTTTTTTTCGTCCCGGTTTCAAGTAGGAGGCGGTTGAAGTGATGGTGAAATTGGTGGTTGATGGACGCGTCCAACCAGGCAATTACATGCATTCTCACCTGAGTCTTGTGAAACGGTTTTGCCACTTCAACCGCGCTTCAACCTGTTCAGACCTCACCCCATCATTGAAGCATCACAGGGGCTTACCCATCATTGAAACCATCACCTAGGCATCTTACCCATCCACCACCCAACCATCATGGCTCGCCTTGGTAGCACCCGGGATCGCCCCGCGCGGCAGGAAACAGATCCTGCGCTCCGACGACCTGAACCTGAGCTGCGCCTTCGTGACCTTCCAGCGACGACGGGAAGCGGCCCTGGCCTACAAGCTGCTCTCGGCCGATGAGGGCGTCGCTTGGTGGGGCGACGCGACCGGTTGCGTAGGGACCGAGTGCGGTGTAGAACCAGCTTGGGAGCGATGGATAGATTTGGAAAGCTCGTTTTTCTGCAGAAATTTTGGGTGAAAAAGTGTTGGTGATCATGATGTCGTCACTGGACAATCTAGCTAACACGTGGAACTTGGAGCCAACAGAGTTGGCGTGGCTCGAAGTTTTGCAGTGAACGCAGCAGTGAAGCTAAACCCCTCATATTTGAACTGGTAAATATCGCCAGCATTCGCCAGCTATTTCTGGCAGAACTGGGTTTACGATCGGTTTATCAATATGGATGGATCTCTCATTAGACTTACAGCCTATGCGTGTTCCATGGATGATTTGTTGAAATTTGTCGATTCGTCTAGCAGTAATTACCACTGGTCCACAGGGGGCAAATTGGAGCAGCAATTTGCATCAATTTGCATCAATGGTTCCAAACATCACATTGCGCAGTGTGGTGCATCCAATCCTGAAGAGCTCCTATCGTTCGCGAATGCCCAGAAGCACTTTGCAGCAATAAATGGTGTAACTTTGCATGTGCAGAATCACAACAAAGCTGGTGGTCCGAACAAAGCATCAGCTGCCGCACAATCAGTTTCGAATGGTCACCTTAGGGTTAATGGCCATCGTTGGTACAAGGATGTACAAAGGTCATATAAAAGGATGGTTCCCCCCGTGGTTTCTCATGTTTTCCTGGTGCAGCTGCACGTCCCAAGACGCCGCCAGTCAGGAGCTCACTGCTGATCTTGCTCCGGACCCTTCGGAGGTGCTGTTTGCGGATCTGGCGGTGAGCCCCGAGCGCCAGTCCGTGTTGGAACTCGTGGGATATTTGTTGATCTTTCTGATCTTCTGGTGCTTCATGCCGGTGGTGGTCTTCATCCAATCCATCGCCAACTTGAGCACTTTGCAGGAGGATCGGATCGGGATGATCGTGGATCTTCGCGGGTAGTTGTGGAAAGGGCTTGTCTCAACATTGGGGCTGTGGAATTTCAGGCTTGAATGTGCAATTCTTCAGGAGCGGGTTGATAAGCCGCTAGAATTCTTGGCAAACTAGGTATGGGCTACAACATCTCCTTTGGTCCCCTTAGCCATCCACTACCACTGATATACAGTAGCTATCACAAACGCACGCTCACAGGTGTTGCACGCACACGCACATACATGCGCACACACACACACACATACACTGTATACCTTGATAGATACTTAAATACGCATACATACACACGTATAAATACATGCACACGAGCGATTTCACAATCATTGAACTATTGATGAATATTTTCACACCTTCCATAGTAGTAGTCGTAATGAATGCCATTTTCGCCGCCAGAATGTGCCCTTCTTCAAGTACCTCATCGAGCAGCTTCCCGCCATTGCCACCCTGTGGAACGGGCTGATGGCATCCTTCGCATTGACCGTGGCCATCAGCCTCCTCCCTACGCTCCTTATGTGTCGTGGCGAGCGGAAAGGACGTGGGAGTGTGGTGGCCAACGGTAAATGGATGGTTAATGGACTGCAATGGATGGTTACCAATGGTTGATGATGCTTAGTGATGACTAGTGATGGCGGTGAATGATGGTTTATGATGATTATCGATGGTTACTAATGTTCCAGAATGGTGGTGATGGCGATCGAGAATGGTTGATGATGGTTGGTTACTGTTGCGAAGCAGCAGATAATAACGAGTTCATCATGGGAGAGTTGTGGATACCAAAGTGCTTGAGAAAAAAATGGTTGGAAATGCTTGATGCTGGCTATGATTCATGGTTGTTGGTACAAGGCAGCATCAGTTGACCAAGTTTTCAAGGAGAGAAAACTCTTCCAAGTCAATCAGTCCTAGCTGTTTCCCAAGCCTGGCCGGCTGGAAATAGGCCGCTGTCGTTGAACAGCAATAGGGATATCACCAGCCATCACAATGCAATGATGTGCTGCAATGAATTGGAGGACTGCGATGCGGAGATCTGAGCTGTGCGGTGCATAGCCTCCGGCGTATTCATAGCTAGCTGAAGAAAATCACCTTTTCCAAAGGGTAAATGATCTACAACGAATTTGGATGTCCTACCGATGTTAGGTTGAAGGGCTAGCACGGTACATCAACCAGAATCTGCCACAATTTGGTTGATGCTTGAACTGTGTGAGTCAAATAGCTTTGGACAGTCTCTGGTTGATCAGCTCGCAACTGTCCCAGGTTGATCTTCGCAAACTTCTTCCCTTGCAAGGCGGAAGTAAACCGACAACAGAAATTGCAGGTGGGGGAATCGCTGGCACTGCGGTGTTTCGCGTCTTGTCAAAATGGCGGAAGGCAACACCAGGGGTTCATAAGTTGGGGAAACCCAAAAACTGGGCTGATTTGTTTAAACCTTTGCGAACGGCCATGGTCAGCCCAAAATCACAAGGGTCATGGCGAGAGCTGTCCAGTTTCAGACTGGTCATTGCAACATGGCATGTTTTGATGGACCCTGGGAATTATGGCAGGTTTGGTACAACTATTTCTTGGTAGTTTACATCCTGCTGGTCACTGCAATTGGCTCCTCGATTTTCACCACGGGCAAGTATTTGCTGGAACATCCATTTGATGCACCTGGCCTTTTGGCCAGCAACATGCCGAAGAGTACGCACTTCTACTTGAACTTCATCCCCATGCAGATGGCGGCCTATTCCACCTCAGGGCTACGCATGGCCCAGGTCTTTAAGTATGCGTTCCTTCGGTGTTACTACGATGCCGAAACTGCCAAGGAGAAGTCGGAGCCGGAAGACCAGGACTTCCAAGGCATGGGTTCTCGCTCCGCTCGGGCTGCCCTGCAGCTGTCCACCGTCCTTACGTTTTGCACCTTGTCTCCTTTGATCACCATCTTGGGCTGGCTGATGTTCGCGGTGAGCCGAGTTGTTCATGGCTTCCTCTTCGAAGTGGAGAACCGAAAATCGGATTTGGGTGGCGTCTTCTGGGTCAGCGACTTGCAAGAAGTGCACCAGGGCCTCTTTCTGTTTCTTGGTGCGCAACTGCATGGGGTACTCCATTTTTTTGGGTGCCATTGGGTATCAGTGGGTGCCCAACTATGGTTTCCCCTGTTTTCGGGATGGCATTTTCGGCCGACGGGTTGGGACAAGATGGCACGAGTGTGACCTGCAACAGTGGCGTCCGTTGTGGGTTGGACGAGCCGCAGGTTGGGAGAAGAAAAAAGTGAGTGGAGCAACACACAATTTTTGGATCGTAAGTTTGTGCTTAAACAAATTATTATTGGAGTGTTTTCGTCCAACACTTTCGCTGTTACTCCGTGGCTCCTGTGTATTTTGCAAGGTGCCCAAACAGCAACACATGTTGCAAAACAAGACAAATCATTCCCTGCTTGGCGAGTCCAGCTGACTCAACGCAAATATGCCAGCCAATGCAATTTCAACAGAAAGTGCCGCACACTCCATCCAACAAAAACCACCATGTTTGTGCGGCCCAGATGCCCAGAGAACCCACAAAGGCGGTGAAGCATCGCAGCCCATGAGCTGGGTATGAGGCTGAGCATTCAAAGGTTGATCATAAACAAGCCACTGTAGGGGCATACAACTGGCCAAGCATGGAGACGTCCCAACCATCATCAGACCTATTTCACATATAAGTCAAATCTACGCCGATCATTGGCCATACCATCGTGATCTATTTCTGCTCCATTCTCAATCTAAATCATTGCCAGTGAGTTGGACAACAACCACAGGTCAAGCAACCACTGTAACTATTTTTGGACATAGCCATTCCTATCCATGAATACTAACAAATTGTCATTACAACGAATCATCATGATCCACACCCACAATCCTCAGCCATTTGTCAATCGTGTCCACTGTCACCCACTATTCAACACCAAAAACTGCCGTGACCATTCTTCCCATTTACCATCTATTAACAACGATTATGAGCAATTCTAAACCACCATGAAGCACTATTCACTATCGACCAACCATTATTGACCACTATTGGCCACTATTATGACACGATCCCAATGCGCAGGTTCGTGCTGTTGATGACGGGTGTCCTTGCAGAGAGGGCCGGTAATTTCGTTCCCAGCGCCATTGCTGCCACCAGCTGCGTCTTCGTCTATTGGTCCATGGTAACCATGCGACGCCGCTACCGATGGGAACACCTGCAGGACGCCTGGGGAGAGGGCTGAGTTGTTCGTTATGGTGAGCCAGGGCGTGACCCCAGGGAAGTCGTGTGAAGAACAAGCAATAATGTTTGATGATGATGGTTAATCTATTGTTGACAATGGCTCATAATATAGTTCATAGCGGTTGATCTGTGTACATTTTGTACCTATAAGGTTGGAAAGGGTCACAATTGATGGGGGTTCAGACCTAGATTCTGGGAATGATTCGTGACCCATCACCGCCGCTACTGTCCAGGTGGAGGAGGTCTTGCAGGAACCCTCCGAGATGCCAAAATCGCGGCCCTCCCGGGGTCCAGATCACTACATGCAACCAGAGCTGCCAGCGAAGGGTGGCAAGTCTTCCAGTTTGTTGGAAGCCGTGACCACTATGAGGAGCAGGTTGAATACATGCTGAGCGGCTTCGCCAGACAGGGCCCTGCAATGGGGCCCGACTGTGAGGATGACCACAAAAAATGCCCCAGAAAAGGTGCGTTGACGCCCAGGGTTCCCCTGTAGAGATGGACGGATGTTGATGCACACCCAGGTATGACCAGGCATTCCGGATGCATGTGTTTGGACCTAGCAGTCTGAAACATGGGGTTTCGTTTGTCTCTTCACTTTGTTTCCTCCTTGGTTGCTCCTGGAGATGCAGATTTGTGTGTTCGAAGCTGGCCAGCAGTATTCATAGATATTCACACTTTCTCGGCCTATCTATGATCTCATTGGTTCTGCTATCAGTGTGACCGTGGACCATGTTGACCCTGGGTCGTCCCTAGACCTCGAGGTTGGCACTGTTGGTTTTCGCCAACACGGAGTACGTTGGAAGCAGCCCGCGGACAAAGGTCCTAGCAGCTGCAAACATCCTCTTGAGGTGCGCGACTGGCTGCCATGGTGGCTGGCGGCAGCATGGTGCGGTTGGGGTTCCCCATATGATTCAGCAACCATTGGGTGGAACCTTTTTTGATATTTTTTTTGAATGGTTGATATACCAACTACCAATATGAATGGTTCTTGACTGGCCCCAGTGGTTAGAGATTTTCGTTTGGAATCATGGTTTGATTGGTTCATGCCTCCATTTTTGTTCTGAATGCTAAGCGCTTCAAACATTTCCCTGGGGCCGGAGACACACAGCCCGAAATCCAAGCGCCGGTTTCGGATGGCAGGTGCTTTTGGATTGTCCTCGAATGTCGGGTGGTACCCGTGGTGGGGCCGCTCATCATTGCTGTGCTTCAATCGTTCGCTCCGATGATTGGAATGTTTAGTTTCATGGGTGTCTTGGCAATGGTCACTTTTCTATGTTTAGTTTCATGGGTGTCTTGGCGTCCTTTCTCTCGGCGTTCATCGATGGTGTGAGTAGGATGACCTTTCTTTTTTCGAAAGAATTGATGGTTTTTGTTTGAATTTACAATGCACTTATAGAAACACTGGTTGATGAGAGAATTCATCGTAGTATGACCATGATCTTTCATACCAACGGCTGGTGCCAAGACGCTGGACAAAAATGGTACAAGATTCCCCCCTATAGTCATGGCCTTTGGGGCAGGTTTCTGTCCAATCACTTGGAAGCTGAACTTCAGTAACTTAAGTGGTTGGGGTTGGCATTTTTGCAGAGCTGCGATTCGGTTTTTCCAGGGCTTGTCGGTACCCAAAGGCCTAACTTGTGTAGCGTATCGCGGGGTGCGAGCTGAAGTCGATTCTTTTCACCAGGAACGCGTTTCGAAATCATTCCTTGCGTGCACTTTTCGTAAGCCAAGGTATGATGTTCGTGACATTTGCCTTCACATTTCTCACCATGAAGGATGATGACCGAAGTATAACTTATGCCTCTCAGCTCAAGACTGAGCAGCGGCATCATGAATCAATGCTTCACATGAGGCGAGAAGGAGGGGTCTGGTTTTGCAACATGACTCAACCAAGAGAAAATGCCATGTGGCTTCCTTTGGCGCGGTACTGAACGCCCTCATGGACATCTAAGGTCTTGTTAAACTTGTATCAGGCATTGTTCCTGACAGACAGTGATGGTGCAGAGAGCATCTCTGGCATTGACATCGGGCACCAGCAGACTTTGGACTTTGGTGTGGAGATGTATACCGGAGGAGGCAATCACTGGCTGCTGACAGCTACAACTGCCTGCATGCTGTTCGCCACATCGACATTTTCACTCGTTTTATTGCCACTTTGCTATAATTTCGGCAGCCATCAGCCATATCAGCGACTTGCGAATCATCAATTGGCCATGGCCAGAGCCAACCAGCAGAATCCCGCCTCCGCCTCTAAGGAATTTGACAATTGGTATGTACACAAAGTTTTACGAGATGCAGGCGTCCGCCCTCAGCAACCATGGTTGGCATCATGACTCATTGGTGTCAGGTGGCAACCTGGCTCTTGATTTTCCATTGCCAGATTGAGGGTTGCCATCATCGGTACTGTCAACCAGTATCCACAATCATGAACCATTGAGGGTTGCCATCATCGGTACTGTCAACCAGTATCCACAACCACGAACCTTCAATAAACACGACTCACCACTACCACTTTCAACCAGTATCAATTATCACTACCCATTGGCAAACATGAAATGCCTGGATGTGCAGCTAGGGTTACTCTCTTTGGATAACTCACCAGGGTTTTAACTTATAAACCCATTGTGAATGTCACCAGTTACGAGCAATGGGTTGCACATCCAAGGAAGCCATCACTTAGCAACCACCGTCAACCGTCAGTAAACATGAATCGGAGGTTTTAAGAAAGGGGTGCCCCCCCAAATGGATGGTTTATGACGAATAATGACCAACATCGGATGATTTGGGGGTACCGCTATTTTGAGACACACCTTATTTGCCACCAGTCAGTTAAGGACCCCCATTCACCGCGGCAGGAGCCGCTGGCACGCCTGGCCTTTCAGCAGTCTCGTGCCAGGTGCGCTCCGCAAAGAGGGTAATGGGAAAAAGTCGAAGGGTTGAAGTTGGTGCATGGTTCCTGGCTTGCTGGGATGATCATCGAGGTGGGCTCGCATTCTCGGATGGTTCAACCAGAGGGCCTCCGGCCCCGCTCCAGGATCAGTGTGCAGTTCATGCTGAGACCGAAGTTGCCAACGAAGCTTTTGGCAAAGATAGGATCTTCTGGCTACACCGCTGCCAAACTTCGCTGGGCTCTGAGCTGGGGCCCTCAGGAAGGAGCTGCCCAGTGGGGCTCAAGCATCGGAGTTGAATCGGGCTTTCTGATAGCAAGCCCGGGTAAAATTTGCACAACATAAACATGTACTCAGCCAGGAGCCATCTTAAACTCAATAATTTACCACCCCTATTTCGCTTTACTGGAAGATCCTGGGAGAACGGCACCTGCGGCATCAATGGTGAATGGGCCGCTGCCCATTTCGGCAGGGATGAAAACTAAACCAATGTGGTGGACAGCCGCGTGAGCCCCCATCCTGACCAGACAGGGCTAAGGCCCGACCCATTTTTAACATTCTTTAACACAGAAACCGGTGTTCCCTACTCCTGTTGGCCATGATGAGGTTGAGGCTCGAGCCTTCCTCACCTAAAGCTCCGTGTTGGTCGGATCAGTGTTGTGATTTGTGAGGTGTTGCCGCTCTTCCTTTCTTCCTCATGCATTTGATGGTCAGCTCCCCAGTGCCCAAACGGAATCCGACAGAATGAGCCCAGCATTTTTGATGCCACGGAATTCGGCGAGCATTTAACACCGAACTCGTGGTTGATTCGTTGGTTGTTTCAACCAGTATACGGTTACTTGCGTTCATTGCACCATGTTCCATCATGCTCCAGGCTCGTGACCGAACTTGAGGTGATTTTTGTCGTGGAGCCTGCATACCACGATTGCGATTGCCCGATCCAATCCCATGCCTCGATCCTGGCTGGCTTCTTTCTGTCCATCAGCTTGTTGATTCTTCAAGCCGCCCTTCTGAATCTCGGCCAGGCTTGGGGCAGGGGTCGCGGCAAAAGGTGTGACCTAAGAAGTGAATGTAGATACAAAAATAGCCAGATGGATAGATACACAAGTAGGTAGATAGAAAGACAGATAGAGAGAAAGATTTTTATGTGTCAACACTGGTGGCTAGTGCTTGGTAATCATGGTCAATGATAATGATTAAGAGATAGTCGCTCGGGTTCCGACCACGAAGCTGAGGATCGGCAACAGCGATCTGGATCAGCGCCACCGGTTCTTATGGGTGAGTTGCTCCAGCTGCAGCGTGTGGGAGATCTGTTACAACCAAGAGAATTCATCAATGCTGTGGGTGACCGTTGCCATGCGATCGGATCAATTCTAGGATCAAGCACAATCTAGTTTCATATTACATTTTTTTGATTTTTTTAAATCCAGTGGATTGTGGTTGATCCAGTGGTTCATGTTATCGCCAGTGGATTGTGGCTGGTCATCCATGATTGCTAGTGCCACGCAGCCTCAAACATTTTCGCTTCCAGGAGACCAGTTGTCGGCAGTTGGTTGACTGTAGAGATTAAGCAGGTCGTTAAGCCAAGTCTCAACCATGATGCTAAGGAGGTCCTCATTGGTAGGTCCTCATGCTAAGTTTATTCAAGATTATAAGTGCTCATCATTAGTCATAGGTATGGGATATTCATTCTTAGGCATTGTTAAGCATGACCTTCGTTTTGAAAACAGGGACAAATGAAGATCACGCACCATTCGTAAGCATGATAGGACAATGATTTGCCGCTGCGAATGATCATGACGAGTTGTAATGACCATTGCGCATCTGAGTATCTAAGTATACTGTAGCAATCAAGTCGTTCATGAGCGCGGTCAACCATTATCAGGATTATTCACTGGTTGGCGGTCTCAGACATTCTTTGTTTTCCTTAGTGTCACCAAATGGTTGGTTGGTTGACCAATATGAAAAAATAGGGGTTGAAAGCACCAACCACTTCATTGCCAGTCAAGATTTAGCGTACCAATGACTGCTAGGAACAAGCATCAGTGATCATCGACCCTGATGAAACTGTGACGACACTACGATTGTCACAGGCTCAACCACCACTCATACACTGACGTATTATATAAGATTGGCAGATATTGGTGAACATCCGAGCTGATATTGTCACTTGCTTATGGCATCGTTAACTAGGGGTTGTTAGCCAACGGCGGCTAGCCGCTATTGAGGGGGATTAGTTGATTACTTGTTTCGATGATCACTATTCAACATGACAGATCATGAAAAACTAGCAACCATGATTAGACAGATGACTGATCACTGGCTATCATGAACTAGTATGCAGCCTACTACCCGATCAGTAATAACCATGTTCGGCTATGGAGTTTGCACATTTCATGTACATCCTTTTGTGACAAGTAGCAGTTTTGAGCTGCTATTTGCCATTATCAGGCATCATTCCTTTTATGTTTTGACCGATGATGATGATTAGCCATCATGGAGCACAAGAACGTCATCAAGGTGAAAAAAAAAACGTCGGCAAGCCCATCAATGATCACAGCTAGGCGTCATTACCCACAGGCGAAGTGATCAACCCCACTAGGAATCACCACAATCCCATTATTCGTGATGCTGCCGGGAGCACTTTTATCGACCATGACCGTGCCTTTCAATGGTAACTGCCCAAAAACTATCAAAGCTTTTCCAAGCCTTCAACCAGTCGATCCAAATATTCATACCAAGCATCATTATGAACACCAACCACTTTTCGCCATGAACTGCATCTCAATCCTATCCCGAACTCTGCCAACCCGCCCTTCGTGGGGCACTAGCCACTTCGATGGTGATCCCAAGGCTACCGATCCGATTACAGCGACAACTTCTACATGAACCAAGATGTGGAGCTCCCCCGACCGCACCAGGGAGCCACCTGTAGACCCCAACATGTCACCAGTTATGAAGTTGCAGTCAGGCTGCGTTCACCTCCGTCTATGATTGGAACTGTTGTTTTGTCACTGGCGCCACGAAGCGACCAACAGCTCATGGACCGACCAGGATACCTTTCACCACAGTAGAATTTAGCGATGTTTTTGGTGCATCGCCATTGCGTTGTTTTGCCATCTCTGGTGGGTGATAGCAATGATGATGTCCAAGCTAGGGTTAGCATAGGGTTGCCAGAATCCAGCAACCCTCAGCGTCCTTTCGGGGTTTGGGATGGTCCGCTTGCTGCCCTCTGCCTCCGAAGAGTTCTGTCCATTTGCTGTGACATTTGAATATGAGCCCGTCACATGCCGCCACTGAAGAAAAACTGATGGCGCGTTTTAAGGTGCGATTGGAATTGATGGATTGGTGGTTTCTGAAAAGAATAGCTGATGAGATTTCAGAAGGAAACCGCCCCAAACTTGTATCCTGCAGTTCTCGGGAAGTGACCCAAAGAACTGTGGATGACACTCAACTGGCAGATTCTGGAGTTGGGCTGCAGTATTTTAACAGTTTTATCGCATAGCAGCAGTTCTGCCCAGAATGGGCTGAGCTTTTACAGGGAGAGCATTGCCCTTTCTCCGGCGAGTCTTTCGCATAGCTGGGACCTTTGGTGAGATTTCTGGACGCGATTGCTGGGCATGCTGGGCATGACCTCTCTTTCGATCTGTGCCACCAGCGGTCCGATCACGCTCGAGGAACGCGATCAAAGACCATTTCACAATTGGGGGTTTCTCAAAATACGGAACCCCCAAAATGGTTGGTTTATTACTATAAATAATTAATAATGGATGATTTGGGGATCCCCCTATTTTGAGAAGCTACCAATTGGTGCTGTTTCTGTTTGGATGTCATAGCCGTTTGCAGTTGCCTCTTCGATGCTTTTTGATGCTCTTTGCCCTTGGTAGCTTGCTCTTGGGGTCCGTACTTCGCCAGATGCATCTCTTCACCTGTCTTGGTGCTGGTGTTGGGGTGCGTCTGGGTCTTTGAAAGCAGTGTGAAGTTTGTCGACTAGTCTTTTCCACCAATGAATTTCTATGGTACTGTGTGATGTCTTTTTGTTTTTCTTGTTTTTCTTGTTTTTTTTGTTTTTCTTGTTTTTCTTGTTTTTCTTGTTTTTCTTGTTTTGCTTCTTCTTGTTGTTGTTGTTGTTGTTGTTGTTGTTGTTGTCGTTGTCGTTGTTGTTGTTGTTGTTGTTGTTGTTGTTGTTGTTGTTGTTGTTGTTGTTGTGGTCGTCGTCGTCGTCGTCGTCGTCGTCGTCGGTCGTCGTCGTGGTCGTCGTTGTGGTCGTCGTCGTGGTCGTCGTCGTCGTTGTTGTCGCTCTTGCGTCGTGGTTGTGTTTGTTGCTGTTGTTCTGGTTGTATATGCGCTTTTTCGCCTCGTTGTCGTTGGTAGCCTTCGTTGTGGTGGTTGCTGTTAGCAGCGGTTTGGATTTTTTTCGATTGAAGGGTTCCCTTCACGTCCTCGTTTCGTGATGAAACACGTGCATATAACAAGTCCCCCAAAACCGCAACACGGTTCTAAATCATAGTACCTTCCCAGCACGGATTTTTTCCTGTTCCAACTCCTAACTTGGATGTACAACCCCACTTGGCAAGTGGTCACCAACCATGGTTCCTAGTGAGCTAGGGCATATCACCATGGTTATAACCCAGGTCTACTTCCTACGGTTGGTGCCCCCGGTGTCCACCGGCGGAGCGGCGACGGTCGCCCAGGTTGACACGTCTGAAGTCGGAGCTCCGGGACGCCGAGCGGAGGCAGAGCGCGGAGATCAACCGGCAGAGCATGGAGATCCAAAGGCTCAGCCATGATGTGCCCTGGCGGGTGGATGGATGGTGGCTTATGGTTACTGTGCTGTTTCGGCAGGGTTTTTATATAGTTTTATTACTGGTTTTTATAGGAGATTATATAGGGGTTAAAATATAAAGGTGATGGAAGGAGTCTTCACTGGCGAAGCCAGGGACTGACAAGCACCAGGATTTGCCAGTCCTTTCCACTGGCAAGCGGGTTCCCGTTCCATGGGGAGCTCTTCCCCACTGTGCTCACACGAAGTGTGTCTCGATCTTTGGGTTGGGGCCAAAACCGAACATTTTACAGTTACTGTATGTTACTGTTCTGTTGTCTGATTCCAACGGGAAAGATGACCAACCAGGGTAAGGTTTTAGGTTCCACCGATTTCTCCAACCACTGCAATCACCGATTCTCATGATTCATTTCATTCGAGTGGTTTCGACAGATTGGAGATAGACTCCTATCTGAAGTCTGGTTGTATCCCACATGGTCGAGCCAAGCTGGTGGTAGCGATCAGGCTGCCCTCTGCTGGTCAATATCCCTAGATCCCCGATACGTGACGTGCCCGTTATGGTCGGTTACCTTTGACGCAAAACGAGTGGCATTTGCTGGACATCTCCTGGATTGGAGGTTTACCCCCGGCTGGACAGTGTGATGTATTCGAACATCTCAGCGATTATTCATCAGCCATCCTGAACCATGTGCATTGCTGGCTTTCATGACAATTTCCAACCAATCAATGAAGAATCGTCATTAGCCACAATGATAACTACAATCATGAATCGTCATGAGCCATAGTTACCACCATCAAAAAAAAGTTGAATCAATTACGAGCTATGAGAGAAGCATCAGCTAACACGACTGATCACCATCCAAGGCTCAGCACCTTGGCACCCCCTTGGGGCACCCCCCCCGAGGTGAAAGATCTGACGTCGCAGCTGAAGAAGGCGCACGATCTGCTGATGGCCACGGGTCGCGGCGCCGGGAGTTGCTACTCGCAGTGAGCCGTGCGACGCGCCGCGAACTCAGCGCCGGTGAAGCGCCGTTGCGACCGCGGCGAAACGCGCAAAGAGCTGCCGTGGATCTCGTTGTGACCTGGGGAGTGGCCACTGAGAAGACGAGTTAGGGTGCATTGGAATGATCATTTTAAAATGATAACTTATGATTAGTGATGACAACTCTATGTTATGGTGAGAACCGTTGATATGCATTCAAACTGATCGTCATTGATGATATCGTCATGTTCCACTGATTAATCAGGAGCTCCTGATGGTGAATGATTATGGTGCACCATTGTTAAGATTATGGTTGATGATTTCAATGAGATGAATGATGGTTGATGGCGGGGAATAGTAGATAATGAGGAGGGGTACTGGCTTCGATTTTTTCGAGGTGCCCTGGAAACCAATAGCCACAGCCTCCCAGGGGATCAAATTGGGCCAATTGGAAGGATCCGGATGTTGGTTTTCAGAGGGGTCATGTTGGTGGTCAAGAATACAATGGATGAGAAATCATGGTGGATGATGGACGATGATGATGGACGATGATGATGGTGATGATGATGGTGATGATGAAGAAAGTGAAAAGTGATAAGATTCTTAATGATGACTCATGATGTGTTTCTTCCATTGCGTTTGACAATGGCGAGCAATGGCAAAAAACTCCTTACATGGAACATAGCGGTCAACAATGAGCACATTGACCAACGCTACTGGGGAACATAATGGCTCATGACAGACAATTCAGCTTTCAATGATCTATAAACATCTCAGCATGTTTGGTAAATCGCGAGCTCTTGGCCCCAGAAATCTGGAGTTACTATAGATCTACCGGGATCGATCGCAGAGCTGCCGAGACCGACGGAACTCTGGAAGCTGATGGCTGATATTGTTGGGATCGGTACCCCCCCTAGTACATCCACACGTGGGAGGCATCCCAAGGGCAGAATCAATTTCAGCTAGGAAAACCAGTCCTGGCTATGAGGGTGCCCCTTCGCCACGTTGTTCTATGGCCTTGTTGCCATCCTCGCAGCCATCCGCTTCGGGCGCGTTGATGCTGGCAATGCTAGTGGGATACCCCAAGAATTCTAATTACTCTCGATGCCAGGAAAACTACCCACTCACTGTGATGAACAGTACGCTGTCAGCATCCGCCAGTATTACAAATCCTGAGTCACCATCAACCAGTCGCTTTATTGAGGGTTCCCTTAGCCTGCAATACATTGATGTTGTGGCCCGACCTCATGGACCTCAGCTCAACAGCAGATGGTTAAACTCGGTGAACCCAAAAGGACAGTGCTGCAGCTGCTGTTTTGTGCACACATGCAGGTACCAGCTGACTGGAGAGAGAGAGAGAGAGAGAGAGAGCTGACACGTCATAGGGGGGCTTTTCATTGGTTTTATCCTCAACCAATGGCTATACCAACGGGTAGTATTTGAAGATACAGGAATGGTCAAAACAAGCAGCCATCAATGAGCATCGCTGAGTACACCGCGTAAGCTGAGCAACACCTTGCCATGGCGGTGTCTGCCAGGGCCCAAGACAGTGATGGTCAAAGATCTTTGACTTGATAAACTGCTTGAGTTTGACCAAAAGCTGAGGTGAATGAGCCATTCAAGTGTTGTGGTATTTGCCAATAACTGGTAGTTACACTAGTGATAAGCAATGGAGCCCACCTTCGACAGAGTTTCCTCCGAAACACTGCCACTCTTCGTAACTTTGAGACATCCCATGCGCCACAAGGACCGTGAAACACTCGTGAAGGCACATTTTGTGCCTCGGATCGAACGAGCGGCAGCATTACATCCCAGTGAATGGATTTGGAAAAGCTCCAGAGGATGCCCCAAACTCATGGATTTTCCGCAAAAAGACATTTATTTATTTTTAGTGATGTGATTTGGCACCAGCATTCTGGACAGATTTTGAACAGCAAGTAGCAGAGAACGCTTCGCCACAGTAGCAGTTTGTGATGTCAACAAGAAGGCTTGTTCAGCCGCTTCTCACCCAACTGATGCGGAATGCCGCAGCTGTTTTGCTTCAGGGCGGTATGCGATAGCAATCGCTGGTTGCACATGGGGGTAAACCCCCCAGTCACTAAACATCAAGCCATTTATTCCGAGCTCCACACAGCAACAGTCGTCCCAAAGCTGGAAGTACCTTTGGGGAACCGGCCTGGAATCACCATTTTTCAGGTAAACCAGCTATAAATGGTGGACTTTCCACCCAAAGAGGTGAGTTTTTGAGATGGGAACGGTGGTTCAGTCGCCCTTCGGATCAAAACATATCAACAAAATCTGCTGATCATCTGATCCTCCAGGGGTCCCCCCAGCTTGAAGCGAGCCCACAGTTTGGAGCGCCATGGTGCGATGAGTCTTGGACTGAAAAACTGGTCCGGCAACCTCCAGTACCGTGCAAGAAAGCTCCATGAAGCTGCCAGCATCAGCGAGGTTGGGCCAGGGCTGCAAAGAACATGTGCGTAGTATGGCTGGGCCAGGGCTCTTGCATCGAATTTCGTCAATCTATATATCTATCTACCCATCTATTTGCATTTGGTCATTCATTTTTTCTTCTCGCGGGTTCCGCTAGACATAGACGGATAGATAGATAGATAGATAGATAGATAGATAGATAGATAGATGGATAGATGGATGGATGGATGGATAGACTGATGGATTGATGCAGGCCGGCATGAGTGTTGATTTTGACCAATGAAGATGGACACTGGGTGAATCGAACAAATGTTAGAATCATGCTCATTTTCTTAGATGTTCGCAAATTGTTCAGGGTTTCATTGTGTATTAGCCTGGTACAGCAGATCATTGCACCGACTGGCATTGCCCACGACTTTTTTCGGCATGAGGATCAGGGCCAAAGAATCGAATTTTCAGCAGAAGATGAGATGGAGATGATGATCACATTTGGGGCTACCCCTGGCTTGCTACCCATCGCTACTCCCCCCCAGCTGCTTGGCCGTTTCGAAACTGCTTGGGATCCAGCGCCGTGCGACCAGGTGCAGGCGATCGTGCGAAAGGCATCGAAGCTCCGCCGCTTGGCCATCCGTGGGAGCGACCGTTCTGATCATCAGCTTATCCTGTCCTGAATAGTGGTTTCTCAAAATACGGGTGCCCCAAAAATGGTTGGTTTATGACCATAAATGATTAGTAATGGATGATTTGGGGGGACCTCTATTTTGAGAAACACGAAACACCCGAATGATGAGCTAAAACCAGTTGATGATCATTGGTGGTTGAGACCTTGCAGAGGTCTTTGTGGCTGGGATCCAGTGATACAAAATTGCACAAGTTAGACTGACAAGCAGTCTTATCTTATAAAATGATGATGATCGTTGGCCTAGGTTATGACCTAAGGAGACTACGCATAAGCGCAGCCATGGTTCAGACGCACTGCTATGTATGGTCTGGAGAGGATGTTTTTTATGGTTTATTTCCCAGCACTGGCCTATTCAGAAGTGAATGATGGGATTGAAAGAATGAACCACGGACCAGTTTTATCAACATTGAAAGCATAACTATTCTACAGTAAAGCATCTTCATTAAGTACTTGATTATTCACTAAACATCACTATTGACGATTACTTGATCACTAAGTCCTTGATTCTTCATTTTTCTTCATTATTGACCAATATTCATTAACCCTCATTAATCTTCATTATCAAGTACTTAACCCTCATGATTGATTATCAAGGCCAGTTACTAGGCACTACTGTGTAGGGAGGTGACCCTTGGCACCGGCCACCACCAGCCCCAGGCGTGTTAGGTTCACGGCACTGCTTCAATGGCATCGCGGATGCTGAGGAGCAGCTCCAAGCAGGTGATGGTCGTTTCTGAAGCCGCTTGGGGACACCGGGGACACGCAAAGCTACGGTTGGTTTATAGTGGTTGGCTATGGTTAGTAATGGTTAATGCCAACCCTGGATTCATAAACCCCAGGTTTATTATTTGGGGGGTTACCATTTTACAGGGATACCAAGGCTATGGTTAGCAATGGTTACTTGCAAGAGATGGATGGCTAGGGTTGATGATCATTAACGAGATTCATGGCAGCTTAATGATCATTTGGTCAATGATTGGGGTTGCTGATGGTGAATGATTTGGAATGTTTCAGTAGGTCAATGATGATGGGTGATGATGGCCAATGATGACTAATGATTGTTCACAGTTCTTGGGTTATATGATGATGGTTGCCTCATCATCCGAAGCTTATTACCATGCTGGCCAAACAATTCAGAACCAGTTGGCAGCCAAAATGTGAACAATGGTCAAGTATCGTGAATAGTGGTTCATACTGATTAACTGTTTCCATTTGCAAGAGCTCGTGTGAAGCGCACTGGGGAGTACTTGATTTTGAAAGACCTGATGAAATACGCCTCCATTGAGTTTCAATGCATCGGCGTACAGTCAGTTCAATCAAAATCTCATGAGTATGATTCTAGACAAAAGTATCTTGAGCCATGATCAGCCTGCATAAATGATCCATCAACATGCTTAGCCATCACCGGTACGGCAAGTTCCCTGCACAAACACCGGGCGCATGGGCTGACCCATGGACCCTTGGGGCCTCCCTTGGAACGCGCTGGGGAGGAGCTCATCTCCCTGCGTCCGATGTCCAAAGTGGAGGTCATTGGGGGCGCACCCCGTGGGGGTGCCAAGCGGGATGCCTGGTGGGGTCACTGGGATGCTTGGTTTGGCAGTATAGGTTGATGATGATTAGTGGTTGTTAATCATGTAGATATCATGTAGTCATTAGTGTTGTTCAGTGGGGATGTTCACAGCATTGTCGCTTGAGTTGTGGTCAGATGGCAATGGTGATGATGATCAACGCATGTTAGTAATGGTGTACGTGCAGATCACCTAAGAGTTGCCCAGCATTGCTACAACGGCAGATGAATCAGTTCCGTCACGTGGTAACCGGAGTGGCACCCCAGTCCAGGTGTGTTGGTTCATGGGAACGTCACCTACGCGGAGCTTTGTCCCATTTTGCACGAGCATGGCCTGGCACTAGCGAACTTGGCTTCGTTGCCTCACATCTCGGTGCCTTGGAGAGGTTGATGCTGAGTGGTTATAGCTTCAGCCATTGGGAAGGAATGGCAGATGCATTTGTTCATTTGCACCACCCAACCTGTGTGCCTTCAAGGGCTGGCGATTTATCATCAAATAGGGAGGTTGTTACATGGCTATGAGTCAATATTAACCAACAAATTTCATGGGGATGATAACCAACAATGATAAGGGAAACAATGGTTAGTGATAGGGGAACCAGGGGTACGGGGTTTTGACCCACAGCCACATTTATTTGCCATTAATCACAATGCAGCATCGAAGATCAACAAGCATCATGAACGATTACGAACGAAGTGTTTAATCATTGGTAATGATCATGATTTGAGCAGCATGGAATGACCACTTCCAATCACAAACAACCATTAGCAACCGTCAACAACCATGAATGAATGTAAACCATTGGCTCAAGTTGTAAAAACCATAGGCAGAAGGTGTGAAGGCGTGATGCCGACCCCCAGCAATGTGGAAGAACTGGTGGCGAAACACTTTGCCAAACTCTATGACCAGTACCAGCAGGACCTGGGAAGTTTGTCAGCTCGTTTGGCGGCAGTGGAAGCAGAGCTTGGGCTGATGGGCAGTCCAAGCAATCGCTCAGATACCATGACTGAGAACGAGACCGCAATATCTTGCCAGGAACCAAACAAGGAGCAAAGCCTGGATCAGGTTGTGGAAGCTGAGGTTCGGCACGAGGAGGCTGAAGAGTTTACGGAGATCAGCTTTGAGGAAAGCATATGGAGTGTCGTCATGCTATTGGGATTGAAGGAGCTTTACATCGGATGGTTTGACAGAGTTTTTGCAGTCCTCCTGCTGCTACTGAATCTCACCATGCAGGCTTCCTTCAGTGCGATTTTGCTCACTGGAGCTTTCATGGGCAACGACTTTGAGGCCAACATCCGAGGCGCAAAAGATTGGCGCACAAGTGTTGCGCATGACTACAAGCATCTCGATTTGGCGGACACTAGTTTAGTGTCAAGAGTTTGCAGTGGCGATGAGGCTTTGATCCTTGCAACTACGCAAGCAACACTCATTGAGCATGTCAACAGCTTCCTTGGCTTGTCAGAACATCAGTTTGAGCTTGGGAGTTTTCAGCCTGGAATTCTATTGTCGATGCTTTGCATTATTCTGTGGACCCTCTGTGTCTACAAAGAGTTTCGAGTGATTTGGGTTCAAGCATCCATTGCTTTGTCCATTCGAAGGTCTAGGAAGACGCGCTTACACAGGAATTCATTCAGAAGCATCTCGTTTTGCCGCCGTTCGATGCTCCTGCTTGTATGTGTCGCAAGAGCAGCCATTGCTTCTGTACTACTGGTGGCTGGAATCCAGTGGCTTGCTCGAACAACATCTATCCAAGAGCTTATGCTCAATGCTGTAGCCTTGAATGCAATTTTGGATGTGGATGAGTTTCTTTTTGTTGGAATGTCGCCCCTCAAGATTCAGGAGGCTTTGCGAAAGTTGAAACCCTTGCGAGTGAAGTACAGCCATTTTCGAAGTCAGTATGAATCAGGAGTTCATTTTTCTGCTCTTGTGATGGTTGTCCTCATTGCATACTTTGCTCTCCTATTTCCACTGCAACAGGCCATGCTTGAGGTGAAATTGGAGATGTGCGGGGGCAATCGTACATTTGTGGTGTCCCAAAACTCAGAGACCCAGCGAACCATTGGACTAGTCACCATAGCTTCTCGAGATGTCGGGAATGACTCCATCAGTGAGATTGCGGTAGCAGCTCACAAGGATTTGCCGCTTGGTGCTGGTTCCACCTTCATCGCGTTCGCCCCTGACATTGATACCTTTCAAGAAAGGAGGTCCCGCACTATGAAGGAGGAAGCTACAGCATATCCTTTCTGTGTAGAGTCTAGGCTTTTGAATAGCAGTGGCGACATGTATGGAGACCCAGAGCGGCAGCACTTAGCCATACAGCTCGTAAACAATGCTGCAGCTAGTGTGAGGCTGGATTCAGCAACGTCATGTGCAGAGATGCAAGGTATGTGCAGTCGGCTGAATGCTCGTTTGCTGCGTTTGGTTTGCGGGCAAAGTTGTGGATGCACAGACCTCACATAGCTCTCCATGGTACAAGACAGAAGCGCAAGGATGTGCTTCGACATGTCTGCGCATAGCTCGGCGGGCGTTGGCCAAGTTCGAGTGCGCAGATGTTCCTAGGACTCATGAGGGCTGGCAGGCTTTTTGGTCCAACTATGCCTATGTCGCAACGGCTTATTTTGCCGAAAATGCCCAGTCCAGCTTGCTCGCCATTGTCAACCAGACTTCTGAGAGAATGCTTTCTGGCGGGTGCCCTGCTCTGCGGCAGTTTCCTTCCGACATGGTGATGGACGTGGAGTGGTGCGAGGGAATGCCGGATTTGTTTCGCCCACTGGCCCATTTGTGTCCAGAAAGCTGTGGTTGCAACATTTCTTCAGGCACGGTTCCTAGCTTTTGCCCAAGCAGCTGTAACTTTTCTGGGTGAGGCAGGATTCTGCTGACTGATCTTACCTTTCGTACCTTTTCCAAGTACATAATATTTTGGCATGTCATTTCTGGATCTTTTTGGATTTCACAATTTTTCACCACATGGTGCAAAAAGCTCACGAGTCGCTTTCAATTCGCCAGAGGCGTCAACCGGCATAAGATGTTGCTGGAAAAATTCGCAGGCACCGAGATGAAATGAGAAATTGCTAATTGCTGGATGAAAGATGGGATGTGCGGCATGCGTAGCACAAGAACGGCAGGTCCATTGAAAACCTCCAGAGCGGATTTCCACCGGTACCTCCAACAGCACCAAGGTGGCTGGGGCAGTAGCTTCTGCAACCCATGGAGCAGGGCAAGGCAATGGGAATCTGGCAACAGCAGCTGAGTTGAAGGGGTTCCGCGGCTGGAAGGGGGGACACAACTGGGACAGGTGGGGCGTGGCCCAGGCAGTGGTGGCTTTACAACTTGTGAATGGCTTTGGGGAGCTGCTGGAGATGGATGAGACTCAGCCGGAGAGGCCGATCCAATGGGTGGAAAGGATGCGTGAACCAGCGAGGCCGCCCCATGGGAATCCCTGAAGACAGGAGCTTCCAAGGTTAGTGGAACAGGATGGCTCCAATACGAAACACTGCTAAACAATACTAAGCATAGACAACATTTGATTCATAACCTAGATCTACCCAGATAGATATGGATAGGATAACATATGATTCATAGCCTAGCATGCTATTCTTTCAGTGAGGAAGTTGACCACAGCTTTGTGGCCAGGCTTCGGAAGGCTATCGTGGGCCTAGGGTGCTTGGGCCACTCGTCGTGAGCGGCTTCACAGCTTCGAGTCCGGTTGGTTTCAGGTCACTGGGAGGGGAATCATAGTCATCATAGATGATGGTTGAATAGTCATGGTGAATGATGGTTGAGCCACGTGTTCAGGTCATCATAGATGATGGTTGAATGGCTAGTACTGGTTGAATAACGGTTGGTGGCTGCTAATGGCTACCATGTGGTTGGATGTGAATAGCAAATAATGGTCTTCACGATGAATGATGGTTGATGATGCGCAATATAGCTGGTTAACAATGCGGGACAAGTACAACACGTTTTGTCTGTTGGCCAGTTGATGGGCTTCCGGTCCATAATATATGGAGAACCATGGCGAAGCCCATTTCACCGAGCACAGCGGTGAGAACCACTGCCGAGGCTTCACCACTGCCCCACGCCAACGCCAATCGGAACCCAGCTTAAAGCTCCCGCTGGTTGGTTGGTGAATCATTGTCTGCGATGTACCATGCTTATGAATCATTATCACCGGCCATCATCGTTCGTCGCTCGGTTGCTTGCTTGAATCATGTTGGCTCATTAGAAACCATTAGCAATATCACTGGTCCATCAGTACTGGCGATAAGAAACCATGAACAATGACAAACAATTTGAAGTAACTTGGTAGTCACTATATAATTGGTTGGTTGGTTCGGTGGTGGGCTGGCTGGTTGCTCAATCGTCGATTGCCATTGATGAGTGCCAATTCCTGATCCTGGATCAATTTGATCTTATTTGCAATAACCCAACATAGGCTAACCATGAATAACCAATCCAAAAGCCATGAAGATCAACCAAAAGAGAATAGCCATAAATCAGCATGTTGGTTATTAATCCAATGAAACCAGATTTCATGAAAACCTAATCCCTTAGCAACTGACAGATCGTGGGTGTACCCCAAGTCGAGGTATTATAATCTAAATCAATCTTTCAACTGCAGAACTAGCCATACGACCATCTAACCACGAACATTAGTCTGATAATCAAATGATTGATGATTAAATCTACAAGAATCTTGAATATATCAAAAAAGCATCCAAATTGTTGCTGACAGCTGCTGTCTATTCAGTCAAATTTGATACTGACTTACAGTACACTACTCTAAATTATTGGAGATCAAAATCCAAATGCATAAGTTGATTGATCATATCTAACCACGTTTCACCCATCAATCAACCATGATTGATCACTATCGGCCATGAATGACCATCATATCCATCATTATACATCAATAATGGCTGCTAGTGATCAAAAATGAATCCACCAGATGATTTTTTTTTGGAATCAATCATTGACAGGTCGATCCAATAATCCAACCAAGGATTGATAGTCCAATCATGACTATCATTGGATCGTGATGGATGTTAATGATTATTGACCATTACTCTTATTGTTGACCATGATCATTTTTAACAATTATTGATTATTGACTATTAATTTTTGATTATTATTACTATTATTACATTATTGTTATTGTTAGTTTTACAATTATTATTTTTACTATTTTACTATTGTTATTATCATTATCATTATCATTATTAGTACTATTACTATTATTGATCATTAATGATTAGTATTGCTATTGTTATTATTGATGACCATCACTTATCCATCATGAAACATCCCACGACTGCAGATCTCAGGAGTTGTGACCCGCCTCGAGCTCCGCGTGGAGCGTCGCTTCTCGGTGCTTCAGCGCTGCCTCGAAACCTTGCGGCTCTCCGACGTGTCCTCCCAGGCGCAAGCGGAACGAAACAGGGGAACCATGACGAGCCTGTGAAGATGCTGAACTTCAGTGGTTCATCAACGTGAATGGGTTCAATAAGCTGTTAATAATGATGGGTTCAGTAACAGGTGTTGATGGGTTATTAACTTTAATGACTTCATATGGGTATCAATAAGCTTATGATTAACTTTAATGGGTTCAATAAGCTGTTAATAATTGATCAACATATGTTGATGAACCATTGAAGTTCAATATAGCAGCTGGTTAATCATAAGCTCACTGGTTCAGTAAGCTGTTAAGAATGGTATCAACCGAACGTAATCGAACAGTTAATTGATAGCTGTTTAATCTGCGATATATAGTAGCTGTTCAACATTGATGAATGGGTTCAATATGGGCATGTGCCAGGCCATAGAGTAACCGTTGTAACCCACCAAAAACTGATCTTTTTGCTATGAAACCATGGGTTTTGGGGGTACCACTATTTCGGCACATGTCCATATGGTGAGCTCTATTGGTCAAGCAGCTATCAATGGTTTACTGCGGCGGCCAAACAGATAGACACCACCATCGAAAAAATCGGATTTCGATGGTGGTGTCTATCTGTTGGCCCGCGGAGGACTGTCACCCCCGAACATGAGCGGTGTCTATCTGTTTATGTAGCGACGAAAATTGTCAAAAAATATCAATGTTGAATTCTGAAGTGTCACTGTTTCCCAAAGTGTGGCCTGATCCTGACAAATATTGATTCAATCTGGGCCTTTTCCGCCATTTCCGTGAATTTCCGTGTATCAGTGCACATGTCGCGGTTGCAGCAACTGGGAATCATCCCATCATTTGGACCTACAACAAAGTGGCAACACCTAGAAACTCAAATAAGTTTGATTCTCTTGGGTACCTTCCCAACAGCAAAATCAACCAAAATCAATCGAAAGCAACCAAAAGGAATCAAAATCATCTTTAATCATTAATCAATCAAACAGAGTAAAATAAAATCAATCGAAATCAAACTGGCATCGAGGCTTTGACATTTTTTGTTGGCTTGCAAATACCGTGGCAATTTGCCACATGGACACTTAGACACCAGCAAGTCAAAAAAAACATTGATTGATGTGAATACATGGACGAAGCCAATCAAAATTAACCAAAATCAACCAAAATCGATCAAAATCAACTAAAATCAATCAAAATCAACCCAAAGAGCAACCAAAATCAATCAAAATCAACCAGAATCAACCCAAATATCAACCAAAATCAATCAAAAGCAACCTAAATGAATCAAAATCAACTTTAATCAATCAAAAAAGTCAACTAAAATCAATCGAAACCAAACTGGCATGGAAGCTCTTTTGTTGGCTTACAAATCCCGTGGCAATTTGCGACATGGACACTTAGACACCAGCAAGTCAAAAAAACCGCTGACTGCTGCGAATACATGGACGAAGCCAATAAAAATCAACCAAAATCAATCAATCAAAATCAACCAAAATCAATCAGAATAAAACAACATCAATCAAAATCAACCCGAAGATCAACCAAAATTAATCAAAAGAAAAAAACATCAATCAAAATCAACCCCAAGATCAACCAAAATTAATCAAAATGAATCGAAATCAATCAACATCCACCAAGATCAACCAAAGTCAATCAAAAGCAACCAAAAGGAATCAAAATCATCTTTAATCAATCAAAAAAAGTAAACTAAAATCAATCGAAATCCAACTGGTATGGAAGCTTTGATAGTTTTTGTTGGCTTACAAATCCAGTGGCAATTTGCCACATGGACACTTAGACACCAGCAAGTCAAAAAAAACCATTGATTGATGTGAATACATGGACGAAGCCAATCAAAATCAAACAAAATCACTCAAAATGAATCAAAATCAATCAAAAGCAACTCAAAGATCAACCAAAATCAACTATAATCAATCAAAATCAACCAGAATGAATCAATATCAACCGAAGTCAATCAAAAGCAACCAAAAGGAATCAAAATCAACTCTAATCACGCAAAAAGAGTAAACTAAAATCACTCGAAATCGACCTGGCATGGAAGCTTTGGTATTTGTTGTTGGCTTACAAATCCAGTGGTAATTTGCCACATGGACACTTAGACACCAGCAAGACAAAAAACCGTTGATTGCTGCGAATACATGGACGAAGCCAATCAAAATTCACTAAAATCAACCAAAATCCATCAAAATCAACTAAAATCACCCAAAATCAACCCAAAGATCAACCAAAAACAATCAAAATGAATCAAAATCAATCAAAATCAACCCAAAGATCAACCAAAATCAATCAAAATCAACCTAAAAATCAATCAAAATCAATCAAAATGAACCAAGAGCAACCAACATGAACCAAAATCAACTCTAATCAAGCAAAAAGAGTAAACTAAGATCAATCGAAATCAAACTGGCATGGAAGCTTCGGTATTTTTTGTTGGCTTGCAAAGCCCGTGGCAATTTGCCACATGGACACTTACACACCAGCAAGTTAAAAAAACCAATGATTGATGAAAATACATGGACGAAGCCAATCAAAATCAACCAAAATCAATGAAAACGAGTCAAAATCAATCAAAATCAGCCAAAATCAATCAAAATCAACCAGAATCAACCAACCAAAATCAATCGAAAGCAACCAAAAGGAATCAAAATCATTTTTAATCAATCAAACAGAGTAAACCAAAATCAATCGAAATCAAACTGGCATCGAGGCTTTGACATTTTTTGTTGGCTTGCAAATACCGTGGCAATTTGCCACATGGACACTATTAGACACCAGCAAGTCAAAAAAAACATTGATTGATGTGAATACATGGACGAAGCCGATCAAAATTAACTAAAATCAACCAAAATCGATCAAAATCAACTAAAATCAATCTAAATCAACCCAAAGAGCAACCAAAATCAATCAAAATGAATGAAAATCAGTTAAAATCAATCAAAATGAATCAAAATGAATGAAAATCAGTTAAAATCATTCAAAATCAGTTAAAATCAATCAAAATCAATCAAAAGCAACCAAAATGAATCAAAATCAACTCTAATCAAGCAAAAAGAATAAACTAAAATCAATCGAAATCAAACTGGCACGCAAGCTTTGACATTTTTTGCTGGCTTGCAAAGACCGTGGCAATTTTCCACATGGACACTTAGACACCAGCAAGTCAAAAAAACCGTTGATTGCTGCGAATACATGGATGAAGCCAATCAAAATCGACCAAAATCAGTCAAATTGAAAAAGAATCAATCAAAATCAAGCCAAAAATCAACCAAAATCAATTAAAATCAATCAAATTCAACCTGAAAATCAACCAAAATCAATCAAAATAAATCAAAAACAGATAAAATGAATCAAAATCATTTTTAATCAAACAGAAAAAGTAAACTAAAATCAATCGAAATCAAACTGGCATGGAAGCTTTGACATTTTTTGTTGGCTTACAAATCCCGTGGCAATTTGCCACATGGACACTTAGACACCAGCGAGTCAAAAAACCGTTGATGCCAATAAAAATCAACCAAAATCAATCAATCAAAATCAACCAAAATCAATCAAAATAAAACAACATCAATCATAATCAACTAAAATCAACCAGAATCAACCAATATCAACCAAAATCAATCAAAAGCAACCAAAATGAATCAAAAGCAATTTTTAACCAATCAAAAAGAAAAGACAAGGTCAATCGAAATCAAACTGGCATAAAGGCTCTCATACCGTTTGTTGGCTTGCAAAATCCGGTGACAATTTGCCACATGGACACTTAGACACCAGCAAGTCAAAAAACCGTTGATTGCTGCGAATACATGAACGAAGCCAATCAAAATCAATCAAAATCAGTTAAAATCAATCAAAATCAATCAAAAGCAACCAAAATGAATCAAAATCAACTCTAATCAAGCAAAAAGAATAAACCTAAAATCAATCGAAATCAAACTGGCACGCAAGCTTTGGTATTTTTTGTTGGCTTGCAAATCCCGTGGCAATTTGCCACATGGACACTTAGACACCAGCAAGTCAAAAAAACCGTTGATTGCTGCGAATACATGGACGAAGCCAAACAAAATCAACCAAAATCAATCAAAATATATTGAAATCAATCAAAATTAACCCAAAGATCAACCAAAATCAATCAAAATCAACCAAGATCAACCAAAATCAAACAAAAGCAACCAAAAGGAATCAAAATGATTGTTAATCAAATAAAAAAGAGTAATGAAACCAAAATCAATCGAAATCAAACTGGCATGGAAGCTTTGATTTTTTGTTGGCTTGCAAAGCCCGTGGCAATTCGCCACATGGACACTTAGACACCAGCAAGTCAAAAAATCGTTGATTGCTGCGAATACATGGACGAAGCCAATCAAAATCAAGCAAAATCAATCAAAATCAATCAAAATCAACTAAAATCACCCAAAATCAACCCAAAAATCACCCAAAATCAATCAAAAGCAATCAAATTCCATCAAAATCAACCCAAAGATCAACCAAAAACAATCAACATGAATCAATCAAAATCAACCCAAAATTCAACCAAAATCAAGCAAACTTTAACCAAATGAATCAAAATCAACTTTAATCAATCAGAAAAAGTAAACTAAAATCAATCGAAATCCAACTGGCATGGACGCTTTGATATTTGTTGTTGACTTGCAAAGCCCGTGGCAATTTGCCACATGGACACTTGGACACCAGCAAGTCAAAAAACCGTTGGTTGCTGCGAATACATGGACGAAGCCAATCAAAATCCACCAAAATCAGTCAAATTGAAAAAGAACCAATCAAAATCAATCAAAATCAACCCAAAGATCAACCAAAATCAATCAGAATGAATCAAAATGAATGAAAATGAATTACAATCAATCAAAATCAATCAAAAGCAACCAAAATGAATCAAAATCAACTCTAATCAAGCAAAAAGAGTAAACTAAAATCAATCGAAATCAAACTGGCACGCAAGCTTTGATATTTTTTGTTGGCTTGCAAACCCCGTGGCAATTTGCCACATGGACACTTAGACACCAGCAAGTCAAAAAAACCGTTGATTGCTGCGAATACATGGACGAAGCCAAACAAAATCAACCAAAATCAATCAAAATATATCGAATTCAATCAAAATCAACCCAAAAATCAACCAAAATCAAACAAAATGAATCAAAATCAACCAAAATCAATCAAAAAATCAACCAAAATCAATTAACATGAATCAAAATCAATCAATATCAACCAAGATCAACCAAAATCAATTAAAGACAACCAAATGAATGGAAATCAATTTTCTTTGATGAAAAAGAGTAATCTAAAATCAATCGAAATCAAACTGGCATGCAGGCATTGATATTTTTTGTTGGCTTGCAAATCCCGTGGCAATTTGCGACATGGACACTTAGACACCAGCAAGTCGAAAAACCGTTGATGGCTGCGAATACATGGACGAAGCCAATCAAAAGCAACCAAAATCAAAGAAAATGAGTCAAAATCAATCAATATCAACCGAAATCAACCAACATCAACCAAAATCAATCAAAATCAACTAAAGTCAACCAAAATCAATCAAAATCATTTAAAATCAACCAAAATCAATCATAATGAATCAAAATCAATCAAAACCAACCAAGATCAACCAAAATCAATCAAAAGCAACCGTAATGAATCAAATCAACTTTAGTCAATCCAAAAGAGTAAAATCAAACTGGATGGTGCGGTGTCTAACTCCCAGTGTGCTCCATCATTTAAGCAGTGCGATCCCTTGTACTATGGCCCAAATAGTGTCTAAGTGTCCATGTACGGACTCATTTCGGGGGTGAGAACCTGATCTAAATCTGAAATTTTGGCCGGTGGTGTCTAAGTGTCTTTGCGGTTCGGGGTGAAATTCTTTGTTCAACATGTGGTGTCTATCTGTGCCGTTTTTTTTGATCGAAAAAAAATTAGTGTCTATCTGTTTGGCCGCTAGTGTAATCAAACAGTTGATCAATGATTGATTCAATGCTTAATGATACGAAGATGAATGGGAGGTATGGTGAACCAGGGGTTAGACAGCTATCAGTGGTTTCGATAACTTGCTAAATGGTTTTCAATGCAAACCCAGCAGCCATGGTTGATTAAGGGTTTATTGACGGTTCATGATTCTGACTTACAGCATCTTTCGCGGTAGACCCACCGACCTTGATTCTCATTGGGGATTGATCACCCTAGCTGCATATGTTTGTTGTTTCATCAATGTGGTTTGTTTGGAGTTCGTTCTTTGCGGGTTCCTATAAGAGGTCTGGAACAGCCAGATGTCCGGATGTCATGACTACCACAGGACGAGCTGGACTCCGTGCTCGGAGCTGCATATTCCGTTAGCCTTTGGACCACTTGGGACCCCGACAATGTGGAGACCCGTGGCTGCAGCGTTAAGGCATACCCGTCCAAAGATCAGGTGCTGAGAGGCCTTGCCCATGTGGTGATTGGTGGTGCCGACCCGTCAGGATAATTTTGAGAAACCTCTCACATCTGAAAGATAGATAAAGGTAGTACCTTGAGTGATGGCTTGCTTACTGGCACCTGGTAGCAGTGAAATTTGAACAATTAGGAAGGATGAATCTGGTTTCTCAACTTCACTGGCTCTTGTCAAATAGTCATGTGGGTACCATTCATGTAAAAGTCTACTAATGGTAGTCAAATCCATCTTCGCGAGCTGAATATGGGTGCTACTGCATGGCCATCTTCCTTTGTTTCCAACATCATTTGCCCCTCCCTGGCACCATCCGCAACCAGCAGACTCCATGGGCTGCCCCAGGTTCCGTGTGTGGTTGAAGCATCGCTCTGACGTCGCATGGAGAGAGCTACCAGAGGCCTTGTGGCGATGTACCGAGTGCAAGGAGCAGCAGCATCCATTGAGCCTTGCTGTGGGACCCCTCCCTGGCCCTGGTCGATGTCATTGCTGTCCAGGCAAGGGAAGGATTGTGCCCTGATTGGGGACCAACATCGACCAACTATTCAAAAAGGCATGATGTGGTATAATCTTCCTTCATCTTTGCGCGGTCTTTCTAAAATGCTGCCAAGACTGGATGGAGGTAATTCATCTCCCACCATCCTTGGAACATGGCAAGGGCAAAGCTTTTTCCATAGGCAGTCTCTGTACTTCACAATCCCAAGAGCGCAAGTAAAGCTGGCTGCGGGGAATCTGGGGTGCCTAGTGTGCCGCAACACCAGTCTGAGGAAAGGGCACGATCCCAGCGCCTGCACAGAGCAGGGCACTGTTGGGCCTTGGCATCAACGACTTCCGCACTTCAAAATGGAACACGTTCCAAGTTCGGGGGCGGAATTGCAATCCGATACTTTGGCGCACTTGGAGGGGGGTGTTGGAAGATTTTGGAACACTCTTCAGGTAGTGTAGCTGGTTAGCTGGGTGCCTGGTGGGTTGATGGATGGCAAACGAATCGCCGGATATGATATAACTGATATAATCAACAACTACCATAGGCCGATTAACATCACATTACCTGCTCGGTTGCTTGAGCAATCATCCCCATCATTTGGCCATTGCCCGCCAGGAACTGATCATGATGAACAATTTTTGTCCGCCATCGCCAACAAAAATGATAGCAACCATGATCAATCATGATCAACCATCATTCTGAACCAACATCATCAAACATTGTCATCAACCATGGTTACCCATCATTATCAACCAGCCATTGTAAACCACCAATTAACTGAGCATTGAGCATCATAAATAAATGTTCGCAACCATTATCAACCATGATCAGCCATGATCAACCATTACCAACCCTCTATCAACCGTTAACCGTTACCAACCATTCCCGACAAACACCAACCATTAGTTAACTATATCATTCACCACGATACCATGGAATGATTAGGTATGTCATTGATATTAGTCAACCATATCATTCAACTATATCATCAACCATGTCAACCATATCGACCATTGTTAGCAGCAGCCATTCCATGGACCTTCCCAGGAATACTTCGTCCCACGGCGCCACGGTTCCCAAGCCCTGCAAGCCCTGGCCACGATTGCCAGCTCCTTGGAAGCCTTGCAGCTGGTGGATGGCTGGATGGCATTTCCAAGTCCATCATGCCGGATTCGCCAGGTGAAGCAACCGGAATTGGATTTGACATGATTGGATTGGATTGGGTGATGGGAGTTTCAGGCCAAATTGGATTGAATTTGGTGAACATCATCACTGGATATTGGTGGAAAAATCGATCTCACGCCCTTAGAATTCATGCTACTGGGGGACCACGAGTTGACGACCTGGGATCGGCCAGTCATCAAGGCAGGGCGGCGGTGATCGTTCACTCGTTGTATCATCACCCATAGCGTTGTTACTGGCGGAATCAGTAACCATAGTGGTTTCGTAGTTCGAAAGCGCAACGAACTCATGGAATCTCCAAGATCATATTCTTATATTATAATCTGGTTGGTGGTTTTGCACATTTTTCATGTTCCCTAGCAACTAGTGATCATTAACAAATGGTTCGTTGACTAACATTTTTCACGGGAGTTGAAATCACCAACCAGTCGTGGAATCCTGTGGAATCCCCTTGGGATGATCTCCCACAACAAAGGCTTTGCATAGGATGATGATGCTGGGTGGCTGCTCCTAGGCCACTTCCGTGGTTGGTTGCTGGTCTCTGAGATCCGCGCGGTGGCATCGGATGACCTGCTGCTGAGCCCACAGAGCCGAGAACACGTGGGAGCGGATGGCTGTGTATCTTGGCGCGCCCTGAAGCCATCGTCAGCCGTTGCAGGTTGGTTGGAAGCTGGGAGAAGGGATGGGGTTTTTTACGAGGGGAAGGTGCCGTGATACTCCACCGATCTCAGTTTGGGATAGTCGCCAGTTATTTTCTAGTAAACCATCTAACCATCATTCCTGGAAGCCCTGGCAAAAAAGATCCAACCATCATTCTCCATAAAAACCAAAGCATAAGATGTCAGAAACCTGGATTGATTGCTGGGTGCCCTCTTGGGAGATGGTTGCTGAAACAACTTACCCAGTTGCGACACCTGAAGAATGTGACCAACTCATCCACACTGATGAACGCGGCATGGCAACGGAACCGAGGTGCACATCATGCGAGATCAATGACAAACGATGGCTGATTGATGGCTTACTGAGGGATTATATATTCTTACTATTTATTATTGTCATTATTATTGCTATTATTAGTATTATTATTATTACTATTATTTTTATTGTTATCATTAATGATTATTATGATTTTTCCCCAAGCAGGTTTACCTGTATGGGGTTCTTCCTCCTTTGAAAAGGGTCGCTTGCCTTGGCCGCATGATTTTGACTCTGTCTCCGGGCTTGCGTCCTCAGACTCTGGGTCCCTTTGGTCGCATGATTTTGCCTCTTACATGTCTCCCATTCGCCCTTCATTCCCCAAACAGGTTTACTTGTATGGGGTTCTTACTCCTTTGAAAAGGGTCGCTTGCCTTGGCCGTATGATTTTGACGTTGTCTCCGGGCTTGCGTCCTCAGACTCTGGGTCCCTTTGGTCGCATGATTTTGCTTCTTACTTGTCTCCCATTTGCCCTTCATTCGTATTCCGCTCTGGGTCCCTTTGGTCGCATGATTTTGCATGATTTTGCTTCTTACTTGTCTCCCATTTGCTTTTCATTTGTCTCTCACTCTGGGTCCCTTTGGAGGCATGATTTTGCTTCTTACTTGTCTCCCATTTGTCCTTCATTTGTCTCCCCTTTCAACCCCCACTCTGGGTCCACTTGGTCGCGTGATTTCCTTCATTTGTCTTCCATTTGTTTCCCATTTGTCCTTCATTTGTCTCCCCTTTCTCTCCCACTCTGGGTCCACTTGGCCGCATGATTTCCTGTATTTGTCTCCCATTTGTCCTTCATTTGTCTCCCCTTTCAATCCTCACTCTGGGTCCACTTGGTCGCATGATTTCCTGTACTTGTCTCCCATTTGTCCTTCATTTGTCTCCCCTTTCTCTCCCACTCTGGGTCCACTTGGCCGCATGATTTCCTGTACTTGTCTCCCATTTGTCCTTCATTTGTCTCCCCTTTGAATCCTCACTCTGGGTCCACTTGGTCGCATGATTTCCTGTACTTGCCTCCCATTTGTCCTTCATTTGTCTC